>CM042416.1:29205224-29619027 GCA_023634145.1 Thymallus thymallus | reverse complement strand
GTTTGTTTGAATTATTTAGTACAGTGATAACTGTTATGTATGGAGAATTTAGTATTTTTCAATTGTATTCCTCTCTCTCTTTATGGTCCACCACCTCCCTCTCTTTCTCTCTCTCCCTCCCTCCCTCCCTCCCGAGAGCCTCTGCCGAGTGGAGTCAATTAAAAGCGTACATTTCAGTGAGAGGAGTGTGTGCGCGCTCCTGTGTGTGTATATATGCGCCTCTGTGTGTGTATCCATGTCTGTGTGTATGCGTGCCTGTGTGTGTGTGTGTGTGTGTGTGTGTATGGAGGAGGAGGCTCCCCTGGGGCCAGGCAGTATTGCTCTGCAGCGTAGCACTCTCCCCCTGTGAAAACGCCTCAGATGGGACTGGGACAGCTGTGACCAACCTACAGCTTCAGCGGCGATGACAAGCCTTATTAGGCACTCACCCCCTCATCACCCACACCCCATGTCTCTCTCACACACAGACAAACACATTTTAGCTTTTGCACACACAGAAGAAGACACACTAACATACACACTAGCACAAACACACACTTTTGAAGCAACGTGAGCCTGTGTGTGCTGTATATACAAAAAAAAGAACCTTGTTGGACAGCACACACCGGCACAAGACAACTCAGGAATCAGGGGATTACAATGGAAATGTCATCACACAATCGAACAACTGGGACAAAACCTCACGCGGAACCACACAAGTGTAAAAAAAATTACCAAATAACAGATGCTTTCTCTCCATTTCATTTATTTAACAGTCACCAGATGATAAGATACATTCTCTTAAAAAAAAGAAAAAAAAAAAATAGACAACAAAATTAATATTTTCTTTGAGTTTAAAAACTATTATACAATATCCTCAATATATAGATTTTTTTCGTACAAAATAAAAAAAAAACTTACAACTGTAAAGGAAGTGTCACGTGGAAACAAAGACAAAAAAATAAATGGGAGGGAAATGGGATTCGGCTCATAAAACTACCACACTCAGGGGTGACAAAGACCCGCCTCTTTCATAAATAAATATGTGTATGATAAAATTTGATATTATATATAGCTCTATTTTCCAATATCGGGGGATCACTAAACCTTTTTAGCACAGGCTATAACATAGCCCTACCGAGGGGTCCTTTCACAAAGACCTTCCACACATACTTCACACACTGAGATTGAAGAAGAGACGACATTCTAGAATAAGGATGTTGATCTCGAGAATAGGGCCTGACCTTTGCGCCATACTTGACCTTTGGCTGTAATGATATGCCCCTTGGTACGGCGTACATCTTAGGAAATCCCTGGTACGGTGTACAATTTAGGACATTCCTGTTAGAAATACTCAGTACAGTCCACAGCAGTGTGTCTACTGAGGGAGCCAGGAGAGCTGGGACTTGTTCTTTAGGCATCAAATGAACGAAAACAAACTGAATCACTTTGTCCAATAAGAAACACTCTTTTTCGATTTCCGTTGCAAAACGCTTTAAGACGGATCGCAATGGTGTGCCCTAATGAACATGGTCCAGGGCTCTTTCCGCTCCCGAGGCTTTGTGTTGAACAAGAGTGTGGGGATTAGAGCTACAGTAAATGGACTCCCCACATACACACAGACACCGTGGTCCAATTCATGGGGTCAGGTGTAACCTAGAGTATAGTTTGTAGGGGCGTGGGGAGGGTCACAATCCCGATATCTGCCTTCACACGTCACCACGCCATATACACCCTGTGCCTGTATGTCCCTTTAGCATGTCAACATTACAACAACAACAACCAGAGAGAACGACGACAAAAGAAACACGCTGAATGTGGAGATGTGTGGAAGGAAGGTAGGAAGGAACAACACCCATGTCTGACAGAGATTTATACCAATCTGATTGGCTGATTGTTTTTGTAGTCTTTTCTGCCCCTCTCCGCCTATATGTACAGTACCTTATATCAGAGAACCAGTTAAACTCTAACTCCCACCAGGCCCAAAACACAGTCAGACGACCTCATAACATGTGCAAGGGAACACAAAATACAGATGATGATGACGATGCTGATGGCTTACGACACAAATACACTGCCCGTTTAAGACACACACGCCCAAAAAGGATGGGCAAAGGGACATGATCATATGATTATCTTGCTTTTGACCTACTATAAACCATGCCCTTTCTGAACAGACAAACCAACAAAAGGACTGGCATTGTCTCCCTCAGGCCAGGATGACTAGGCGTTAATCACGGCTATCAGTCAGCATATTACGTTAGCGACAACTGCAGGGGTGAGAGAGAAAGCGATGAGAGAGAGAAAGAGAGAGAGAAAGAAAGAGAGAGAGGGAGGGATGGGAGGGAGGCTGTTGTGTTTAGATTCACAATAATGATGCATGGCTGTGGCATCACTTTGGAGATTAAAAGCAAGATGCTGAATTTCAATCAAGCACAGTTTAATGGGTCGGTCTGAGGGATGATCACTTTGTCTCCATTGGCAGAGGGGAGAGAGGGAGAGGGAGAGGGAGAGGGAGAGGGAGAGGGAGAGGGAGAGAAAGCAAAGTTAAAGAGAAAAGCTGGCACCAGAAAGAAGAATTAAACCCTGGTTGAGGCAAGGTGATACACCATTTAGAATTTTGTCTTCTGAATATTCTAAAGATTAATTCAATTAATGACAGAATACAACTGACTAATAAAACATACATTTTCACTTGCACAGTAAAGTAAAGCACCAGATTATAGTTTTCAATTAGGTCAGTGAGGAGGCACAGGTCATTGTAAGAGTCTTTCCCAAAATATATCATTTGATTTGACCTAATACAAGCCAACGACAAAGAGACCAAATAACCAATCAATCAGAAATCTTGGATGGCATTTTTCCTGCTTCCCACTGACAGTAAACGTTACAGCACAGCAGCATAGCAACCCCATTATAAATCTATGCCACAAATGTATCTACAGATCCTGATTCTTGCACTTGATTTGTTCAACAAAATGATATGTCAAATACCGTTCCTGCCTTGCAAACAGCCAAACTCTGCATGAATTTGCCTGCTACTGGGTCCAAATACCATTTGAGATATTTCAAATATGTTTAGCTTTTGCTGTAGTCTGCCTGGAGTGCGAAATAGGCAGGGTTTGCACCTTTGCGACAATTCTATTGGTTCCATTGCACCAGGCAAACTCAATCAAGCCCAGATAAAGTGTTGGAAATTATTTTGAATAGTATTTGAACCCAGGTCTGTATGTGAGTGAGCTGTGGAGTCTGACCCACTTGTTTTAAAGTGCTTGGTGAGTTCAGGTCTCATGGTAGTACAGATGAGAAAGGGACAATGTTGGGCAACAACACAGTTGAGATTGTCATCACAGTATACAGCTGATGTGAGAAAAACCAATGTGACATGAGCTACAATCTGGGGGATAGGGCCGGGCCATTTTACAACACAACATAGTGACTGAGTGTTTGTCCCATCTCCTCTGTCTTCAGTCCAGGAATGACACAGTTAAGCACAGTGCTCCCCAACATGTTAGTGGGGAGGGGCTGGAGTCTGTCTATCTGAGGGGCAGTGAGGGCTGGCCTGCAGCACTCTGGGTAGTGTAGTCTTTCTGAGGCCTGCCCTGAAGCACTCTGAGTAATGTCTCAGCCTGGCACCCAGCTCTGGTTGTTGTGGGCTTGCTGAGGGCCTGCCAGTCCACTCATGCCCATCCCCATGCCCACCCCCATACCCATCCCCAACCCGATACCCACCCCCTGGGCCAGGGAGCTGTCAAAGTTAAAGTCCATTTCCTCTCCAGAGTCCATGATATCGTGGAGGAGGATGGACTCCACGTCGCAGTCCAAGCTCCCGTGGAAAATATCCAAATCCAGGTCAGCTGGTAGTCTCTCGTGGGGGTGAGGCTGGTGGTATGAGCTACCATGGTAGCCGCCCCCCACCATGCCCCGTTGGTGGTACAGTCCATTGCCCATTCCTTGGTGCTGGGGGCTGGGATAAGTGTTGTGGCAGGGGTGTGAGGGGTGGGGGGCGGTGGCCAGGTGGCAGGAGTCCTGGGGCATCCCCAGCATGCCGGCCGGGTTGGGTGGTAGGGTGGTGGAAGCGGGGAGGTGGGCGTGGGACGGAGGGCTGTACAGATAGGGGGCTTTGTGGCTGTAGGGCTGGAGGTGGCCACTGCTGATGCGTGGGGCCAGGGATGGGGTTAGAGTCGGTGTGTGTGTTGTGTGGTTGCTGTGGTTCTGACTGAGGTTGTGGACAAGATGTGGAGTGTTGTGGTTGTTGTGGTTGGTCACAGAGTTGTGGTTATGGTTGTTGTGGTTGGTCACAGGGTTGTGGTTATGGCTCTGAGTTCCGTTGTGGCCGTTGTGGCTGTGAGCCGAGTTGTGGTTTGTGTGGCTGCCATTGTGACTGTGTGCTGCATGTCCGGGATGGTGGCTGTGATGGGTGGAGATCACTCTGTTCGTGGAGGGCCCCATCATGGGGTGGGCATCCCTCTCCTGGCCCAGTATCATGTCCTTGGCACAGTACTGCTGTGGCCCTGCTGGGCCCCCTGGAAGCCCTGGGCCCCCTATCAGCAGGCTCTGCAGGGCGTTGGTCCCTGAGTAGGCCTGCATGGTGCTGGAGAAGCTAGCCGGGTTATTTTCCTGGATGGTCTGCATGGGTGAGTGGTGGCGCAGCATGCTCATCCCAGCTTGGCTGTAGACCGCGCTGCAGTACGACCCCTGACCTTTAACCCCAGGGTTGTAATGATAGACCGGGGGGAGTTTGTGGCGTGCCACCGGGTGATGATGGTGGTAACCTTCCTCCAGGAGCCTCTCCTCCAGGCTGATCGCCCCTGTGAGATTAGCCAGCTGTGGCAGCTGCTCCACTGGTGGACAATGGCCTCCCGCTGCCCCCATGGCCGGGGAGCGGGCACTGGAGGAGGGGGAGGGGTAGAGGTGGGGCGAGGCAGAGCAGGACTGCCCACCTTCCTCTGACTCCTCCAGCTCGCCCTCGGCCAGGATGGGTGACAGACGCCCGCTCAGGGTCGAAGTGGACGAACTAGCCCGGGAATGGAGCTCCGTCCAGGCGTCAAACTCTCCCTCCACACCCCCAGCTCCCCCCTCGTTGCCTGGGAGAACCTTCCCCGGTGGGCTACCCTGCTCAGGGGAAGCCTGGAGCCCCACTGGAGCCCCAGAACCAATCCCCGGTCTGCCCACCCTCTTGCGGCTGACCCGGCCCTTGCTCTTCAGGTACTTGGCGCTGTTGTCCATGGAGACGGTTCGCCGGCGAGGAGCCTTGCCCATCTTGCCCCCCTCAGGGTTGAGCATCCACCAGGAGGACTTGCCCGTGCCCTCATTCTGCACCCGGATGAAGCGCGTGTGGAGGGACAGGTTGTGTCGGATGGAGTTCTGCAGACATAGATAGATAGATAGAGAGATAGAGAGATAGAGAGATAGAGAGATAGAGAGATGGAGATTTAGAGTGCATGTTACATTGTTCATCATATTATGCATGTTAAGCATTTTCACTGTTTAACACACTGGATCCCACCGCTGCCACCCAATGTCACACTTTAGCTCTGGGTGAGGATAGTGTGTGACTTCCAGGCAATGAGTTCTGGTCGCCTTTGTGCATCAGAACTCCTCATCTGTAGACATTAGCTGAATCAAGTATGCATATTACCCTTTTCATATGAAACAAATGTCTGTTGGAGATTAAACTAGAGTTTCAGCGACTTTGACGACATTCAACCTGCCAATCTGATCCCAAGCCTGCTACTCCATATTAATGGGTGTTTAAAGGTTTATGCTTATAGAGCTGCTATCAACTCACCAACATGGGTCCACAAAATACTTACTAGTGCCTTGTCCACATTCAAGTCAATTAATAGTCCATTCTATGAATAATATTTATATACATGTAATCCTATCCGATAGGAGAAATCCAGATCGAAATCAATTGCCAGCAAGGTAGTCCAGAGGGGTGGTACTACAAAGCAGGATAAATGAGTAAGCTAGGTCACTTTGATAAGCAACCCAAAATAACTAACGATTTTCTGCTTCATTAAGACTTTATATAAACTAAGATCTGTGTTTTTGGTTGTTGAGTCCATTAGACCATGTCAATTTCAAGCTTTTCAACAAAAAATGTATATTTTTTTCCGAATATTTAGGTTAGCTGGCTAACTCATTGATCGTGGTTTGTAGTACACCCCTCAGTAGTCTGCAAAGTGACCCAGACTCTCAGTAACCGCCTATTCACCATCATGGGTCTACAAACTAGCTACTTGTGCCTTTACCAAATAGTGGAAAAAATATATATATTATTCGCTCTGTAGTCTAAACTGGAGTGAGCCACTCTTTGTACGATCTATCAGGTGGGAGTGCCAAAGAGTTTGTCTGAACTGAAGACACTACGTCCACATTATCTCCGTGAAGTGGAGGGTATCCTTCCCTCTCCACAGCCCGGTGGATGTAAACTAATCCCTGGTTCAATGTGCCTTGCTGGGGATCTCTCTCTCTCTTTCTCTTTCTTTTTTTTTCTGGACGATAAACTCTCAGTAGATGATTCTGTTCATTCACTTTCTCATTCAATTGACAATAGTTGTTCTGTTCCTCTTTTGTTGTAGCTGTTATTCTGAAAATGAAACCAAAGCACGTAGTGTGGCTAACTCTAGTACTATATTAGATAGTTTCAGATTGAGGTACATGTGGTGTAATTTAAGCATTCATACTTTCGACAGCACCACTGTGTCGTACATTATTTGTATTCACAGCGAACGACACAAATCAAACTGTGTAGCACCAACTGAAAAGCGCCGACTGACTGAATTCAGGTGATTAGCGAATGCCTCCTTTTTGGTTGTGTCGCTGTGACACCTCGAGCATTGGGTAACCATGGCAACTGTTGGTAAATGTGCAGGAGAGGGAGTGTATGATATTGTGGTGGGTAGAACAGAGAGGCAGGGTAAGGGTAGTGCTGCTGCTCTCTCTCTCTAACTCTAAACAGCCTTTCTTTCATCTGGGCCGTGCCAGTCCGTCTGGGATGCCCGGTTGGTGGTACGGGCGGGGCAACTACGTGCCTGCGCCGACTACTACCCTTTTCACACTATCGTGCCAACCGGAACTGTACTGTGTTGGCTCACATATTTTCTGTTCACATTGTGCTTTTCAGCACAGTTTGTGTAACCATGGTGGATACCCAGCCAGCTCAAAGGCCTTGGTTCAAGCAAGGTTCGGTCCGGCTTGCTAGTGCAAAAAGGGTATACCTGTCTCTCCAATACCAGAGCATTATCTCATCAGATCATAACAAATGTTGTCCATCAGGTTAGATGACAGAATGATTGAAGGCTGAATGAAAATTAACCTCCTTTAATGGAACCAGACCAGTTGAAGCCGCTACTGCATATGATATCTGATCTGTTCCAAATGTAGCATGTATTATTAAAAAACTCACCCGCTATAGACTTGGGAGAGGGATTTGAACATCATCCCCAAACACTCTTTATCAGATGAATCCTGAATCCACCTGCTTAAGAGAGATTTAAGAGATTGGCTGTGTCCCAAATGGCTCCCTATGCCCTATATAATGTGTTACGTTTGACCAGGGTTCATAGGGCTCTGTTCATTGGAGCACTATATAGGGAATATGGTACCATTTGGGACACAGCCATTGCGTGGCTAAGTCAACCACGATGGCGTAGTCGGCTAGCTGTTTGCATCCTGTCTGCCGGCCTTTCTGTTTTGTTTTCAAACCCGGGGTTTCTCAGTAGTAGTGATCCTGTTTTGGTGTGGGTTTAGGGACTAAGAATAGCCCTGCCAGGTTATAGGTGTCCCTCCCTGTGTGGGTGTAGCCTAGCCCTGGCCTCTCGCCCAATTCTGGGCTGAGTCAGGGGCAATTTGGCCGGCCCATGCCCCTCTCACTCACGCCCCCAAAACAGGCAGTAGCAGGCAGCCGGTGCTAATCCCACTTCATCCCGAGTAATCCCAGACAATCCTGGGCTAATCCTGGAGTTGATTCGGGGGCAATCCCAGCTGGGCGTCTCACACAGTCCACTGCCAGGTCATCGTGCCAGGTCACCAACGGGAGGAGGAAGACGAGGGGGCAGACTAAGGAGATTCATTTGTTAAGCAACCTGTCCATGTAAGACAATGGGAAGGAAGGCCATGATCTACATGTAATACAACCATCCTGTCCTATCTGACAGAGCTAAACGGAATTCCTCACTCAGATTGTCTTTGAGGGTGGCTTTTTCCATATTTCTCCCCAGAGGCTTATAACAGAATATAATTTAAAACTTTATTGTCTATTAAATATTAATTAAATGTTTCTTCAGCCCCCTGGCTTTCAGGACCAGACAAATGAATGGAAGCACACAAAAACAAGGAACACACGTTCCAACCTTTGGTCTGGCAGCTATCTCCTATTAAAATCAGGCCCATTTATACAATACATATCGTGGAAGGCAGAAATAATAATAAGTTAAATGGAAATGTATTGCCTGATTAATTAAAACAGACGTACTGTATATCAAAAGTAGTCAAATCAAAACCTCTATGGATATGTAAATATCACAGAGTGGGGTTTTAAACAACAACAACCAGTAGCCTTACACTGTTATTTGTGAAAAGGGCGTCTGTCCGATTATAGAACTATTGTAGGCAGTGGTGGGACTGTGTAGCACATACTGTAGAAATATAATTACTAGAATGGTAAAGACCCTCAGACCACATCAAGTTCACAGGACACTCAAGAGTACATTCAATATGGCAGACGGTTCACCCATCACATAATTAACATGGGAATGGGAATGTCCTTTCTAGTAATTCTATTTCTATGGTGTGGCACCCCGGTGGCCCCAGAGAGACAATCGGCTTGAGCTCAACTCTCATTAGAGTCCACGATCCTGATACCTGACTTACGTCTTCTTTATTCACTCTCCACCAAGCCACTCCAACACAGCTCTCTTTGCCCCCAGATTAAGCTTAAAACCTATTAACCCCCTCAAATCTGACACATTCACGCTCTTTCCAACACAGGTGGCCTCAGAGCAGTAGAAAGGGATTTTTCCTTTTCCAAGACCGGGTACTTGTTCAAAGTCAAACGAATAGAGACTAAAAGACTTCCTGTTTTGGATCGACCAAGCTTTGTTCATGTTCCGAGAATGAACAAAAACAAAAACGAGCCCTGGTCATGGTCAATAACTCCCTTCTCTTTCAAACCCTTTAATTTGCCCTTCAGCGTTCTGGCCATTCGCATTGATTTGTGCTCAGTCCTCCCTCCACACACCCACTGAGTTTGATTTTGGATCTGGAGTAGGCAATTCAACTTGGAGAATCGATTCAACTTAATAGCCTTCAATGCTAAGGCTTGGCTTTAGACACATCAAGGTCTGACTGTCTGTAGGAAGATATTCTATTGGACTAGCTTTGTGAAGGCGATATGGCTCCCTTTCCAATGCCCTTGCCCGAGGGTATCCTTGGCATTGCGTGAGTAGGGTGACGGTACCCTGTTGCCCAGCCTGGCGCAGTGCAAATGTGTCCCCTCTGCCGCCACTCCCAGGGTAGCAATATGGCGTTAAGACAGTGGTGAGCGTGGAGGGGGGGGTGCAATAGACTGTCTGGGTTGGCTGGCTGGCTGGCATGGCGGGCAGCTGGGAGGGGGTAAGGGGCTGGGAATGTGGAGGTATAGCATAGAGCCCAGTATGTGAGAACCCTCTACTCCCCACATACTCACAAGAGGGGATAGAAGAAGAAACAGGTCAAACTGTTTAGGGCCCATCTTGTGGAGAGAGTGTGTACTCATTCAAATAGAACCGAGTGACGAGCCCAATGACAAGAGGGCTAGCATGGGAACGCCAAAAGAAACCACTCACCCGGTTGAAATAACTTAAAGGGTTGGATGACTGGCATGTTCGTTCTGCAAAGACGAGCATCTGCCTGGAAGCTGTTTACCGCCATTTGCCATGTACTCAATCAGTGTTTATCAATCCCATTTCATACAGAAAGAAGCCATTATGCTCCTCGGCTGTCTATGGGTATCTCCTCATGGCACACCATTCATTAGATAAGCACAAATCAAGGGGGACCAGGAGAGGCTCTGACTGTGTTTATTGTGATGCCTGTTTGTGCCTCTGCAGAGGAGGGGGGAGGTGAAGGCTCAAACACAAGCAGTTTTGTTCAGGCAAAGGAATGAGTTTTGTCAGCTAAGCCTGTCTCCAGGCTATTGATGGAAATTAGCACCGGCTAAATATTCGCTTCCCGTGATTGATGTCACGGCTCGGCTTGTCCCTCTTTGAAGGGAAATAAAGAATTTAGAGGTGCATAGATGAATGGGAATCAGGGGGTTGGTGCATTCAGCCTTCTCTGTCTGCAGGGGTGGGGTGGGGTGGAAGGATGGGATGGCTTCGAGGGGATGGAAGGGCCTAATGCTAGCTAAAATATGTCTCTATACGGAACAGAGCGGATACGGCACCCTATCCCAAGTGGCACAGGTACAGACAGGAACACAGATCTTGTTGCCTGCAAAGGAAGCCCAAAGTCAGACGATGATTAAAATCCCTTTAGAGGAGTAGAGCCTACTTTAAGGAGAGACAGATGGGCAGATGGACAAGCCTGTTTTCTGGACTGCGACCAAATAAAAAAAATAAAATAAAAAAAAGAAGACCTTCTCTTATTAGGATGTGAGAAACTAACTTAGCCGCCACATGCCACAGGGGTGGCTGGTAGCCGTACATTTAAGAGTGTTGGGCCAGTAACTGAAAGGCCGCTGGTTCGTATCCCTGAGCAGACTAGGTGAAATAATTGGTGATGTGCCCTTGAGCAAGGCACTTAACCCTAATTGCTCCTGTAAGTTGCTCTGGATAAGAGCATCTGCTGAATGACAAAAAAATAAATAAATGTAATGCCATCATCATTGCCATGGTCACGGAACGGTCCAATGCATGTCCATAATCACAGAACTATCAAGTAGGTCTAGTTCTGTAGTCACGGCAAGCCCTGTTAGAAACCTAGACTAGGTACCAGGTTACGCTACAGTAGAGACCATTGGCTACTACTGTATATGTACCTAAGACATAGTCCAGGGAGCCTTACTTAGACAAGGCCAGTTCCCCCTCTTACAACAAGACAAAGCACTTTCAGAACTGCTATATCATTCCATACACCACTCAGAGGGAAAGTCAATTGAGAGTTTGAGCTGCCATGTGCCATGGTGACCACAGTCAGGAAGTCTGTGGGGAAAGGGTGTAATGGAGTTGTTGGGGGATTCCTGCTTGGCTGTGTTCTAATTGCAGCCAGTCCCTGGCAAATCACTGCCTGTAAACTCCTAAGCACAACGGGGATGGTTAGCGGTCGGGTGTGGAACTGTGGATCAAGGGCTGCACAGGGCTGCACGAGCTTTGGCGGCTAAAAATAGCCACTAACAGACTAGCAGACCATCTGAGACCAGGATAGGGGATCGGAAAAAACACCACGGAATGCCAGGATGTTCATGGCAGATTTCCAGTTGGCCAGCGTGAGGGGGACACGACATCCATGACACCCACGCGAGGGCTCGGAATCACGTCTGACACCCACGCCAAACCTGGGTAAGACTTGTGCCAGGGAGGGCGCAAGGCGGACACGTGCAAGGGGGCATGGTTTTCCACAGGGGCTATGGGAGGTAGGCTTCGCTTTCCCCTGTGAGGATTCACAAAACAGGTGTATGGGTTGGTTGGTCCACCTGTGGGGGCTGCCGTCTGCTCACAGCTCACACTTCAACCAATGTGAGTCTGATGGACTCACATTTTCCACTGGGCCTGCCATCATGCTATCGTCAAGTCATGCATGTTTCTGGAGAGAGGCTTTTACTGCTTTTAGATTTTATTTTTATGCAAGGAAGAGTAGGTGTGTGTGTGTGTGTGTGTGTGTGTCTATTTGTTTGTGTGCTTGAGTCAGGTCTTTAAATGGCCCACAGGCGGGCAGAGTGTAGATTTGATTATATTGAAACCACCCTCTGCCACATACAAAGAAACAGACGATGCAACAATGGAACCAATGCCGACACGGTTTTCTCTTCCTCTCAGCCGCCAACATAATCTCGTTCATAATAATACGAATCTCATTTCCCGCATTCTAAAGGTCAGTACACACCTCTGATCAGACTTGAATAAACATCATTCACAGGGTTTCATTTAATTTCAGCAGAGCAGGAAACTCATTCGGCAGCGGTTGCCTTATGGCATGCATGCAAAATTCATAGAATAGTCCCTTTAATTGCTTGCAATTTCATAGCGCAGAGACAAATGAAATCATTGCAATCAGATGGAAGCTTCCAAAGATGCAGAAAGACATTCACGCACGAACGCCTCACACGCACACACAGTAGGGTAGCCATCATTGCTTGTGAGGTACAGATGATGTTAAGACCAAAACTCAGCCATGTCTACACATATATCACATGTCTCAGTCGTGCAATAACACACAACTTCTCCCTCACAAGTTAATCTTCTCACATAAACTGGTAAACAAAATATACACATATGCCTCACTCTCTCTCTCTCTCACACACACACACACACACACACACACACACACACACACACACACACACACACACACACACACACACACAAAGAGCCTGGCACAGTGGGCACGCTCATTACCGCAATGCCAAGCTACTAGTTGCTAAGGAGACCTGTGGGAGAGGGAGGCTCCTTGTTGCCATAGCAGCCAGCCTGCTCCCTGCCAACTATCCCCTGGGGGAAAGACATCTAGGGAGAGGGGGGGGGTGGGGTTGGGCGTTGGGGGGGAGAGGTAGAGGACACCCGTCTAATAGGAGAGAGGTGCTGGGGAACTTCATTAAACGCCCTGCGTACCGAACCAACCACCGTTCCTCAACAATATAAACCACATGCTGTACACTTACACCAACGTCTACTTATTCAGAGATGCAGAGAGCTACACCCACCTGTGGTGAAAAAGGCATGTGCAGAATTTGAGTTTGAGTCACCTCAGCCGTTTTCTTATAAAACAGCTCAGCTAGCAATGCTAGCTAGCTAACATTAGCTAGACTGCGTCCAGACTCGGGAGTTCAAGGGGTCATACGCAGGTCACATAGGCTTCAGGAGCCAGCTGGTTAGATATGATTCCACCATGTGCAACAACAACTGGCTACTAGTTTGTTTTTACCAAAATATGTTCAACTCCTAGTTAGTTTATCCACTGACCACTTCATTTAGGAGGAGAGCTAAATCACTTACATTTAGCTAGCTAGCTCACCAACTAATCATGGATTTCCTATTCTTTGAAAGATTTGGGTCAACTTGCTCATATCAAGCAACAGACAGTTTGTGTAAAGGTAAAAATAATAATTAGTGGACTCGTTTTATGAATAACAGGACAGTGAAACTAAAATATATTGGCAGATGATAGATAGATAGATAGATAGATAGATAGATAGATAGATAGATAGATAGATAGATAGATAGATAGATAGATAGATAGATAGATAGATAGATAGATAGATAGATAGATAGATAGATAGATAGATAGATAGATAGATAGATAGATAGATAGATAGATAGATAGATAGATAGATAGATAGATAGATAGATAGATAGATAGATAGATAGATAGATAGATAGATAGATAGATAGATAGATAGATAGATAGATACTTTATTGATCCCCGAGGGGAAATTACTTTATAAGGGGAGAGCGTGAATACAGTCCCCCACTACCAGAGATTATGCAATCGAGATTTCCACATTTGGGAAATTTGCAGGGGTCAGCACAGCCGGAGTGCAATGGCTGAGCCTCGCCCTGGGTGAACCGCCTTCTTGATCATGGTATCTCCCTTGCCAGGTAAGCTGTTGAGGCTCAATTTTATTTCACAATTAATTAAGCTGAAGCTGGGTTTCCCAAGTCATTCAGTGCTTACTGCTCATGCCGGTGAGCAAGCCAAACAGACAGCTCTGCAGCACATCTGTGTGACATCACACACCCAAGAAGGCTCAACCAATCACCCAATGTAACTCATGAATATGAACGACTTTGCCTCTGGCTATCCTATGAAAGAAAATGTCGCATCCAGTGAGCCCATTCCATCCACTTCCTGGAAATTCAGTCTATGAGAATGAACAAACAATAAATTATTTACACTTCACATACAGCTATACTGTATATCCAACCATACAGTACAACAGCTCAATGGGAACCTACTACACAACATACTCAAGCAAATATACTTTAGCAGCATTCCTTCGCAACAAAAGCCCATTCTGAAGAGTCTGCTCATTCAGGAGTCACTCTTCCCTCAAGAGAGGCCTCCGCTTAAAGGGAATACAGATAGTGATAATGCTGAATTCATAGGTCAAGGTACCGTGCCTTTTACAATTAAGTGCATTCACATACAGTAAGAGTGCTTTATATAGTGGACAATGTATGAAACACGTTGCTTCCATAGAAATAGAATGAATGAATGAGGGGCTTTATTACCTAGTTTGATTCTCAGTGGGGGGGTGGTGGAGGGGGACGACGACACAGAACACCCTGTCTGCGGGGTTACTTGTCTCACTGTCTAGACTAATGAGAGAGATACCACTCTGCTGTGAGTCAGGAGGAAGGGGGATGGGGTATATCACCCATCCTCCTCTTCCTCCTCTTCTCCCTCCATTTCCCGAAACAAAAAGACCCCAATTAAGTCAGTTTGAGTTAGGGTTAGGGGGGGGGGTTGTTCTCTCAATCGCTCACTCATGTGGGAGAGAGAAGGGGAAAGCAGCCAGACACAGAGAGCGAGAGAGAAACACACTACTCTACAGCCTAAGCCAGGCAAAACTTGCTCTCAGCTCCTCGACGGGAGACGCTGAAATATTAATCAGTATGCTCCGGTCACAGACTTCTCTACTCTGAATGCAATCGCTTCAAACCCCTTCCCTCCCTAATGAGTGGCTAGAGTGGGTTCATGAATGGCTAATGGACACAGATGGGGGTGTGATGGCGGGATGGATGAGGTATTGGGGGGTTGGGTTGGGGAGGGGGATGTAGAGACATGACGTGACCTTTTAAAAAAGACTCCTCAAAACTGAATCAAGACTATAGTCACTATTCCTCTTATCGTTCACTCTTTCTCCCTCTCCATCTCTCCCTCTGTTTCCTTCCTCTCTCTGTCTGTCTCTCCCTCGGTTTCCTTCCTTCCTCTCCGTTTCCTTCCTCTCTCTCACTCTCTCCTGTTGGTGCGTGCTGACTGATAACCCCCTTACCCACATAACCCCTCAGAGCTTTCCTGTACACTTAAGTTTCTGTTCTAGGGCTACTTAAGGGCACTACACCAAACGACACACTTATGCTTAATTGAATGCACACAGCGTTCATGTCCAAATAAACATGCAGGCAAACGCATAAATAACCTACCAACATTAAAACTGCAATAGTCTGAATGTTGTCTCCAAAACCCTTACATAGAATTGCATCATATAGAATGTAAACATAGAAATGTCACATATAGAATGTAATCAGCTGTAGGGCTGTGGAGAAAATAACACAGGCCAGACAGTAGTAGCCCGAGAGTATCTGACAATGACTTCTGAAAGTGATGCCGTTTTACTTCAGTAGAAAACCAAGCACTATTTCGGCCTTGTTGATTGGATGCGTAAAACCAAATGGGTAATACATTTGGGATAAACCTGCACATTGAAGAAAGCTTTATGCTTAGAAGTTTATTCACAATCCCCCGAATAAAGGGAAAAAGGAAAACAAAAAGGAAAACGTTTAAGTTCCGTTTTATTTTCAAGACTTATTGACTGTGAACAATGTAGTAATGTTTTGAACGTAGCACCACTTCAACTACTAACTCGCGTTCTCCTACGAGACAATCAGCAACACTTGAAGGTATCAAGTGCTTTAGTGAAGTCATGAGGGGATTAGTGGGCAGAAGAATGGGAAATGTCGGTTGCTTCGTCTTCCCAGGACTCTCCGTTACCATAGAGGCCGTGTCTGGATTAGGAGCGGCTGGAGCGGCCAGCGTGCTGACGCACATGCACACATGCCCCTGCGTAATCCACTCGCTAATTGGAGGAGTGGGCTGCTATTAGGCCTATGACCTAATTCTTGACCTAACCTCTCCCTCCCAGCAGCAGTCATGGCCGGATTAGAGTTGGAGCGGGGAAACGAGACCTGGTTCACAGGGGGCGTATAGCTCTATGTACGATCGTATGGGGTTGTATGAGACTGTACGGATGAATGGGGTCATGCTGCACAGGGACGTATGGTCTATCTATGGGGCTGGGTAGGGATGTATGGGGATGTATGGGGTCGTATTGCAACAAGGACATATGGGACGGTGTAGAGGAGTGTGGCTGCGTAGGCCAATGGGGATTATAGGGTCATACTACAGTCGTGTCAATCAGTACTTTCTGAATGTGCTTGTATATATTTGGGTTTGCTGTATGTGGTGGTGCATGTGTGTGTGATGGTTACAATATGCTCTCATGTGTTTTAGCACCATCTTTGCGTGACATTGAATGTATGGTGCTTTCTATCTAGTGTGTGTGTGTGTGTGTGTGTGTGTGTCTGTGTGTTGCCTCTTCTCCTAGAAGGGGAATGCAGAGTTTCCGCCTGAGTGGCACTGTCAGTGGGTATCACTCAGCCCGGCTGTGTGGCAAGACGCGTGGATCATTAGCAGAGATGGAGAGAGAGAGAAGGAGCAGAACGGAGGAGAGAATGAAGGGAGAGAGACGGAGACGGCCAGCGCGTCTTAATATCCGTCTTGAGAGCATTACACACGGCACTGCACTCTCCACTCAGTCACGCAACCACCCCACCGTAAAGGCAGAGACTCAGCCCCCCTTTTCTCCCGTCACTCTCTCTCTCCCTCCATCCCCCCCTCCACCCCTTCGTCCAGTCTCTTATTCACTCTCTCTCCCTCCCCCCCTCCACCCCTTCATCCAGTCTCTTATTCACTCTCTCTCCCTCCCCCCCTCCACCCCTTGGTCCAGTCTCTTATTCACTCTCTCCAAATCTCTTCCCACATCGTTCCCTCCGTTCCTTCAACGTCATCTTCATTATCTCTTTTTATCTCTCGCTGGCTCCGAATCCATCGCTCCCACTTCTCTCCATTGCTGGCATGTCATTTCTTCATCACTCGCTCCATCTCTCCGTGTGCTCCAACTCTGGAGACTTCACATTCATTTCCTCTCTTAACCTCTCTCCATCAACGTCACTCGCCCTCACTCTCGTCCATGGCGCTATGTAGCTACTAGTCTATGTCTTCAGACATACGTAGACAGACTGACACACAGACACACACGGCTCTGCTACACACTTTCATTTCTCATCCGATTTCCCTATCCTTTTCCCTTTCATGACAAAAATAACATGGATGACATTTACTAGGATAATGGTAAACATTTGCCTCTATCCTTATACAGAGCTGGGTTGTGTTCATTCGGTACCAAAAGGAAGATAATAGACCGAAACAGGGAAAGACTACAAGGACTTCTGCGACAACAAATACTAATTTACGTTTTTTGTTGCAAAATGTTTGAAAACATTTTCTGTAGCGTGTCATAATGAACACTACACAGGATTCATACAAGCACGGAACCAATTGTCCCCAACGCAATGGTGACTTGCTTGCTTAGCGAGTTGAATAATTTCTTAGCTTACATCTGTTGGTGGTAGCGTTAGCATTTTACACACAAACAGATGGGATGCTGCATTTGTCCCTATTAAACATTTGTGAGACCAACACAGAGCTGCCTAGCGTAGCCCAGCGATTAGCCTCGCTAACACAGACGCATAGTGATGCTAAGTGATGCAATCCGGCCTGATGCCAGCAGTGCTCTGAAACAGATTGAAGCCTCAGATGACATGCAGACAGCAATGAGACGCATGTATGCCCACAAACTGCTTCGGGACCACGTGACTGCACAGGTGCAAATGGGGCTAGGTGTATGGGTGGATAGAGGACAGAGAGCGTTTCAGCAAGAAGGCTACGAGACTGTTGGAACAGTGTATTTGAGGGATGACTGATGAACGATGAAGAGAGTAGCTAGAGACGAAGTGTGAAAAGGCGTAAATGAACATTGAAGCAGTCTAGACGCAAAAGATAGGTAAAGATAGGCAATCGCATTGAGACTGCACACGCGCACGCACGCACGCACACACCTCTGTCAACTCTGCAAGCTCCCTTTCCCTATTCTCTTGTCAGCATGTCACTCAGGCCTCCTAGGTCCCGCCTTCACGCCTAATTGTGACCTACTTGCTGCCGGGTGCCGGGGCAGACCTCCTTGTGCTCTACGCCGTCACACGAGTTCATCCCAGCAGCTACCATCCTAGCGTGCTCTCCCGATTGCCACACACACACACACACACACACACACACACACACACACACACACACACACACAACCCAACAACCTCTCCCTTATGACAAATACATTCATCACATACAGTGTATTTAAGTATTTGATACACTGCCGATTTTGCAGGTTGTCCCACTTACAAAGCATGTAGAGGTCTGTAATTTTTATCATAGGTACACTTTAACTGTGAGAGACGGAATCTAAAACAAAAATCCAGAAAATCACATTGTATGATATTTAAATAATTAATTAGCATTTTATTGCATGACATAAGTATTTGATCACCTACCAACCAGTAAGAATTCCGGCTCTCACAGACCTGTTAGTTTTTCTTTAAGAAGCCCTCCTGTTCTCCACTCATTACCTGTATTACCTGCACCTGTTTGAACTCGTTACCTGTATAAAAGACACCTGTCCACACACTCAATCAAACAGACTCCAACCTCTCCACAATGGCCAAGACCAGAGAGCTGTGTAAGGACATCAGGGATAAAATTGTAGACCTGCACAAGACTGGGATGGGCTACAGGACAATAGGCAAGCAGCTTGGTGAGAAGGCAACAACTGTTGGCGCAATTATTAGAAAATGGAAGAAGTTCAAGATGACGGTCAATCTCCCTCGGTCTGGGGCACCATGCAAGATCTCACCTCGTGGGGCATCAATGATCATGAGGAAGGTGAGGGATCAGCCCAGAACTACACGGCAGGACCTGGTCAATGACCTGAAGAGAGCTGGGACCACATTCTCAAAGAAAAGCATTAGTAACACACTACGCCGTCATGGATTAAAATCCTGCAGCGCACGCAAGGTCCCCCTGCTCAAGCCAGCACATGTCCAGGCCCGTTTGAAGTTTGCCAATGACCATCTGGATGATCCAGAGGAGGAATGGGAGAAGGTCATGTGGTCTGATGAGACAAAAATAGAGCTTTTTGGTCTAAACTCCACTCGCCGTGTTTGGAGGAAGAAGAAGGATGAGTACAACCCCAAGAACACCATCCCAACCGTGAAGCATGGAGGTGGAAACATCATTCTTTTGGGATACTTTTCTGCAAAGGGGACAGGACGACTGCACCGTATTGAGGGGAGGATGGATGGGGCCATGTATTGCGAGATCTTGACCAACAACCTCCTTCCCTCAGTAAGAGCATTGAAGATGGGTCGTGGCTGGGTCTTCCAGCATGACAACGACCCGAAACACACAGCCAGGGCAACTAAGGAGTGGCTCCGTAAGAAGCATCTCAAGGTCCTGAAGTGGCCTAGCCAGTCTCCAGACCTGAACCCAATAGAAAATCTTTGGAGGGAGCTGAAAGTCCGTATTGCCCAGCGACAGGCCCGAAACCTGAAGGATCTGGAGAAGGTCTGTATGGAGGAGTGGGCCAAAATCCCTGCTGCAGTGTGTGCAAATCTGGTCAAGAACTACAGGAAACGTATGATCTCTGTAATTGCAAACAAAGGTTTCTGTACCAAATATTAAGTTCTGCTTTTCTGATGTATCAAATACTTATGTCACGCAATAAAATGCAAATGAATTACTTAAAAATCATACAATGTGATTTTCTGGATTTTTGTTTTAGATTCCGTCACTCACAGTTGAAGAGTACCTATGAGAAAAATTACAGACTTCTACATGCTTAGTAGGAAAACCTGCAAAATCGTCAGTGTATCAAATACTTGTTCTCCCCACTGTATACAGTTGAAGTCGGAAGTTTACATACAGCTTAGCCAAATACATTTAAACTCAGTTTTTCACAATTCCTAGGATGAATTTTGGCCCATTCCTCCTGACAGAACTGGTGTAACCGAGTCAGGTTTGTATGCCTTGACTTTGTTGTCCTTAAGCCATTTTGCCACAACTTTGGAAGTATGCTTGGGGTCGTTGTCCATTTGGAAGACCCATTTGCGACCAAGCTTTAACTTCCTGACTGATGTCTTGAGATGTTGCTTCAATATATCCACATAATTTTCCGTCCTCATGAAGCCATCTTTTTTGTGAAGTGCACCAGTCCCTCCTGCAGCAAAGCACCCCCACAACATGATGCTGCCACCCCCATGCTTCACGGTTGGGATGGTGTTCTTCGGCTTGCAAGCCTTCCCCTTTTTCCTCCAAACATAACGATGGTCATAATGGCCAAACAGTTCTTTTTTTGTTTCATCAGACAAGAGGACATTTCTCCAAAAAGTACAATCTTTGTCCCCATGTTGCAAACCGTAGTCTGGCTTTTTTATGGCGGTTTTGGAGCAGTGGCTTCTTCCTTGCTGAGCAGCCTTTCAGGTTATGTCGATATAGAACTCGTTTTACTGTGGATATAGATACTTTTGTACCTGTTTCCTCCAGCATCTTCACAAGATCCTTTGCTATTGTTCTGGTATTGATTTGCACTTTTCACACCAAAGTACGTTCATCTCTAGGAGACAGAATGCGTCTCCTTCCTGAGTGGTATGACGGCTGCGTGGTCCCATGGTGTTTATACTTGCATACTATTGTTTGTACAGATGAAAGTGGTACCTTCAGGCGATTGGAAATTGCTCCCAAGGATGAACCAGATATGTGGAGGTCTACCATTTTTTGGGGGAGGTCTTGGCGGATTTCTTTTGATTTTCCCATGATGTCGAGCAAAGAGGCACTGAGTTTGAAGATAGGCCTTGAAATACATCCACAGGTACACCTCCAATTGACCCAAATTATGTCAATTAGCCTATCAGAAGCTTCTAAAGCAATGCCATAATTTTCTGGAATTTTCCAAGCTGTTTAAAAGCACAGTCAACTTAGTGTATGTAAACTTCTGACCCACTGGAATTGTGATATTGTGAATTATAAGTGAAATAATCTGTCTGTAAACAATTGTTTGGAGAATTACTTACAAAGTAGATGTCCTAACCGACTGTAGTTTGTTAACATGAAATCTGTGGAGTGGTTGAAAAATGAGTTTTAATGACTTCAACCTAAGTGTATGTAAACTTCCGACTGTACATACACACAGATACAGTACATAACACAACAACCATACATTCATAACACTCAGACACACATTCCTTTTCACTATAATCTCCACTCCAGACACACACACAACTTCAGCTTCACACACACCCTTGACCTCAGCGACGTGGTCCTACGTGCACACACACACACACACACACACACACACACACACACACACACACCCACACACCCCTCCTTTCTACACCACTAATTTATTTGCCAGTCGGTCCGTCTGCATGGATCACTTGTAAGGATTTGAGAAAATACTTTAGCTAAGCTGATTGCTAAGGGGGGGAAGCAAATTAACGTTACACAACTGCATAAAACCTTCTTGGGTCATGGTCTCCCTTATGTAATAGTGTGTGTCTGAGTTCCCCCCCACCTCATCCTATTTACCCATTCTGTTCTAATTGAGGGATCTTTTTTCGGGAAGCTGTTATTCCTCTCATTTAATTATTTATTTTGTCGGGAAGCACTGAGCAATCTGGTGGGATAAGAGAGGTTGTGTGTGTGTGTGTGTGTGTGTGTGTTTTTACAGTAACTGTAACATACAGTATGTGTGTGAGTGAGTGAGTCTAGAACTTGAGTGAGGGGAAGGAGGGTTAGGTCTGTGTGTCTGTGTTTTTTTATTTGTACGAACGTAGGATACATACTGTGTGTGAATTTTACAGTGAATATGGGATTTTGCGGATGTGTGTGTGTGTATTTGTTTAACTATCCTTGTGGGCACCAGAAGTCCTCACAAGGATAGTAAAACAAGGGAAATTCAGACAAGTGGGGACATTGTGCCGGTTAGGGTTAGGGGTTTGGGGTTAAGGTTAGGCATAGGGTTAAGGTTAGGGTTAGGGAAAATAGGATTTTGGATGGGAAGCAATTCTTTGGTCCCCAAAATGAAAGCAATACAAAACTGTGTGTGTGTGTGTGTGTGTGTGTGTGTGTGTGTGTGTGTGTGTGTGTGTGTGTGTGTGTGTGTGTGTGTGTGTGTGTGTGTGTGACTGTATGCGTTTCTGAGTGCAGTGGGAGTGCACTAATGGACGCACACTTGAGCTGAAGTGCGCAGAGTAGCTGAAGTGCTGCCAAGTCTGGCTTCCAGTCCTGCTTGGAAGCTCTAATCCACTCTTCCTCATCTTCCTCTCCTTCTCTGTCTCTCTGTCTGCTCACACACACACACACACACACTCTCTCTCTGTGTCTCTTTGTCTCTCCCTGTCTCTCCCAGTCTCCCCGTCTCTCCCCGTCTCCCGCTGTCTCTGTGTCTCTCCCTGTCTCTGTGTCTCTCCGTCTCTCCCCGTCTCTGTGTCTCTCCGTCTCTCCCCGTCTCTCCGTCTCTCCCTGTCTCTCCGTCTCTCCGTCTCTCCCTGTCTCTCCGTCTCTCCCTGTCTCTCCGTCTCTCCCTGTCTCTCCGTCTCTCCCTGTCTCTCCGTCTCTCCCTGTCTCTGTGTCTCTCCCCGTCTCCCCGTCTCTCCGTTTCTCCCTGTCTCTCCGTCTCTCCCTGTCTTGGTGTCTCTGTGTCTCTCCGTCTCTCCCCGTCTCTCCATCTCTCCCTGTGTCTCTCCGTCTCTCCGTCTCTCCCCGTCTCTCCGTCTCTCCCCGTCTCTCCGTCTCTCCCTGTCTCTGTGTCTCTCCCCGTCTCTCCGTCTCTCCCTGTCTCTGTGTCTCTCCGTCTCTCCCTGTCTCTCCATCTCTCCGTCTCTCCCTGTCTCTGTGTCTCTCCCCGTCTCTCCGTCTCTGTGTCTCTCCGTCTCTCCCTGTCTCTGTGTCTCTCCGTCTCTGTGTCTCTCCCTGTCTCTCTGTCTCTCCCTGTCTCTGTGTCTCTCCCCGTCTCTTCGTCTCTCCCCGTCTCTCCGTCTCTCCCTGTCTCTGTGTCTCCCCGTCTCTCCGTCTCTCCCCGTCTCTCCCTGTCTCTCCCTGTCTCTGTGTCTCTCCGTCTCTCCCTGTCTCTCAGTCTCTCCCCGTCTCTCCGTCTCTCCCTGTCTCTGTGTCTCTCCCCGTCTCTCCGTCTCTCCCTGTCTCTGTGTCTCTCCCCGTCTCTGTGTCTCTCCCCGTCTCTCCGTCTCTCCCTGTCTCTGTGTCTCTCCGTCTCTCCCTGTCTCTGTGTGTCTCCGTCTCTCCCTGTCTCTCCGTCTCTCCCTGTCTCTCCCTGTCTCCCCGTCTCTCCCTGTCTCTCCCTGTCTCTGTGTCTCTCCGTCTCTCCCCGTCTCTCCCCGTCTCTGTGTCTCTCCCCGTCTCTCCCCGTCTCTCCGTCTCTCCCTGTCTCTGTGTCTCTCCGTCTCTCCCTGTCTCTGTGTGTCTCCGTGTCTCTCCGTCTCTCCGTCTCTCCCCGTCTCTCCCCGTCTCTCCGTCTCTCCCTCTCTCTCTCCGTGTCTCTCTCTCCGTGTCTCTGTGTCTCTCCGTCTCTCCCCTTCTCTCCGTCTCTCCCTGTCTCCGTGTCTCTCTCCGTCTCTCCGTGTCTCTCTCTCCGTGTGTCTCTCTCCGTGTCTCTCTCTCCGTGTCTCTCTCTCCGTGTCTCTCTCTCCGTGTCTCTCTCTCCGTCTCTCTCTCTCCGTGTCTCTCTCTCCGTCTCTCTCTCTCCGTGTCTCTCTCCGTGTCTCTCTCCTCGTCTCTGTGTCTCTCCGTCTCTCCCCGTCTCTGTGTCTCTGTGTCTCTCCGTCTCTCCCCGTCTCTGTGTCTCTGTGTCTCTCCGTCTCTCCCCGTCTCTGTGTCTCTGTGTCTCTCCGTCTCTCCCCGTCTCTGTGTCTCTCCGTCTCTCTCCGTCTCTCCCCGTCTCTGTGTCTCTCCGTGTCTCTCTCCGTCTCTGTGTCTCTCCGTGTCTCCCTGTCTCCCTGTCTCTGTGTCTCTCCGTGTCTCCCTGTCTCTGTGTCTCTCCGTGTCTCCGTGTCTCTCCGTCTCTCTCAGTCTCTGTGTCTCTCCGTCTCTCCCTGTCTCTGTGTCTCTCCCCGTCTCTCCGTCTCTGTGTCTCTCCCCGTCTCTCCGTCTCTGTGTCTCTCCCCTTCTCTCCGTCTCTGTGTCTCTCCCCGTCTCTGTGTCTCCCCGTCTCTCTCTCTCCCTCTCCCTCCCTACCTCCCTCCCTCTCCCTCTCTCCCTCCCTCTCTCCCTCTCTCTCTCTCTCTCTCTGTCTGCTCTCTCTCTCTCTGTCTGCTCTCTCTCTCTCTGTCTGCTCTCTCTCTCTCTCTCTCTCTCTCTCTCTCACACACTCTCCTGTAGGGCGATGGAGAGAACAGGGGACAGAAGGACACAACAACCAGCAGTGACCTTTACCATGCTCTCACTGCCTCAGGAGACAGCTACGGAGAGGTACGGTTAGCAACATGGGGTGTATCTCAATAGCCTAGGGTAGCATTGTCTGACATATTGGGTATATATCAATAGTCCAAAGTAGCATCATCTCCTAGCCTTCTCTCCTTTGTATGTACTGATTAAAAAACAAAGGATAGGAGAGATCAAACAGTTTATACCTGCTTTAATGTGTTCACCAAATGAAGGGGATTGAGATGCACCCCATTGTTTAACGACTCTATGGTAGGTGTAGCTGTCAAGTTCTGCCAAGAGCTGAGTCTGGATCAATCCTTGAAGCTCTCTGGTACACTCTTACTAAAAAGTTAGAACCATAAAAGGTTATTCAGCTGTCCAGCTGTCCAAAGGTTCTTCTTTAGTAGCACCATAAAGGTTCTCTTACAGCCAAAGAACTCTTCATGGTTCTTTTCCAAGTACATCAGACTGGATACAGAGCTGAGCCTAACGCTAACTACAGCAAACTGTAGCCCTAGCCTGGCTGCCCATCAATGGTGGATACTCCTGTGCTCACAGGCAACTATTGGCCCCAAACTCACAATGGAAAACGTCAGTTGGATACAGTCAGAGAGCAGAGACCACTAGAGACTGACATTTAGAGAGAAGAAAAGAGAGGCGTTTATCATTTAAGTTTTAGTAATAAAAAAATGACTGGAGGAGAGAAAGAAGGGGATATGAAACAGGATATCGAATGAGAATGAAAGGAGTTGGAAGAAATGAGCGAGGGGTGGGGAAATTAGTGATAAAAGGGGTACTTTGCGAGGAATGAAAGTTACTGAAAATGTGAAATAGAGCAAGAGAGGAGAGAAGTGAATGGATTGAGTGACAAGAACTGGACTGGGTGAGTGAGAGAAGAAAAGCCCAATATACAAGAGAAAGGGAGTCAAAATGAGAAAGCGGGTGAAAAAAGACGAGAGCGAGAAACACAGGGAGACGGAAACAGAGAGAGAGAAAAAAAGAGTGAGACAAAGACAGAGACGCAGAGAGAGACGCATGCAGTGAGACTGAAACAAAGGGAGGCAGACGTGCTGAGTTCATTCCAGGCTATCTGCTGGTTCTGAGTTCAGCCCTCTTCACACGGGCAGAATACTAAACACTGGTCCCCACGTCCTGACCTAGATTCATCCCCACTGACACACAAATCCAGTTAGGACTGTCATATTTCAGTCCCTGACGGCCAGCCGGCCTGCTGGCCACCGCTAACCTCTTTCCCAAAATTCCCTGTTTTTTGTGAAGAATTCCAGGTTGGAGAATTCCCTCAGAATTCATTCCCTGCGGATTCCAAAATCCCATCAAAGACGATTTCTTAAAAAACAGGGAACTTTAGAAACATTTGGGGATTTTTACAACTATTCCCCTACCTCCAATGAACAGAGCCCCCAATGTAGTACCTTAGGCTGAAGTTGGGCTTAGACACTGACCCAAGATCCGATTTGTGCCCACCCCCTCAGTTGCATAAAGTTGGGATTGGGGAGGGTAAGCTGATCCTAGACCTGTTTCTGAGGGCAAGATGTACCTGGAGGGACCCAGCTGACGACCACCAACAGCCATCAACTGCATGGGCAGAAGTAGGCCACATACAGTTGTACAAGAATAGCCAGTTCCCATTAGCATAACAAGCAGACTCTCTTCATCGCCCTGTCCAGCCATGTGGCTGTGGGAACCTCAGATAAACGGCGCACACACACACACACACACACACACACACACACACACACACACACACACACACACACACACACACACACACACACACACACACACACACACACACACACACACACACACACACACACACACACACACACACACACACACACACACACACACACACACACACACACACACACACTGAGAGGAGTGGGACAGATGGGGACGCGCCACCTCAAACTGGCCAAAGATTGTCCATGAAATACAGCACCGAAAAGGACATACATCATACACCCAGCCTCTCTCCCTCTGTCTCTCATCACCTACCCAGCCTCTCTCCCTCTGTCTCTCATCATACACCCAGCCTCTCTCCCTCTGTCTCTCATCACCTACCCAGCCTCTCTCCCTCTGTCTCTCATCATACACCCAGCCTCTCTCCCTCTGTCTCTCATCACCTACCCAGCCTCTCTCCCTCTGTCTCTCATCATACACCCAGCCTCTCTCCCTCTGTCTCCCATCACCCACCCAGCCTCTCTCCCTCTGTCTCTCATCATACACCCAGCCTCTCTCCCTCTGTCTCTCATCATACACCCAGCCTCTCTCCCTCTGTCTCTCATCATACACCCAGCCTCTCTCCCTCTGTCTCTCATCATACACCCAGCCTCTCTCCCTCTGTCTCTCATCATACACCCAGCCTCTCTCCCTCTGTCTCTCATCATACACCCAGCCTCTCTCCCTCTGTCTCTCATCATACACCCAGCCTCTCTCCCTCTGTCTCTCATCATACACCCAGCCTCTCTCCCTCTGTCTCTCATCACCTACCCAGCCTCTCTCCCTCTGTCTCTCATCACCTACCCAGTCTCTCTCCCTCTGTCTCTCATCATACACCCAGCCTCTCTCCCTCTGTCTCTCATCATACACCCAGCCTCTCTCCCTCTGTCTCTCATCATACACCCAGCCTCTCTCCCTCTGTCTCTCATCACCCACCCAGCCTCTCTCCCTCTGTCTCTCATCACCCACCCAGCCTCTCTCCCTCTGTCTCTCATCACCTACCCAGCCTCTCTCCCTCTGTCTCTCATCATACACCCAGCCTCTCTCCCTCTGTCTCTCATCACCTACCCAGCCTCTCTCCCTCTGTCTCTCATCACCTACCCAGCCTCTCTCCCTCTGTCTCTCATCACCCACCCAGCCTCTCTCCCTCTGTCTCTCATCATACACCCAGTCTCTCCCCCTCTGTATCTCTTCTCTCATCACCCACCCAGCCTCTCTCCCTCTGTCTCTCATCATACACCCAGTCTCTCCCCCTCTGTCTCGCTTCTCTCATCACCCACCCAGCCTCTCTCCCTCTGTCTCTCATCATACACCCAGTCTCTCCCCCTCTGTATCTCTTCTCTCATCACCCGGCCAGCCTCTCTCCCTCTGTCTCTCATCATACACCCAGCCTCTCTCCCTCTGTCTCTCATCATACACCCAGCCTCTCTCCCTCTGTCTCTCATCACCTACCCAGCCTCTCTCCCTCTGTCTCTCATCACCTACCCAGTCTCTCTCCCTCTGTCTCTCATCATACACCCAGCCTCTCTCCCTCTGTCTCTCATCATACACCCAGCCTCTCTCCCTCTGTCTCTCATCATACACCCAGCCTCTCTCCCTCTGTCTCTCATCACCCACCCAGCCTCTCTCCCTCTGTCTCTCATCACCCACCCAGCCTCTCTCCCTCTGTCTCTCATCACCTACCCAGCCTCTCTCCCTCTGTCTCTCATCACCTACCCAGCCTCTCTCCCTCTGTCTCTCATCACCTACCCAGCCTCTCTCCCTCTGTCTCTCATCACCCACCCAGCCTCTCTCCCTCTGTCTCTCATCATACACCCAGCCTCTCTCCCTCTGTCTCTCATCATACACCCAGCCTCTCTCCCTCTGTCTCTCATCATACACCCAGCCTCTCTCCCTCTGTCTCTCATCATACACCCAGCCTCTCTCCCTCTGTCTCTCATCATACACCCAGCCTCTCTCCCTCTGTCTCTCATCATACACCCAGCCTCTCTCCCTCTGTCTCTCATCATACACCCAGCCTCTCTCCCTCTGTCTCTCATCACCTACCCAGCCTCTCTCCCTCTGTCTCTCATCACCTACCCAGTCTCTCTCCCTCTGTCTCTCATCATACACCCAGCCTCTCTCCCTCTGTCTCTCATCATACACCCAGCCTCTCTCCCTCTGTCTCTCATCATACACCCAGCCTCTCTCCCTCTGTCTCTCATCACCCACCCAGCCTCTCTCCCTCTGTCTCTCATCACCCACCCAGCCTCTCTCCCTCTGTCTCTCATCACCTACCCAGCCTCTCTCCCTCTGTCTCTCATCATACACCCAGCCTCTCTCCCTCTGTCTCTCATCACCTACCCAGCCTCTCTCCCTCTGTCTCTCATCACCTACCCAGCCTCTCTCCCTCTGTCTCTCATCACCCACCCAGCCTCTCTCCCTCTGTCTCTCATCATACACCCAGTCTCTCCCCCTCTGTATCTCTTCTCTCATCACCCACCCAGCCTCTCTCCCTCTGTCTCTCATCATACACCCAGTCTCTCCCCCTCTGTCTCGCTTCTCTCATCACCCACCCAGCCTCTCTCCCTCTGTCTCTCATCATACACCCAGTCTCTCCCCCTCTGTATCTCTTCTCTCATCACCCGGCCAGCCTCTCTCCCTCTGTCTCTCATCATACACCCAGCCTCTCTCCCTCTGTCTCTCATCATACACCCAGCCTCTCTCCCTCTGTCTCTCATCACCTACCCAGCCTCTCTCCCTCTGTCTCTCATCACCTACCCAGTCTCTCTCCCTCTGTCTCTCATCATACACCCAGCCTCTCTCCCTCTGTCTCTCATCATACACCCAGCCTCTCTCCCTCTGTCTCTCATCATACACCCAGCCTCTCTCCCTCTGTCTCTCATCACCCACCCAGCCTCTCTCCCTCTGTCTCTCATCACCCACCCAGCCTCTCTCCCTCTGTCTCTCATCACCTACCCAGCCTCTCTCCCTCTGTCTCTCATCACCTACCCAGCCTCTCTCCCTCTGTCTCTCATCACCTACCCAGCCTCTCTCCCTCTGTCTCTCATCACCCACCCAGCCTCTCTCCCTCTGTCTCTCATCATACACCCAGTCTCTCCCCCTCTGTATCTCTTCTCTCATCACCCACCCAGCCTCTCTCCCTCTGTCTCTCATCATACACCCAGTCTCTCCCCCTCTGTCTCGCTTCTCTCATCACCCACCCAGCCTCTCTCCCTCTGTCTCTCATCATACACCCAGTCTCTCCCCCTCTGTATCTCTTCTCTCATCACCCGGCCAGCCTCTCTCCCTCTGTCTCTCATCACCCACCCAGCCTCTCTCCCTCTGTCTCTCATCATACACCCAGTCTCTCCCCCTCTGTATCTCTTCTCTCATCACCCAGCCAGCCTCTCTCCCTCTGTCTCTCATCACCCACCCAGCCTCTCTCCCTCTGTCTCGCTTCTCTCATCACCCACCCAGCCACTCTCCCTCAGTCTCTCTTCTCTCATCACCCGCCCAGCCTCTCTCCCTGTCTCGCTTCTCTCATCACCCACCCAGCCTCTCTCCCTCCGTCACTCTTCTCTCATCACCCGCCCAGCCTCTCTCCCTCCGTCTCTCATCACCCACCCAGCCTCTCTCCTTCTGTCTCGCTTCTCTCATCACCCACCCAGCTTCTCCCTGTCTCGCTTCTCTCATCACCCACCCAGCCTCTCTCCCTCTGTCTCTCATCATACACCCAGTCTCTCCCCCTCTGTATCTCTTCTCTCATCACCCGGCCAGCCTCTCTCCCTCTGTCTCTCATCACCCACCCAGCCTCTCTCCCTCTGTCTCGCTTCTCTCATCACCTACCCAGCCTCTCTCCCTCTGTCTCTCATCACCCGCCCAGCCTCTCTCCCTCTGTCTCTCATCACCCACCCAGCCTCTCTCCTTCTGTCTCGCTTCTCTCATCACCCACCCAGCTTCTCCCTGTCACTCTTCTCTCATCACCCGCCCAGCCTCTCTCCCTCCGTCTCTCATCACCCACCCAGCCTCTCTCCTTCTGTCTCGCTTCTCTCATCACCCACCCAGCCTCTCCCTGTCTCGCTTCTCTCATCACCCACCCAGCCTCTCTCCTTCCGTCTTCTCTTCTCTCATCACCCACCCAGCCTCTCTCCCTCCGTCTTCTCTTCTCTCATCACCCACCCAGCCTCTCTCCCTCCGTCTTCTCTTCTCTCATCACCCACCCATCCTCTCTCCCTCTGTCTCTCTTCTCACCGTCTCTCCTCGCTCTTGTTCTCTCTCTTCTCTCCCTCTCTCTTCCCCTTTCTCTCCCTCTCTCTTCCCCTTTCTCTCCCTCTCTCTTCCCCTTTCTCTCCCTCTCTCTGACACACGTCCAGCCATCAATCGCCGCATACAGGGAATCTCCAACGAAGAGAGAAAATTGAGTTATGAAATATGAGCGCCTAGAGTTTCTGTGCTAATATGGCTTCCAGTGTATCTCCGTGTGAAGACTGAAGAGAGAATCTTACATGATGTTTATGTAACAACATCCTTTTCTTACTTTATAAAAAATATATATACTTTTTAAAAAATAAATTAACACCATCCTCATGTCAACAAATGGTTGATTATTCATACGCGTGTATGACAGGTTCACGGCCATTATTCTGTATTCTCAATGGGGCTTCCACACCACACAGTCATAATGTAAGACGAGATACGGAACAGAAAACCATCAGTGAGTACATTATGTAAATGACTGTGATCGCATTACTTAAAACATGATTTCATCACACTGTACAATGTATATCAAGATAGTTTTATCATAACAACATTAAAGACGGGGAAAAGCCTAAATTGAACTCACAGGGTCGAGTTGCCCTACAGAAAACAGTGTCACCATTCTCAACATCATCACACTGTAGGCCTTTATCACTATATCAACCATAACAACACACGACAGTCCACAAACGTTGCTATAGCAACATCCTAGGCCTACTGTAGCAACTGCTCATCTGATCTGTAAGTATAAATAGTATGTTTGTGACATTCCGTGCACAGTATGGGGAGGTGTATAGTGCAATACAGACGGCAACATTGCTGTGGCCGTCTGAAGGAAGATGAACAGGAGAGAGCTGGGGTGAATACTGGAGGCAGAGAGTCAAACCTGGTTTCAAATACTATTCAAAATCATTTCCAATACTTAAGCTGGGCTTGATTGAGCTTGCCTGTCACAAAGGCACCAATGAAATAGTAGGAAAATAGCAAAACCCCAAAGATCGCCCATCCGGCACTCCAGATAGACTAGCTTAAACGTTTTAAGTATTTGAATGATTTTAAATAGTATTTAAACCCAGGTTTACTGAAGGCATAGTGAATATGAGGGCTATGCTAGGAGTCTATACACAGTGGGACTGCTGCCTTGCCTGAGTGGAACAGGCTGCCTGCAATTAAGGTGAAATCAGGGAGAAATCTGCACTGCCTTGATAATGAGTCTCGTCTGAATTATTAATGAGAAGCCGTTCCCCCGGGAACCAAACTCCCACTGAGCCCATCAGCCTCTCTCTCACACACACACACACACACACACAGTATATGAGTGAACATAAACACACACACGTGAGCACACACACATACGGCACACACACAGGTATACAGTATGTGCACACATACATAATACCACAGGAGGTTGGTGGCACCTTAATTGGGGAGGACGGGCTCGTGGTAATGGCACCGTTCCAGCCATTATTATGAGCCATCCTCCCTTCAGCAGCCTACAATGCATAATACACGTTGACATGCACCCAAACAGACACAGACAGACATACAGAGACTCACAGACTCAAGCTCACCTACTCACTCGTAGATAGACCAAGTGATTCACAAGCACTGACAACCTTTCATTGAACACAATAGCAATATGTTATCAGCTGCTTCATGAGCCTTTGTGATTTCTCCATGTAATGAAAAGGGCTCTACAACAAAACATTTTTTTTTTCATATGCAACAAAGACTGGGAACAGATAGGCTTCACTATGTATCTATCCAAACGAATAGCTCCCAAACCAGCCCACGCTCAAGTTAAAAGGCTCGTACCTAAGCATTTCATGGTAAAGTCTATACCTGTTGTATTCGGCACGTGACAAATAAAATATGATTTGATTTCAGCAGAAGAGAGCTTGATGTGGAACTTGAAATTAACTTGAAGGAAATCATTGCTAATATTCGAGTCACTCCCAGTGAGACTCATCTCCTACAGACTAACAAGATGGCTACCAATGGACAGACGTGTTCTGAACCTCATTTATTGGAACTATAACCACAAATAACCTTACGTACACACATCTACATTCACCAAAACCTCCAAAACAAGCCAAGCGGAAGGATAAATATTTGATTTGGGATGAAAATAGAGCATTTTACCAGCTTTTATTGGGCCCAATACAATACAATACAATACAATACAATACAATACAATACCACCGAAAGGTCTAGCTCTCTAACTCAGTGTCTCTTTTTACTTTTTGTTCGTTGGAATGTAGGCATAGTTGCGGATAGATGCCTATAACTCATTGTGCACCCAGTCAGTTAGTTGGATGTTTGGATCATGACATAGAGAGAGAGCAACACAAAAGCAGCCCTCCCTCTCTTCCCTCTTCCCCCTCCTTCTCCCTTTGGCACCACCCATCCAACCCTGGCAGGGTAGAGAGAAATGTAGAAAGAGATGTGCTTTCTCAGAGGATCCAATGTTGGCCCAATGCTGAGAACAGGAAACCCCCCATCCTCCCTTCTTTCCTTTGACTGTGAACGTTCCAAACTCGTAAAGCGCCTCGGCACACCAAGTCCCAAGCTGTAAGGCGTCACCAAAAGCATTTGACTCTTACCAAACAACGCCACACCACCCCAAAGAGCCAATCCGCCCCGGAAGTCCAGTAAGTTTTAAAACAAAAACTACCACGCCTACATTATGTTTCCCTCACCACCAAGAACACAGTGTTCTTCCATGGGTGGTGCTCTAAGGCACAGGGATAGTGTGTGTGTTTGCCCGTGTGTACGCATGCGTGGTTGGAGCCAGCCCAGTCAGAGTGAAGACGTGACCCGGCAGGAATGACAATCCACTTTGCCATATATCGTTTTTTTAAACGAGACCTAGCCTCACTCACAACACTGCCTTTACAAACCTCTGCCAGAGAAAACTAGAGAAATGGTGGTTTAGTGTGGTAAGTCTCAACATTGAAACCATCCAAGTGAGTCACCCCATGTGACTAGGGTTGCGTTCCAAATCGAATCCTACTACTTTTGATCAGAGCTCTATGTGTACTGGTCAAAAGTAATGGACTAAATAGGGAATACGTATACAGTTGGAGAGGGGAAATCCATCCAGAGTCATTATTGGTGAGGTACGATCTGTGAGAGATCTGATGTGAAGGCCGTAAGGAGACGTGCGCTGCTTATGGCATTCTGGGTAACTGGCAGAGGCAGGAGACTCTTAACGAGTGAGACATTTAACCTGAATTGGCCTGTGCTAGAGTGAACCTGAGGGGAGACGTAGAGAAGGAAGGAGAGAACATATTGAATATAGTTTTTCACAATAGTGCCTTTTCGCCATTTTGTGAGTTTGAATGCTTGACCATGCTTTGGTAATTTGCATGCACATTCCATCACTTCACTTAGAACTGCTGCGCTGACTGCCTGAGGGTTGGTGTTAAGAGATACAGTCATCATTGCACCCTTAAGGTTACGGTTAGGTTGAACACGCAACCCTCGGAGCCGGAGCTCGCTTGCAAGCTGCAAGCTCACCATTGCCCCTAGTGGATGGTTTTGAAGGCATCTCCCGACGTCCTGGGGACCTGGATGAATGTCAAATGTCGCCTTGGATCTGGAATGACCTGGCTGTGTACATAACAGAGAGTGTGTGCCAAGAGATAGATACTGTATAAGTTGTTCATAATCAGACATCATAAATCTATCCAGCTTGTATCATCTGTGCTCTCACTGTCTGTATCTCTCTCTGTGTCTCTCTCAAATTACCCCATTCACCTGAGCCAAAAGAGAGGATAAAATATGAATTAGCTGAAGTCTAGGATGGTTTCCAGTCTCGCATCCTCAGTTTACCCACCCTCAACACGGACGCACACACATACACACACTCAACAGTTCTCAGTCTCCTTTCTGTGCTAAGCTTTTACACACAAAGTCATACACATATTCTATCTCATACACACAAACTCTCTCACACACACATAGATAGATAGCCATATCTTATGTCCCAGCTGTAGTTTACCTCTCCTACTTCTGCTAAGGCCCTTGTGTACTGACAGTACTGTGAGAGCCTGTACATCTCTCTGACAGTACTGTGAGAGCCTGTTCATCTCTCCACAGACTGCTAAGGCCCTTGTGTACTGACAGTACTGTGAGAGCCTGTACATCTCTCTGACAGTACTGTGAGAGCCTGTTCATCTCTCCACAGACTGCTAAGGCCCTTGTGTACTGACAGTACTGTGAGAGCCTGTTCATCTCTCCACAGACTGCTAAGGCCCTTGTGTACTGACAGTACTGTGAGAGCCTGTTCATCTCTCCACAGACTGCTAAGGCCCTTGTGTACTGACAGTACTGTGAGAGCCTGTTCATCTCTCCACAGACTGCTAAGGCCCTTGTGTACTGACAGTACTGTGAGAGCCTGTTCATCTCTACACAGACTGCTAAGGCCCTTGTGTACTGACAGTACTGTGAGAGCCTGTTCATCTCTCCACAGACTGCTAAGGCCCTTGTGTACTGACAGTACTGTGAGAGCCTGTTCATCTCTCCATGGAGGTTGGAACACACGTTAGTGTCATGTTTGTAGATGTAAGTGACTAAACGGTTTATCCCCTTAATGAGTAATGACGTCATTGTAACACTGTAGTAAGATTGAGGGATTGTCAGCAGAGGCCTGGGTCGTGTTCATTAGGGCGGGCAACGGAAAATGTTCCACAACATGTTGCAATAGAAAACGATAATGAGTACCTCCCTGTTTCAGTCCATTTTCTTTAATTTGATGCCTAATGAATACAACCCTGTCCTTCCAAAACATTAAACACTCCCTCTCCTCATGACTCCTTCTATTTTGGCTGATTTCTGTCAAGCAGCTAGCTAGCTGCTGACCCTGTGCCCTGCTGGTCTGGGCCGCCCGTTACCTAAAGACACGTTATAAATAACAGTCTCGTCACTTCAGATTACAGCGTCTGACTGACGCACCCGCTCCGACCTGCCTCGCAATCCCCTGGTATCCGACTGCTTGCACACACACACACACACACACACACACACACACACACACACACACACACACACACACACACACACACACACACACACACACACACACACACACACACACACACACACACACACACACACACACACACACACACACACACACACACACACACACACACACAGTGTGACTAGGGTTGCACATTTTGGGGAATATTCAGAGGTGGAAACTTTCTGTGGGAATTAACGGGAATTAACTGGGAATATATGGGAATTAACGGAAATATATGCAAATTAATATTAATACCATTTAAATGTAGATGTTTTTTGCATTGGATATATCTCCCATATCATATGGAGACAGAAACATTAACCTTTTACCTTACCATAAGTAGACATAATTGCAAATGATTAAATCCTTCCAATAGAAATAAAAAAAAACTATTTAGTTAGTTTTCAACATACATCTGTAAAATTATAGTCTATAAACTAAAGCTTTGGTTGTCTTCCTCTCAGGCTTCCATGTCTTTTCCCTGGACCTCTTCAATGTCCACCTCTTGAACATCAGACTCTGAGGCCTCATCTTCACTGTCACTTTCCAACCTTGGATGGCTGGTTGTCAGGCTCAAAAAGCCTCAAATTTGCCTGGATGGCCACCAATTTTTCAACCCTTGTATTGGTTAGCCTGTTTTGGTGCTTTGGTGTGTGTGTTCCCAAACAAGGACCAGTTGCACTCTGAGGCGGCTGATGTTGGTGGGATTTGGAGGATGATGGAGCCTCAAATCCACAAAGTCCCTTCCACCAGGTGGCTGATGGAGATATGTTGGCACGACTGCCATTTTGCATCTCCATCCCAAAGCCCTTGCTTGGAAGTGTAATTCGCCAGACTGCCAAGAACCTTGCCCTCATCCAGGCCAAGGTGGCGAGACAGGTTAGTGATGACACCATAGACCTTGTTGATCTCTGCACCAGACAGGATGCTCTTGCCAGCATACTTGGGGTCCAACATGTACGCTGCAACGTGTATGGGCTTCAGGCAGAAGTCTTCACGCTTTTTGATGTACAGTATTTCAGAACTGCAGTTTCTTCTGCTTGGAGCAACAGTGAAGTGGGAAGGGAGGTACAGATTTCTTCTCACATCTGCAAGCAGAGTCTGAACATCAGACAGGATGGCATTGTCTCCCTCAATCTGTGCAATGTCTACTGCTATAGGTTTCAGGAGTTTCAGGCTGCTTACCACTCTCTCCTAAAATACATCATCCAGGAGGATCCTCTTGATGGGGCTGTCCATATCAGTAGACTGTGATATGGCCATTTCCTGGAGAGACTCCTTCCCCTCCAGTAGACTGTCAAACATGATGACAACACCACCCCAACCGGTGTTGCTGGGCAGCTTCAACGTTGTGCTCTTATTCTTATCACTTTGCTTGGTGAGGTAGATCGCAGAGGGTTGCAATTCCATTTAATCGGGGGATAGTTTAACCACAATATGCCACAATACCTAGAATTGCCTTATTTGTATCCCACAAAAAAAGGTTCACTGTTATAAGCTAACGTTTTTGATGAATTTAAGCAAAATTCCCAAAATCCGGAAATTTCCCGGATATTTTCTGACCCTTTGCAACCCTGTGTGACTCACACATATACCCAAAGTAGCACAGAGAACCACACACATTCAGCCCCCCCTCCCCCACAGACACCCACACACAGACCAGATTCCACATGCAGGCAACACACACATACACACACAAACACACAACATCTTCATTAGCCCCTAACACAGGAGATTCCCTTGAACCTCCTTGAACTAAATTAAGTTAGTAGCCCCTGCAGGCATTACACACACAAGCGCCATTAAAACACACCGTTATAGACATTAGGAAGTCAGCGCCAAGGCTGTGCACCATTCTCTGCAGTGACACGCTGTCACACCAATCAGAGGGGCCAAACACACACGTCTATAGAATGAGACAACCACTCCCCCCTGCAGTATCCCCCCACAAAGACACACCACCACCCACGGTTGTGTGTTGTCAGCATCGTGTGTGTGTATGTTCTGTGTGGGTCTATGCCTGTGTGTGCTTGCCCTCATACGTGTGTGTGTGTGTTCGTTTCCATGCCTGTTTGTTTTTTGCGTACGTGCATGTGCGTGGCCAACACCACAAAGCACCACTAAGCCCACGCACTACAGTAGGCTTCTCTAAGGAGGTGATTAGGTTCAGGCCAGGGCCTCAGATTCCAGCCTTCCTAGAAGTCAGAAGAGCAGGTATTTATAGTCAGCTGTTGGTCGTCAGTACTGTCTAGGACCAAGAGGGAATCCAGAGTCCATTCCAGACCTAGAAAGAGAGAGGAACTGGAAGCTTAAAAGACTATCTTTTTTTGGATCAGATTAGAACTATTACATACAGACCTCTTTTAATAGCCGTCTGCCTGTGCCTCTCCTTATAGCCGGCCCCTCCCCCTATCATCCTCCTCCGCAAACCAAACAAACCATGCAAACCAAACCAAACCATACAAACCAAAGCAAACCATACAAACCAAACCAAACCATACAAACCAAAGCAAACCATACAAACCAAAGCAAACCATACAAACCAAACCAAACCATACAAACCAAACCATACAAACCAAACCAAAACATTTCATTGAATTTCATTCCATTCCATTTCATCATCAGCTTAACAATATTTTTGTCTTTAATCTTTTTTCTTCTCCCACAAACAACAACAGTTCCCACATCAGATGCTTTGGCCTTTTGATATAAATAGGAATGTAGCGTATGATGCAAGCAATCTAATCCAACTCTCACACACACTCGCACGCACATTAAGAATAATTAGGGAGCCTGATATGATTGTGTAAGTATGTGAATATGTATGGAGAGGGAGATAGCATCAACAAACTGACTCATAATTTGGACTGTACTGCGAGTCTGCGACAGTATTTGCTTCAAAGCTGTTGGTCAAAAACTGGATGTCAAACCCCTGCACAGTCCATCATTTAAAGTAATTATCGACTATACCATACGTTTTTATTTCCTACAAATGGCTGCTGTACAGACGAGGGGGTTGTGTTGCATTAAACATTGTCTCCTCAGGCCTGAGTATGTGAGTGCCTCCTCTAAGTGTATGTTTACATTACCTTCCACGTCTCTCGATGAAACCAGGCCAGGGCTATTACTGCCATTACGCCTTGCTTTAAACAACTTACCTAAACACCTTCATTACCTGGGATGGGCCGCGCCTCTCGCCTCGCACCGTTCATAATAACCCGTGCCCTCAGACTTCCTCAGTCTTCCAGGGACACAAACCACCTAATTTTCCCGTTTCGTAACTGTTGGGCTCGCTGACTGGGTGACACTAGTGCTTAAAGATAAATCTGGGCTGTCGCTCTCTGTTAGCATGGTTAGCGTCTGTTAGCGGTGCCGCTGCCGTCGAGGTACAGGGCAGGGATACCACCTGCAGACACACCTCGCAGTGTTAAATGGGATGGACTTAAGAGTTAAGAGTCAGTCAGGCGCTTGGTGATTAAGGCTAAGCAGACCAAAGGACTGAACTCGACATTCTCCTCAACTCGTGACTACCTAAGTGCAACCTACTTCCTATATAGTGCACTACTTTTGACCAGGGCCCTTATGGAATAGGGTGCCGTTTGGGACACACACACACAAGGTCTCTTTTAGAAACGAACGAAATCCACACGGAGAGACATACAGATCATAAAGACAAAGTTGCATTTAAAACGGCAGAGAAACACTCAAAACCCCAGGCCTCCAAGCATTTCTCACATGTACACCAATAAAGTGTTTGTTTCATTATTATGAGCCTGGTTGTGAAAGAAACTGAATACCTGGTAGGTGATGAATTGACATCTGTGCTATTTTAGCTTTTTTGTGGGGTGGTATTAGTGTAGTTCTGACTCCTCTGTCTACGTGTTCTGGTGTTGATTACTAGCTGTGGTCCTTTCAAAGATTATTTTGGGGCCATGTTCAAGGCAAGCTTTGTTGAACATTGCAATGTCATGAATAGAGCCCCCCTTATTACTGATTCTACATGCTTGTTCTACATAACATCTGAACGCTCCACGACGTTGTGCCCTGCTAAACATGCCCCTTGTGATACCCTGAGCTAACCATGTCTGACCAGTCTATTGGCAGTAAGAACTCAAACTACCCCTGATGATTTTCTCATATGTTTTGGAGGATCTCACTGTTAAAAAGTGAGGGTAAAACCATCACAACATAGCCTACATGTACAGTGGATGTGTTAATATGTGTATATGGTACACAGCTATTCTATTCATATACTGTCCATAATGTCTTTGCACGCCATCATATACATATACACTGAGTGTACAAAACATTAGGAACATCTTCCTAATATTGATTGTACCCTCTTTCGCCCTCAGAACAGCCTCAATTCGTCGGGGCATGGACTCTACAAGGTGTCGAAAGCATTCCACAGGGATGCTGGCCCATGTTGACTCCAATGTTTCCCACAGTTGTATGAAGTTGGTGGATGTCATTTGGGTGATGGACAGTAAACTGTTGGGTGTGAAAACCCCAGCAGCATTGCAGTTCTTGACACACTCAAACCGGTGCTACCATAACTACTACAATACCCCGTTCAAAACCACCTAAATATTTTGTGTTGCCCATTCACCCTCTGAATGGCACACATACACAATCCATGTCTCAAGGCTTAACAATCCTTCTTTAACCTGTCTCCTCCCCTTCATCTACACTGATTTGAAGTGGATTTAAAAGGTGACATCAATAAGAGATCATAGCTTTCACATGGATTCACCTGGTCAGTCTATGTCATGGAGAGAGGAGGTGTTCCTAATGTTTTGTACACTGTGTATATTACAGACCTGATATTTCTTAATGTGTTGGTTTTGTGTGTATTGTTTTGTGTTGTTAGGTATTACTACACTGTTGGAGCTAGAAACACAAGCATTTCGCTACAAATTCAAAATATGTGTACGCGACTAATAAAATGTTATTTGATGCGATCACACAGACAGAAAAAGAGACCATGACCGTTGCTTTCAAAACAGCCTCTTGAGAGGGAACCAACAGGAATGACTGACAGCAGACTGACAGCAAACCTGAGAGGGGATACTACAGTCAATCCCACTGTATGCACGACACGGTTCAAAATGCTGTGAATTTCACAAATGTTCTAAAAGGGTTATTGTCATCTACAGGGACAAGGGTTCTATGTGGAACCTTTTTCATACAAAATGTTTATTTGGAACCATGTCTCTATGAAAGAAAGGATTCCAAAAGTGTTCTTTGTTGGGTGAAAAGGTTCTACCTGTTGGGGCTCCCAAGTGGCGCAGTGGTCTAAGACACTACATCTCAGTGCTAGACATGTCACTACAGACAACCTGGTTTGAATCCAGACTGTATCACAACCGGCCGTGATTGGGAGTCCAATAGGGCGGCGCATAAGTTTGGCCTAGTTAATTAAAAAATATATATGGTTATTCTACAGGGACAAGTGTTGAGGTGTGGATTCATAGATGTCTGGCCCTCAAGATCTCTTCTCTGAGAGGTACAAGATCAACAGCCACACTTGTGTCTCTAACGGTCCTTGTTACTTTGGGATTCAATTTGTATGTTCTTAACATTGGACAGTGTTAATGAAGAACAGGGATATGAGTGAGACGGTATAATATTGAGGCTGATACAATATTATACCGTCTCAGTAAAATGGGCAAACATCCAGGAGAGGTTGCTCTGGGCTACTGGTGAGACAGGCGGTAGGTAGCCTGTGTGCGTGCATGTGTGCGTGCGTGTCTGGAGAAAAGCACCTTTTGAATAGCCTACCCCCCTGGGCGCAGACGTCAACTCGACGCCTATCCATGTTGGTTCTATGTAATTTCATTGAAATGACGTGGAAACAACATTGATTCAACCAGTGTGTGCCCAGTGGGTATTTACACTATGGACAGCTGACCAGCTACAACTACAAGTGTCTCTCAAATGACACCTTAAAAAGAGAGTATACAGTAGGTGTACAACAAATATTTGTAGTGAAAATAGATTTTTTTATTGGCTATATGCCTCTGTCTAGGGCCTATTTCTCTGTCTCACACACAGATAGTGTGAGAGAGACAAAAATGAGAGAGAGAGATTGAGAGAGCGAGAGAGAGGAGAGAAACCAATATAAAAATGCATGCCATGCGTGCATTTTTATAATCATAGGCTTTGAAAAGGGGGCGGTTACTCTTCAGCATATACTGTATACATGTAGCCGAACTAAAGATGGAATGATGAAGGTATGGACGGTGCTTTTCCAACCTCTAGCCAGCTCCATTCCATTGTGCTGTCAATGGTAGGCTACAGTAATTCATTGATCAGTGCCATTGACGAGAGAGATAATTACATGGCACCATTCATGTGTAACGACCCTAAAGTGTGACATGTGGCAGTTTAATATAAAGTATATGTGCAATAATGAAGCCTATAGGGCAGGGATAGCCTACCCAATGTTCTCCTTACTGAGACTTCTGCTGTGTTTAATATTGACATAAAGTATGTATTATTATAATATGTGTAGACATGCGCTTACCTTCCATCCAGCTGAACTATTACTGTCGCCCTTATCCTTGAAATAGGGAACATAGCGGACCATCCAATCGTAGACCTGTGATAGAGTGAGTCTTTTTTCAGGGGTGCTTTCAATGGCTCGTGTGATAAGGTCCGCGTATGACTGGTTACCCCATGCGTTCCGCCGCGAGGATTTGGCTTTGCGCAATTGTCCAGACACATCAAGTGCCGCGCCGGCCAAGCATGGGTGCGTCGCGCCGATGGGAGCCGGGGCGACTGCTGGATGCTTCAGCTCCGTCGGTGTGCCACCCATTCTCCCTGCTCTGCACGCTGAAACGGCTAGATTGTCATCTGGTTCCACCTTGATGGTGGTCAGTGGAAGACCCCTATTGACCTCCTGTACTTCGTGGAAATCCTCCGGACAAGGCAGTGGCCAAGTGCAGGAGCGAGGCCGGCTTTGCGGCTCGAAATCCGAATCGATATCTACCTGATGAGCCAATTCGTCGTCCTCCATCATCAACATTTATCCTCAGTTGTGAAGGAATAACCGGGTTAGAAAGAAATACAATACTTCCACAATTCCCGTATTGTCTCCAATACTAGGCCTACTTCAAGACGAAATCCGTCTCGTGACGGGGATATTAGTCTGATTCAATAAAGTAACGATCAAATCTCAGAGAAGCCGGATGCTTTAGATGGACGATTTTGAATGGCTCGTCTGCAGTAGGCTCTCACAACCCGAATGTAGCGATAAGAGTAGCAATAATAATAACAATAATCGCTCTCCCATTTTACCTGAAATAAAACATGTTAAATTGGGGGAAATTATGAATTGCTGATTGTCTACATCTCCTTCATCTAGAGTCAGTTAATCCGGCTGCAGCAACAGATGATACCTCATATAGCGAGAATAGAGATGCAGAGAGCCGTCGAAAGAATCCGACGAAACATAAAACAAGAACAATTGTAAAATCAACAGGATTGTGCAGACAAGCGATGATGTGTGATTACCGTAAATTATTCAATCTTCCAGTCTTCACGGAACGTGCTGACAAATGCAAGTCCATTCACAGTCACACACAAACGATCCCGAATTCAATTGCAATGATACTTTTTAAAAAATTCGGGTAACATGTGTCTTTTAAAAAAGCGACACACTTCCAGAGTGCACACAGTCCAGCATCAGTCTGTTCTTGTCCACTTCATAAACATTATTTATCACACGTCTTGCTCGCCTCCAGTATTTCTAACATGTAGCCTATCTAATCGCCAATCTGCTTTTCTTAGTCTCAGATCCCCTCACATGTCCTTATTTAATAAAACTCGTTTCGTAGATGTGAACTGATGACGCGCAGACGCTGTGGTGTGGAATAGATGCTGCCATTGGATAGCGAGCATGAAAGCATTACTCCCAGAACATGCTTAGAGGTAAAACACCCCGGCCCGAACTCTCTCACACATCATATCAACCCCATCATAAAGCGGTAGAAAAATAGTCATGGGAAAATAAATGTTGCAACATGAAAACTATGCTAAATGTTCTTAATCTCTGGAAAAGCGGCTGCTTCTCTTTTTAATGCGACCGCTGGTCTCCAGATTCCAATTAGCCTAATGCGCGCACTCTCCGAAATTCTCTTAAAATAATTTGGTGCAGATATCCTCTCAATGTCCATATGATCAGTCTTGGAGAATCAGTTGATAATCTCCTTTTGGCGGCACGGTGTCCAAAAAACCCCCACTGATGCGCAAAGCGTCTCTGATGGTGCACCAGAATAGCGGGAGTGTAGTTTTCTAACACAATTAGATAGATTTAGTTCAGATTACCAGAGATTAGGTAACCCGAGATTCTAATCCAATATGAGTCAGGGAAAAAATGCAATAGCTACATGCTGTTCAATTATCTCTGCTCTATTCCCTCCATCACCGGAAGAAAAAAAAAAGTAGGCGTAACACATTTTAGCACATTATTTTCAAAAATCGCATTTGCCAAGCTTCGATGCGTTACTGCAGCCCATTTCTTTCTACACCGCAGGCAGGACTGTTGCGGATGTCAGACTCCCAGTGGCAGCCCCTGTTTGACCCCTGTGTGCGTACCTACCAGATTGCTACATTGACCGAGGGAATTCCGCCACACCTCACTCTATGGCGCCGCCTCCTCATGTGTCAAATTGACAGCTGGTCGGGCGCACTGCTCAGGTCCTTAGACGCGATTGGCTACCGCGTTTCAGACCACGTTGTCCATTGGCTGATTATATGACATAAGGGATTAATTCAGATGAATATTGTAATCAATGTAGTATCCTTTATTTTGACTGATACTGTATGATTTTATTTTGTGGTGCGTCTGCGTCACACATTTGCCATAGACAGTAGTAGTCAACGGTGAACAAAACCAAAAAAGTAACCATAGACTTGGGTATTTACATCACAAATAATCCTGACTTGCAAAATGTAACAGTGAAGTTAATAGAGAATTAAGAGATTGACAATGGGAATGAATACCAGGGTAACTCAAAACACAGACACTAGCAATAAACTACAACCGTCCCGCAACCTTAAGGCTATCAAGAGTGAAATTGTTGACAGACCAACCTACCATACTGTAAAAGGCCCTCAACACAATGCTTGCAAGTCTTCCAGTGTTGTATTCATATGCGTCCTCCTAAAATGTGAAAGTAGATGTAATTTCTTCCTGATAAGGGACCCCTTACACTACCTTTCAAAAGTTTGGGGTCACTTAGAAATGTCCTTGTTTTTGAAAGAACAACGCTGTGTACTACTCCCTTCACAGAACTTGCACAAACTGGCTCTAACCAGAATAGAACGAGGAGTGGGGAGGCCCCTGTGCACAACTGAGGAAGAGGACAAGTACATTAGAGTGTCTAGGCTTGCTAATTAGATAGATAGATAGATAGATAGATAGATAGATAGATAGATAGATAGATAGATAGATAGATAGATAGATAGATAGATAGATAGATAGATAGATAGATAGATAGATAGATAGATAGATAGATAGATAGATAGATAGATAGATAGATAGATAGATAGATATATTAGGTACTTTATTGATCCCCCGGGGGGGAAATTTCATAGACAGTGTTCAGACTCAGGATTAGGCCAGTGGTTTTTAAATATCTGTTTTTAAATGTTTTTCATTCGTCAGGAATAAACTGTAACCTTCCATCTTGAAATTGTTTGGGGTGGACCTGTAGACTGCAGGTTGGCTTGCTGCCCATCGCCTAGTGAAGTAACCAACCGAGGATCAGGTGAGTAAGTTAGGCAATGTCGTGGCCATTACGGAATGTCTGCACGAGACAGGTAAGCCTACACTACCAAACCACAGTCCTTGCCACACACACACACACACACGTAAATGACTTTACATTGCATTTATTTGTTCTGCAAAAGGGGGTGTCAATGTTCCACATTATGTTACCCATGATTGAAGGTTTTGGCAGAAGCTCTTGTTCTGAGGACAACACTGGATGGTGGATATAATAGCATTGTTTACTTGAGGGACCGACAGCCTGTTGGGCAGCAAACACAAAAAACTATGCACACTCACATATTCCTTGAGTGATATAAGTGGCCACAAAGATCCCAACCCACAAAACATCTATTTAAAGTACAAGCTGAGATTGTCTACGAAGTCCCCACCCAGCACAGCTACTACAGTAAGTTCATTTAAAGTTGCACAATATGCCTACAAAATGCAGACGTGTGGTGATGAGTAATTTGTGAAATTGTACATGTCAAATTTAGCACATGCGTGAGGTAGAAGGATGTGTCAGTGTGTCATGGTATGACAAGTAAATATCCCACATCCATTTAAACACAGTCATAATAGTATGCTGCAAATATAGAGGGGGGGGTCTACTAAGCTAACATAAGGAATTGTTTTAAGAGAGTCATACCAAGGATGATTTAAATATCCCCCAAAAATATTTGATAAAACATCAAATAGGGCCTTACTGCTGGAAAAAAAAGATAGTCCAAAAATAAATCAAAAGGAAGTTTGTTTTGAAGTGTCTGTCCTATATCTAAGATATATAAGATCAGGGAATTATTATTTTAGCTATGTTTAACCCCTTTTATTTTTACCCTAAACTACTTCCATATATACACTTCCATACATTTTTTAATCTGGTACTGGTCTGTCTACCTTTAGAATGAGTCTTGTGGGGCTTGTAGAGCAAAACAACCAATGTGTTTGTGAGAGTCTCACCTTCCACAGAGGGGTCATATTAGTGTGTAGCCCGAACTGATCGGATGCTACAGACAGAAGTTGGCAGATTGGCAGTACCAACTTCAGACGTGGGGGTCGTAGAGCAAAACGGAGAACACAATATTGTTCATGAAAGTCTCATGTAGGCCAAACCGTTTTGACGTTTTCGTGAGAAGAACAACTTTCAGGATGTCTCCTGGTCTGACAAACACAGCTGTAGCTATGCCACCTTTCACTGCAGAAAAGGAAGGCCAACATCAACGGATGTGGTGGATTGAGACGCAGCCCATGCAAAAAGGATACTGTATCTCTGACTTAGACAGATTTTATGGGTTTTTTATTATTATGCTAGTTAGATTTCCGCAGGGAGCGTATATATCGACTTCACAGAAACTGAAAAGTAAAATTTCAGAGCTATGGAGTTTCGGCGAGCATTGCATAACACGTCTTACAACAAGCACATCCACGCCGACAGAGAACATAAAAAACAAAAGTATCAGAGGTGATGAGAGACAGTGGACCGAATCCAGAGTCTTGGAAGAGGACCATACCTCAGGAGGGAGAAGAGGGGAGGCGAGGAAGAGGTGGAGAGACAGAGGGAGGCCCTGTCACTGTTAGGAGACGTAGCCTAGCGCCGAGAGTGTGTGTGGCCTTTCCAGGCAGTCAGGTTGCTTTACACTGGTCCCCATACTAGACATTCCAGAGGCAGGAGGGCTGGCTTCAGACACTCTCTGTGGCTGATCTTAGAACAGCCCGTTCAGCACAGCGAACCACTTCAGCCCCAAGCAGGGCAGCAGCAGGCTGGGCTGAGAACTACTCCACAACAGCACAAGGCATGCGCTTTGTGCCTGTAAATTGGCACACCGAAGAAGTGCTCAGTGGAATTTCATTCACGTAAAAAAAAAAAAAAAAGGGTTCCCTCCCACTTCCCCACAGCCAAGACCCACCCATCATTCCTCCTCCCACCTCCAGTAACCTCACAACTTTACATAAGTGGGCCATGTACCCCTGTCGCTCTGATGGTACTGGGATTAGGTGGAAGACTGGAAGTTGGAGGAGCCACAAGGAGGCACTGGGGAGACCAATGTCTGTCCTGGGAAAACGCCTCCCTCCTCTTCAGTCACAGTTCGCCTCCCTCACCAAGCATATGGGCTCCCAATGACACAGGAAGGAGAAAGGCTCCTTTCCAAGTATCAAGAATGTTCCTTAGTAGGCAAGTCCGGATTTCACCCCCTCCGTGGCACCGGCCCAAGTTGGGCTGACTTAAATACTTCCTGCCCCGGGCAAAGAGTCTGGCTTATCGTGGCACAGATCTTGGCATGGGCCCTACCTGGTATGAACATAATGTTCAGAGGCACAAAGATGAGTGGAGCCAAGAGGCTATAATTAAGATGAGTGGAGCCAAGAGGCTATAATTAAGACGGAATGTAGCAGAATGGAAAGGAGAGGGGATAAAAAGTGATACGCAGGTAACAGCTTCTTTCCTGTTTCGAGGGCTCTGACAGTGAGAGGTTTAACTAATACGATACTGGCCCGCTTAATCCTATTTACAAGTTAAACACTGTCTGGATGATAAAACATCTCCTTGAAGATTCTCCTGTACTAGGCTGTTTCGTTGGGTGGCAGAAGATGGTAAAGTGCCATAGATGTGTGTTCTGGTTGTCAAATACATGAACATGGCATTGGGGAATATGCATTGATCTCACACTTATTAGAGCCATGGAGGGTGAGATGAGGAGGGGAAAGGTCAGGCTAATGTCCACACCCCTCTACAAATGGGCATATAAGTACATTATCTGCAAGTACATTATTCTGACAATCCTTGATTAATAAGATTCATATTTCTTAAAAGGGGTAGTCTATGAGATGCCCATAACCTTCTGCTGAGCCTAGATCATTATACACTTTACTACTGACTGCACATGACAAACATTATATTGACTGTGTGCAACCCAAGAGGTGATGCTACTGCATTTATCTCATTGTCTAATGTGCTTTTTAGGAGGCACTCCGATATCTATTTTCTAAGAAACTGAGGCACCATCGCTTGGCCTCTGCCTCCAGCAGTGAGTTAAATCACTCACTCGCACAAGAAGAAGCCATTGGTTGGCTGGATCCACAATGGCTGAGAGGGCCCGATGCCAAGCAGAGAGGAGGAGAGGTACCCAGGGCAGGGCGGGGGGGGGGGGGGCTCATGACCAAAGATCAGGCCACTAAACACAAGTTTAAGTGGAATAAAGCCAGCAGTATGTTGTGTATGATGGGCTGGACATAAACAGCCCTGGGCAAGAGGCATCTGCTTCTTTAATATATAATTCACTTTACATCAGACTCAGTCCTTAGGGCCATGAGTCTGGCTTTGGTTGTTGGTCAAAGCGGTAAGATGGGCTCTATCTCTATCTTGTACTTTCACTGATAAATCATGCACTATGGAATACTGCACAGAAAAGGGCTGTATTTGAACAACTACAGACAGACAAAATGGAAGTAGACATGTTGTAAGGCAGGCCGGAAGTGAGGGCAGGTGAGCCTCTCTTTACCAATGAGCTTGGCCTCGCGCAACGCAGCTCTGCAGAGTGGTCACTAGCTGGCACAACCACAAAGTTATAAAATCAGATTTGTAACTTAACCACACTGCTAGTAACCCTAATGCCTAACCTTAAATTAAGACCAAAAAGGTCATTTTTGTTTTCACAAATATTTTGGAGACAATTGACTTTGCAGCTGGCCCATCTAGCCGAAATCGCTGAGTTCTGATTCATGACAATAAACGTCAAATTGCTCACCAACCCTGACATACCAAAAAGTCAAGGTGTAGGATTCCCAGCCCCTCCTTTCCGACAGTCACCTCTTAACACACAGGGTCACTTGACATGGAACCGCCTGCTCAGTCGAGGCAGGGACACTGCGAGATTTCACCATTTAGGTCATTATTCCACTTACCTACTTTTCCCATGATCTGTCTCAACAGCACTGCCCGTGCGCTCAGACGCCATAATGGGACAGATACAACTTTGCAATCTCTATACGACAACAGAGAATGAACAAGGAAGTGGATAGAATCTCATTTCTCATGATCAGTAAAAGTAACACTCATAAAATATCAATAACTACAGTATGTTTAACTTTGTAAGATTATACATGACCAACCACCCAGCTTTGGAGTAGTTAGAATGTCTATTTCCATGCTTTTGAGAGGAGCTGGCTACTCTACCGGGAGACTTCCAGCAATTGCGCTAAGCTAATGATATAGAAACTGCACGCAGAGATTAAAAATGGTATCAATGAGTTTGTCTGACTATGGGTAAGTAGAAAAACAAATCTCAAAATCTAGCAGTATCCCTTTAAGCATTGAGCATGATGTGCACTTGTAGCTACAGTGCATTCGTGAAGTATTCAGACCCCTTGACCTTTTTCCACATTTTGTTACGTTACAGCCTTATTCTAAAATGTATTAAATTGTCCCCCCCCCTCTTTCTCAAGCTGTGTCAGGTTGGATTGGATGGGGAGTGTATTCGTTTTTTTATTTTTAATCCATTTTAAAAACCGTGTTTTTCGCTTTGTCATTATGAGGTATTGTGTGTACATTGACGAGGACACTTTAAAAAATATATATTTTAGAATAAGTCTGTAACGTAACAAAATATGGAAAAAGTCAAGGGGTCTGAATACTTTACGAATGCACTGTATATGGAAGGGCATCAGAGGAAAACTGATCTCTAGCCAAGAATGGACATGATGACACAATGGAGACAATACCATTTTGACGTCATGACTGTAGATTAAACAACCTGAGGCCTCAAGTCTTGTACATATAAGAGCCTCCTTCCGCTCAGGTTGACATTGAGGTACTAACGGGTTAAGAGAAATGAGACGGGAAGGGAAATCAATGCTTTTGTGAGAGGAAGAAAGGGAACGCTTTCACAGGTATATGTATAATTAAGCAATTGAAAAAGCTAATTAGAGTTGGGGGATGAGACGTGCAGATCTCATGGCTAAATATTACCATGGCAACCACGGCTCATGTGTAGATGATCTGAGGTGCAGATATAACTGGCTCTAATCATAAAGGCCCGGGTTTTTACAAATGGCGTAGGAGAGCTCCCTGGTGGTAAACAATGGAACGGCACCTGTCAACAGGGTCACATTTACAAGACAAACATGGAAAACTCTGTTGGTGTCCTTAAGCAAGGCACACCCAATTGCTCGTGCCTTGCTTAAGGACAGATCGACAGATTTCCCACCGGCTCAGGGAATCAAACCAGCGACCTTTCGGTTACTGGCCCGACACCCATACCTGACGCCCCAACATTCCAGCTCTATTAATAACAGTTCTATCTGCAACATTCCCCCAATGTTTGTCTGAGTGACTTAAATGTAATGTACCTGTCATTGTACCTGTCAGAATATGTAGATTAGAACTAACTGGCCTGTCTGAACATTCCACAATGTTGTGTCCCGCTGCACCCGCCCCTGTTGAGTGCTGCAAACCAATAGGACACAGTTGAGTTGAGAAAAATCATGTTTAATTAACACTATAGCTCTGAGCATTTCTTGAAACATCTCCAACACAGAACAAATCAATATCAGCATCACACAAAAACAATGTTCTAAGAGTTGTGAATAGAATCATTGTTATTTTTATTGACTCATTCAAAGCCTCATTTGTCACATCATCCATGTTGGCTGTGTCATAATCCTCCTGGGAAGTCATTTTCAAGCACCATTAACATCCTAATGACAGACGGTCCTTCTCCAAATGTACGAGATACGCATCAAGATTGTGAGATCTAGAGTTCATTCACAGAGACAAAAATAAGTCCCTTGTAAAAAATAAAAACGTAACTTTGTCCTTGACAGCCAATAGAGACTCATCATAACACACCCCTTCTTACATGTGTCTCTTGGGGTCAATCTTCTCCAGGTGAACCAGGGGCTTGAGCTGCTCAGCGAAGCTGCGCATGTCCTCCGACATGGTATCCTGGCCCGCGGGAGCCAACACACTGAGCTCCACCAAGTAGGAGAGTGACAGCGGCTCGGTGTTCTCTGTGTTCCCGGGGACCAGGATGCGTGACAGTTTACTCACCACCACTTTGAGCACGCCTCTGCGGAAAATGTGGCCCTTGGCTACGAACTCGTGGTCCATGCGGAAGCCCATTTCGTTGAGGAAGTCGGGCAGGCTGTGCGAGGCGGCCACATCCACACAGTTGCGAACCAGCGCGTGGCGGGACTTGTCGCCCACCTCCGGCTGGCCCAGGTAGCGCAGGTGCCAGGGAACTGTTGGGTGGGAGAGGGAGCGGCGGGCGCGCAGTAGGAACGGGTTGCCCTGCTGGCCCTTCAGGAGGTAGACCAGCTCATGGTCGGCGAACGTCTCGGGTTCCATGTTGTCACAAAGGCCTCGGAGGCGGTGCAATAGGCTTTCGAGAGCCTGGTCCAAGACGCTGCCTGAGTGGCGACATGACAGAACAGTGTCAGCAATGTTACATTAGCAAGTGTGGCTTGAATCAGTGCAACTCGCTGTTTGGACAGCGATGAAAATAGACAGTACTTTTCAATAATTGAATTGCAACTAACTAATACAGTTGACCAACCCACAGCACAGGGGCTGGTATGGGGTCTTCAGCTGAACATACAGTGCATTTGGAAAGCATTCAGACCCCTTGACTTTTTCCACAATGTTACGTTACAGCCTTATTCTAAAAAGAACACAATTTATTTTTTTCCCTAAATGTACACACAATAACCCATAATGACAAAGTGAAAACAGGTTTTTACAAATAAAAAACAGAAATACCTTATTTACATAAGTATTCAGACCCTTTGCTATGAGACTCGAAATTGAGCTCAGGTGCATCCTGTTTCCATTGATCATCCTTGAGATGTTTCAACAACTTGATTGGAGTCCACCTGTGGTAAATTCAATTGATTGTACATGATTTGGAAAGACACACACCTGTCTATATAAGGTCCCACAGTTGACAGTGCATGTCAGAACAAAAACCAAGCCATGAGGTTGAAGGAATTGTCTGTAGAGATCAGAGACAGGATTGTGTCGGGGCACAGAGAATACAGTGGCCTCCATCATTCTTAAATGGAAGAAGTTTGGAACCACCAAGACTCTTCCTAGAGCTGGCCACCTGGCCAAACTGAGCAATCTAGGGAGAATGGCCTTGGTCAGAGACATGACCAAGAACCTGATGGTCACTGACAGAGCTCTAGAGTTCCTCTGTAGAGATCAGAGAACCTTCCAGAAGGACAACCATCTCTGCAGCACTCAGGCCTTTATGGTAGAGTGGCCAGATGGAAGCCACTCCTCAGTAAAAAGGCACATGACAGCCCGCTTGGCATTTGCCAAAAGGTACCTAAAGGACTCAGACCATGAGAAACAAGATTCTCTGGTCTGACGAAACCAAGACTGAAATTTTTGGCCTGAATGCCAAGCATTACATCTGGAGGAAACCTGGCACCATCCCTACGGTGAAGCATGGTGGTGGAAGCATCATGCTGTTGGGATATTTTTCAGCGGCAGGGACTTGCAGACTAGTCAGGATCGAGGGAAATATGAACGGAGCAAAGTACAGAGAGATCCTTGATGAAAACCTGTTCCAGAGCACTCAGGACGTCAGACTGAGGCGAAGGTTCACCTTCCAACAGGACAACGACCCTAAACACACAGCCAAGACAACGCAGGAGTGGCTTCGGGACAAGTCTCTGAATATCATCGAGTGGCCCAGACAGAGGCCGGACTTGAACCTGATCGAACATCTCTGGAGAGACCTGAAAATAGCTGTGTAGAGATGCTCTCTATCCAACCTGACAGAGCTTGAGGATCTGCAGAGAAGAATGTCAGAAACTGTAGCGTCATACCAAAGAAGACTCTCCGCTGTGTTCGCCGACAAAGATGCTTCAACAAATTACAGATTAAAGGGTCTGAATACTTATGTAAATGTGACCTGTTTTTTTTTTCCATTTGCAAAAATGTGTGTAGATTGATGAGGGAAAAAAACAATTTCATACATTTTAGAATAAGGCTGTAACGTAAGAAACTGTGGAAAAAGTCAAGGGGTCTGAATACTTTCCGAATTCACTGTAGATATATTTTCAAGACCCCTACATGATACCATGATCTCGACCGAGGAAGACTCACCTTGCAGCAGGTACTCCATCATGTTGATCGCGCCCCCCGTGATGGGTAGCACTGAGACTGGCGGGGCCTCCATCACTAGTCAGTGTCAGACAGGCAAGCTAGAGCAATGGGGGGAAAAAAATTAAAACAACTCAATCAATTCGTGTTACATAGAGATAACGTTATGAAAATAATTTCTTCATGAATACATCTCTAACCTACCCACCCACATTTCCTGATTAAGTTAGCAGGCTAGTTTAGACAGACAGTAGCTTATTTCCTTCAAACAAATAGTTAGCTAGCCAGTTAGCTAGCTAGCCAAATAAGCTACAGGGGGAAAAAAATGCAACAACTCACCGATAAGGAAAAAGTTACTGAGAAATATAAGGCAAAATTCACTAACTTACCTTATGTTTGGCGGCTTGGACTGTCGCGTTTCTGCTTCTTCCTTCCCAAACTGCAGCAACTCAAACTAACTTGAAACCTAGCTAACGTTAGCTCATAGCTAAATAAGGTTAAAAAGGAAAAAATAAATAAAAGCTAGCTATGTCGCTACAAATAAACGTTTTTTTTTTTTTACTTTCAACAGCTACACACACGCCACTATCAGCATTAGACTAGTCCGCCTTGATCCCGTGTGATGGGGAGGATTAGCTAGCTAGCTAGCCAGCGTGTCACCCAGCTCTGCGCATGCGCATCACGAGGCGTTCAAAAGAACGGAAACTAGTTCATAATGTCACAACTTGTTTACAAGTATGTCACAAATAAAATGTATAGACATCTAAATACACAGGCGTTATATTTTTTATGTCATATAAAGCAGGCTTTCTTCCTTTTTTTTTTTTTTTTTTTTTTTACAGTGGTTTAAAGGTTAAAAGTACAGAAGTGCTTGACAGTGCAATACCAATTTAATACAAACAAAAGGTAATGCCATAATGTGTTTATATTACTTTTTGACAATTCAAAGCCATTCCCAACCACAACAGTAGGCCTTTTTGGCATTTTGTGTGACTGAGCACAATGGAAAAAATTGATTTAGGCTAGTACTCCTCTCATCAAAGTGTTCCTAGACCCTGATATGACTATACACACTCTCATTGTCATTTCTGATGTCATCTCTCTGTGGGAGTCTTCTGATAACCAAGGATGAATAAACAAGTGTAGTTTCTTCCTCCTGTTGAAAGGAGATGCATATATTTATGTGCATAATACTATCCTGCTGTGTCATCATCATCATCATTTTAACAAGAATAATAGTAGTAAGGTAGGCTAGATAAGATAACTTACAAAGCTGGTCCGCTGGCCACCAAAGAGAAGTTGATTGGCAGGAGCTTAAACAGTTGAACAAACCGACATACAATAAAATAAAAGTTTTTTTTTTCTATAAAAACAAATAGGGCGTAAAACTGCATTCCATCTACAAACAATTGTATTAATCTTGTGATCTCCCTATCTTCAAAGATAACAATACGGAAAATGTATCCTACCTGCGAGTATTCTCCTTTTGAAAGAGCATAATATAAACAGTGCCAGTGCCACAAGGAAAAGGCACACAGCTGCAGAGATTCCAGCTACTGTTGATGCCAGCCATTGAGTTTCTCGGGTTTCTGGAGTAGGCCCATTGTCTGTAAAAGAGGCAACAGTGTTGTGTAGTGTTACTATAAAAAACGCTGGTAGTGAAGTATCTGGCAATCCTGTTGGTGTTAGAGAACACGTGGAAAGTCAGTGAGATTGGGGTTTATGAACTACTCAACACTTTTGGGTCTCACCTATGCTTTTGTTGGTGGTGTTGTTCAGAGCGGAGTCAAGTGCGTAATATGTGCTGGCAATCACATTCTTAGTTACTTCATGCATAAAACCACTGCCTGACACAGTGGTTAATACTGGCATGTGAGATTCTAAATAAAGAGATAGATGGTTAGGGTGAGCTGTAAACTAATTTAGTGTAGGCGATCAATCTGCTTGCAAATGATCTCTAGTTATATAAGGCTGACTAACCTTTTTCAAGAACAACTGAAGTGGACAATCGATATGTCATCTTGCCATTTTTATACAATTCACATGAGTATATTCCTTGATCCTCCTGTGTAGAAGAGCTGATTACCAGTGAACGATTCCTTAAAACACTCTTTCTTTGCCATAAATCTTGGGAAAAAAGATGTAGGCCATTTTTATCCTGCTGAAAAATCTGGATACGGCGCTGTCTAGAATTGTTTGTACTGTAAAACCAGCTAAAAGAATCTGGATGACTTTCATTACCCATGCAGGGTACAAACACATTTCTCCCAAGCGGTATGCGAAGAGTACTTGAAGATTCTACAACAGATTGATGAAAACAATAAGAAAGTACAATAGCATTACATGAAAGGTTTATATGTAAGGAATGGAGTTAATGATTGAAATAGTAATCAATTTCTCTTATGCCTATAGAAAACAATAACAACATAATGTTAATATAAGTGAGGTTAATAATAGTTTACTTAATGTACAGTCTGGTTAAATGTACAGGTAAATTAATATTTGCATGGTTAAATTAACCGTACAGGTAAATGACAGGAAGAGATACTTAAATAGCTAAATAGATAGATAGATAGATAGATAGATAGGTACTTTATTGATCCCCCGGGGGGAAAATGTCATAAATGTGTGTGTGTATGAGTGAATGACTGAATATGTACACCATACATTGTTATAGAGTGTTAGGTGAAAAAATTATACAATTATTGCAAGTTTATATAGATAAATAAAAAATTATTTGCATGGTTAACTATATGGTAGATGGCAGAGAAAGATACTTAAATAGATAAATGTGTGTATGATATAAGTGAGGTTAATAATAGTTTACTTAATAGACAGACTGGCTAAATGAACAGGTAAGTGAATATATTGCATGCTTAAATTAACTGTACAGGTAAATATACAGTTAAGTGTACAGGTAAATGAATATTTGCATGGTTAAATTAACTGTACAGGTAAATGACAGGAAGAGATACTTAAATAGCTAAATGTGTGTGTGATATAATTTAGGGTAATAATAGTAATTCCCTTAGTGCGCAGGGTTTAATTACAGATAAATTCACAAATTGCACATTTGATATACTAAATGCAATGAAAAAAAAATAATACAATTATATAATAATAATATAAAATAAACTGACAGGATACTAATATGCATTCCTGAGTGAATGACTACGTAAGTTCAGTCCAATAATTACTTACAATATTGCACGTGATATGATATAACAACTGTACATGAATATGTATATACAGACCTGAATGAATGAGTCCTGAGTGAGTGTCCTATTTGATTAAACTGATTAGCAGGTTTTCAACATCCAGAGAGACATTTGAATAGTCAAATGTAATCCAATCAATGAGTATTTGAAATGATATATTTTAACGTTTCTGTGGTACATCTGTACACTAGTTGTTTGGCTGTATAATAGTGTACACTAAGGTTAAACACTGTATAGCCTTATGAACGTTCAATAAAGGCAAGTCAGTTTAAGAACGAATTCTTTTTTACAATGACGGCATACACCGCCCAAACCCAGACGACGCTGGGCCAATTGTGCGCCACCCTATGGGACTCCCAATCACGGGCGGTTGTAATACAGCCTGGAATCGAACCACCTCTGGCACTGAGATGCAGTGGCTTAGACCGCTGTGCCACTTGGGAGCCACAAAAGTATTGAGTTTTGAGCGATATTAATGTTTTTGTAAATTTCAGACACTTACCTGATGTTGGAAATGAGGCCCAAACCATAAACACAATAAATATGGCAGAGGTAGTGATCATGATTACAATAAACACTGTTGATGCAGAGACTAGTCCCTACTTTAGCATTGTATTTAAAACAGCCACAAGTAATCTGCTCTAAAATATGTAGGCTACAGGCCTAGGCCATAACTACCACTTAATGTTGGTAATTTAAAGCTATAGGAAATTAAGCAGAGGTTACCAATCACAAATCTAACAGTTGACTGTTAGAAGTTTGAAACAGAAATCATGTTTTACATAACCATTTATCAACACCTCCCACACAGATGTTTCCACAGAACCAATTGCATAGACTGTGGTGTAGGTGTGGGTGAAACAAAATGGGGTCCTTGACTAATGTGGTCTGTAGCTCAATTTTCCATCAGCCGGTTTGCATGTAGCTTCTTGCAAGGCGTTAACACCAAAGTCGAAATCTGTTGTGTTAATTGAGAGCTTGTCATTAGTCACTAAGCTTATTAGACGTCATTGTAAATGTTTGTTCCCTCGCGTTGCCATTGCTGTTAGATTCAGTATGTTTTGGCCGTTATGTTGTTATTCAGAGGGATAGCCAATGAAAGGGTTAACAGGAAGTCAACGTGCTACCTGACTACAGTATACCATCTATAGTTATATTATAGTTGAGGTTGATGGCCAATGTCCAACATTTTGTCCAGCAATGTCTTACTATTGGGGTTACCTAAGGTTGTGTGTTCCCCTGATAATATACAACGACAATCAGTCATAATGACTGTCAGGGAGAAAAACATAATTCTGATATTTGCAGAGCTGAATATTTGAAGATATCAAGGATTTAAGAATAAGAATGAATTAGATACATCAAGGTAAATAATTGGTAGTCAGTGCTTAGTCAGCTCTGGCAGACTCTGCCCCTCACCATTTGTCCTCAAATAACCTCAAACCACCCACCCTACTCTCTTCTGTTTCTCGCAGTTATGCCACACACACCAGACCGTCACCAGTTGTGGTAAAAGTTGTCAATGCAGCAGTCAGACGCCCGTTGCAATGGAGTTATTTGAAACGTTGGAAAAAATGACGCTGGACTCCTATCGCATTCATCACTTGGTTGCAATATTTATCTTGGTCTATGTCGTTCTTAAAATCGCTAAACTTATTGTCAAAAGGAATGAATGGATTCGGGCGCTCGAGACATTCCCAGGACCACCACAACACTGGCTTTTCGGGCATGCCCGAGAGGTAGGTTCAAATAACAACGTCTTGAATGTGCAACATTGTAGCATCAGCTTCAGTGGCAAGTTTCGGTGTCATGCTCGTGCATTTGCTGCTTTACAATAGAAGTGCATGTTTTCTCTGTTGTCTTGCAGTTTAAAGAAGATGGGAACGATATGTATAAGGTTGTCAAATGGGGAGAATCGTACCCCCTTGCATTTCAAATGTGGTTTGGTCCATTGGTTTCCATACTCAATATTCACCACCCAGATTATGTCAAAACCATCCTGGCATCAACAGGTTGGTCTCTTTGGAAGGACAAGACTCACGTCATTATTTAAACTAGTTGCATCTATTTAATGTCTATCTATGGAATCTCACTACATGTGATGAATACCTGTTTTCACTCTCTTTCTTAATAGAGCCCAAAGATGACTTTTCATATAGATTTCTTATTCCATGGATAGGTAAGGTCTTTGCCATAATCACATGTGCTACAAATATTGAGCAAACAATCTTAGGTTCTATATATTTAACTGCAGATATTTTAAGAATAGGCATTTTCTAATATTCATTATTTTGGATATGATGGGTGCAGTTCTGGTTTTCAATACCATTATGACCCATGCTACTTAGCCAATTATACAGCTATAGTTAGAATGTATATTATTTAGTTAAATTCATTTGCATGAACATACCACATACAGTGGGGAGAACAAGTATTTGATACACTGTCGATTTTGCAGATTTTCCTACTTACAAAGCATGTAGAGGTCTGTAATTTTTATCATAGGTACACTTCAACTGTGAGAGACGGAATCTAAAACAAAAATCCAGAAAATCACATTGTATGATTTTTAAATAATTAATTTGCATTTTATTGCATGACATAAGTATTTGATCACCTACCAACCAGTAAGAATTCCGGCTCTCACAGACCTGTTAGTTTTTCTTTAAGAAGCCCTCCTGTTCTCCACTCATTACTTGTATTAACTACACCTGTTTGAACTTGTTACCTGTATAAAAGACACCTGTCCACACACTCAATCAAACGGACTCCACACACTCAATCAAACAGCTGTGTAAGGACATCAGGGATAAAATTGTAGACCTGCACAAGGCTGGGATGGGCTACAGGACAATAGGCAAGCAGCTTGGTGAGAAGGCAACAACTGTTGGCGCAATTATTAGAAAATGGAAGAAGTTCAAGATGACGGTCAATCTCCCTTGGTCTGGGGCACCATGCAAGATCTCACCTCGTGGGGCATCAATGATCATGAGGAAGGTGAGGGATCAGCCCAGAACTACACGGCAGGACGTAGTCAATGACCTGAAGAGAGCTGGAACCACAGTCTCAAAGAAAACCATTAGTAACACACTGCGCCGTCATGGATTAAAATCCTGCAGCGCACGCAAGGTCCCCCTGCTCAAGCCAGCGCATGTTCAGGCCTGTCTGAAGTTTGCCAATGACCATCTGGATGATCCAGAGGAGGAATGGGAGAAGGTAATGTGGTCTGATGAGACAAAAATAGAGCTTTTTGGTCTAAACTCCACTCGCCGTGTTTGGAGGAAGAAGAAGGATGAGTACAACCCCAAGAACACCATCCCAACCGTGAAGCATGGAGGTGGAAACATTCTTTGGGGATGCTTTTCTGCAAAGGGGACAGGACGACTGCACCGTATTGAGGGGAGGATGGTTGGGGCCATGTATCGCGAGATCTTGGCCAACAACCTCCTTCCCTCAGTAAGAGCATTGAAGATGGGTCGTGGCTGGGTCTTCCAGCATGACAATGGCCCGAAACACACAGCCAGGGCAACTAAGGAGTGGCTCTGTAAGAAGCATCTCAAGGTCCTGGAGTGGCCTAGCCAGTCTCCAGACCTGAACCCAATAGAAAATCTTTGGAGGGAGCTGAAAGTCCGTATTGCCCAGCGACAGCCCCGAAACCTGAAGGATCTGGATGGAGGAGTGGGCCAAAATCCCTGCTGCAGTGTGTGCAAACCTGGTCAAGAACTACAGGAAACGTATGATCTCTGTAATTGCAAATAAAGGTTTCTCTACCAAATATTAAGTTCTGCTTTTCTGATGTATCAAATACTTATGTCATGCAATAAAATGCACATTAATTACTTAAAAATCATACAATGTGATTTTCTGGATTTTTGTTTTAGATTCCGTCACTCACAGTTGAAGAGTACCTATGATAAAAATTACAGACTTCTACATGCTTTGTAAGTGGGAAAACCTGCAAAATCTGCAGTGTATCAAATACTTGTTCTCCCCACTGTATGTGTTTATCAGGATGTGCTCTCTGTCTCTCTCTCCCTCTCTCGCTCTCTCTCTCTCTCTCTCTCTCTAGGTAATGGTTTACTGGTGTCTGAAGGTCAGAAATGGTTTCGCCACAGAAGACTCCTAACCCCTGGCTTCCATTACGATGTTTTAAAGCCCTATGTCAAATTGATGGCTGATTCTGCCAAAACTATGCTGGTGCGTTTTTGTTAGTTCTACCAGAATTACTGTATAGGTTGACAACCATTGCATATTTGGGGGGGGGATACAATAAAGCTAATTGCATTAGAGTTAACGTTACATATTCTGCCAACCGCATAGTTTGACAACTGTATTTGGAGGGAAATTCTACATGAACAAGCTAAAGGGGTCATTAAATAAGGGACTGATGTACTATAAGTACGTAACTGTCCATCTTGTGCAACTTGACTATGTCTGTCTTCTTCCTGTTCCAGGACAAATGGGAGACTCACTCCAAATCCGACGAGTCATTCGAGTTATTTGAGCATGTGAGCCTCATGACATTGGACAGCATCATGAAGTGTGCCTTCAGCTCCGACACTAACTGCCAGACAGCGGGAGGGGGAGAGAGGCGAGTCAGTTAAATGTTTTTAACCACTGCGTCATCTGCCATCTACATCTGCCCATGTTGAATATCTTGTCTTGTCAGTGGAGATGTTACAGTCGTATGAAAAAGTTTGGGCACCCCTGACAATTTCCATGATTTCCATTTATAAATAATTGGGTGTTTGGATCAGCAATTTCATTTTGATCTATCAAATAAATGATGGACACAGTAATATTTCAGTAGTGAAATTAGGTTTATTGGATAAATTTGCAATATGCATCAAAACGAAATTAGACAGGTGCATAAATTTGGGCACCTCAACAGAAAAATCACATCAATATTTAGTAGAGCATCCTTTTGGTAAAATAACAGCCTCTAGACGCTTCCTATAGCCTCTAATGAGTGTCTGGATTCTGGATGAAGGTATTTTGGACCATTCCTCCTTACAAACCATCTCCAGTTCAGTTAGGTTTGATGGTTGCCAAGCATGGACAGCCCGCTTCAAATCATCCCACAGATTATCAATGATATTCAGGTCTGGGATGGCCATTCCAGAACATTGTACTTGTTCCTCTGCATAAATGCCTGGGTAGATTTTGAGCAGTGTTTTGGGTCATTGTCTTGTTGAAATATCCAGCCCCGGCGTAACTTCAATTTTGTGACTGATTCTTCAACATTATTCCCAAGAATCTGCTGATATTGAGTGGGATCCATGCGACCCTCAACTTTAATAAGATTCCCAGTACCGGCACTGGCCACACAGCCCCACAGCATGATGGAACCCCCACCAAATTTTACTGTGGGTAGCAAGTATTTTCTTGGAACGCTGTGTTCTTTTGCTGCCATACATAACGCCCCTTGTTATGACCAAATAACTCAATCTTTGTTTCATCAGTCCACAGCACCTTATTCCAAAATGAAGCTGGCTTGTCCAAATGTGCGTTTGTGGCGTGTGTGCAGAAAAGGCTTCTTCCGCATCACTCTCCCGTACAGCTTCTCCTTGTGCAAAGTGCGCTGAATTGTTGAACGATGCACAGTGACACCATCTGCAGCAAGATGATGTTGTAGGTCTTTGGAGGTGGTCTGTGGGCTGTTTTTGACCGTTCTCACCATCCTTCACCTTTGCCTCTCCGATATTTTACTTGGCCTGCCACTTCTGGCTTTAACAAGAACTGTGCCTGTGGTCTTCCATTTCCTCACTATGTTCCTCACAGTGGACACTGACAGCTTACATCTCTGCGATAGCTTTTTGTAGCCTTCCCCTAAACCATAATGTTGAACAATCTTTGTTTTCAGGTCATTTGAGAGTTGTTTTGAGGCCCCCATGTTGCCACTCTTCAGAGGAGAGTCAAAGAGAACAACAACTTGCAATTGGCCACCTTAAATATCTTTTCTCATGATTGGATGCACTTGTCTATGAAGTTCAAGGCTTAATGAGCTCACCAAACCAATTGTGTGTTCCAATTAATCAGTGCTAAGTAGTTACAGGTATTCAAGTCAACAGAATGACAAGGGTGCCCAAATTTTTGCATAGCCTATTTTTCACATCTGATTTAATTTCATACAACTTAATATTGCTACACTAAAAATCTGGACAATACCCCAGTACTCAGCTTTTAATAGAAAATGAATGGCATGCCACTGGGATCATTTTCTGTGACGACAAGTAAATTATTATGCAGCCTCAGAGGGTCGCCCAAACTTTTTCATACGACTGTATGCAAATTGTAGAGCCATAACTCAATACTACCGCTTTTCTTTCTTGTTCTTTGACAAGAGTTTCTGCTGATCTAGGATCATATTTACATTTAGATCATAATTAATACGATTATGTTAACAGAGGGAACCTGATCCTAGATCAGCACTCCTACGGGCCCCAGAGGGTTTTCCAGGTCAGGAAAAACTCAGCACCCTATAAGCAATGATTGAGAGGGAGTAACATACTTTTCTGTTGTTTTTTTCTCTCGTTTCAGTGGAACCAACTCGTACATCAAGGCAGTGTACGAGCTCAGTGATCTGGTGTGCGTCCGCTTCCGGAACATTCCCTACCACAACGAGTGGATTTTCCAACTCAGCCCACATGGGTACAAATACAGGAAAGCATGCAATGTTGCACACAGTCATACAGGTGAGTTCTGTGAATGAATATTGAAATTACTATCTTAATCCCCTGCACCAGCAGGACACAGGCCAGAAAACATTCATATGTATGAATTTGACAAAGCAAATATACCCTGAAAAAGCAGCATGTGGAGTATGCATTTCCCATTGATTATACACCTTGAATTCATGTACAGCTAAAGGCTTAACCATGTTATAACCATGTCATAACCATGTCATAAGAATTAGCTATGCTGCTGCTGCTATGTCTGATGCTCTCTCATGATGTGTTTCTAAGGGGTTTTTCCTGGCCACCGTGCTTCTACATCTGCATTGCTTGCTGTTTGTGGTTTTAGGCTGGGTTTCTGTACAGCACTTTGTGACATCTGCTGATGTAAAAAGGGCTTGATAAATACATTTGTTTGAAAATGTGATTGACGCCCTCTGCTCGTAGAGGAAATCATACGAAAGCGAAAAGAAGCCTTGAAGGAAGAAAAGGAATTGGACAGGATACAGGCTAAGAGAAACATGGACTTTCTGGATATCCTGCTCTGCGCTCAAGTACGTCAAACCTCCACTACTATACTATTATGGCATTTATTTATTCATCTAACCAGGTCATTAGTTAAAACGGCTACATCGGAGATGATAATAGTATGTCCTTGAATGAAGCCAAATCAAAAAGAAACTCATCGTAGCTTCAAGATCACCAGTGTGCTAGAGTTGATTTTCTATTCAGTATATTCTCTCTCCATGCAACTGGCATCACTATAGCCTGGTCCCAGATCTGTTTGTGCTATCCAATTCCTTGTCAGTCATTGTCATGCCAAACACATGGCTTGGCTTGACAATGAGTAATGGAGTTGGCAAGAGCACTAACAGATCTGGGACCAGGCTAATAACACCTATACTGTAGGGTGTGTCAAACAAGAAACAACATGCAAGGATCTGATTGTTCCTTGTGGTTTTCAATCCAGGACGAGGACCTGCAGGGCCTGTCGGATGAGGCTATTCGAGCTGAGGTGGACACCTTCATGTTCGAGGGCCACGACACCACGGCCAGTGGGATCTCCTGGATCCTGTACAGCCTGGCCTGCAACCTGGAGCACCAGCAGATCTGCAGGGATGAGGTCGTCAGCGCCCTGGACGGGAGGGACACCATGGAATGGTAGGTTCTACTGTCCAGGCACCTTTAGACTCTCAGACCACGAGAAACAAGATTCTCTGGTCTGATGAAACCAAGATTCAACTCTTTGGCCTGAATGCCAAGCATCACGTCTGGAGGAAACCTGGCACCATCCTGCTCCAGAGCACTCAGGACCTCAGACTGAGGTGAAGGTTCACCTTCCAACAGGACAACAACCCTAAACACACAGCCAAGACAACGCAGGAGTGGCTTCGGGACAAGTCTCTGAATGTCCTTGAGTGACCCAGCCAGAGCCTGGACTTGAACCCGATCGAATATCTCTGGAGAGACCTGAAAATAGCTGTGTAGCGACGCTCCCCATCCATCCTGACAGAGCTTGATGATCTGCAGAGAAGAATGAGAGAAACTCCCCAAATACAGGTGTACCAAGCTTGTAGCGTCATACCCAAGAAGACTCAAGGCTGTAATCGCTGCCAAAGGGTCTGAATACTTATGTAAATGTGATATTTAAGTTTTTTATTTTGTATTATTTCGATATTTTTTAATTTATTTTTTTTAAACACCTCCCACACATGGTTATGGTCTTTAAAAAAGAAGACACCTGTACCATGTCAGATATAGAGTTTAAATATATTACATTTTGAGTTTGCGTCCCAATATTGCACTTTACATACATCACAGAAGACTGACATATAACAAAGCACCAGATTTTTATCATAAAATAAATTATAGGGCTTTAAATTATGAAATGATTAAAAATATTAATAACAACATTCCACCCAGGAGGACAAAGAGGCACTTCTGTTCATTGATTGTAGCTAAGGGTTACAACAACCACCTCCGTGTTTACCATAGTTACCAAAGCCTTTCCTTAATTTTAGAGCAAACGAGTGGAAACAAGCCTGTATTTGCTTTTAGATTGGAGCCACACAATATAATGTAACGCGTTTACTAAAAGAGAATTGATATAAAGAAAAATTGTCTATTCTTCAGGGAAGATCTCAGTAAAATACCGTACACAACCATGTGTATAAAGGAATCCCTCCGTCTATACCCTCCTGTACCCTGGATGTCCAGGAGGATAACCAAACCCATGACGTTCTTTGATGGGAGGACTGTGCCTGAAGGTAAATGTGTATATTTAAACATTTTTGCATTGTGATGTACTGAAGGGGAATTTTTTTGTACATTTTGTTGGACTGAGGCGAGATCATGGTAGGAGAGTGGGTCACACAGGCAGTGGGTCGGAATCAAACCCACGCCGACACTTGTAGGTATGTTTTCTGTAGGCAGTGGAACTAACCACTACACCAACCACTCCATGCAGGGGACTTAATAATTATAGTTTTAAAGGCACAATGGCATCTCTGTGCCTTAAGATGAGGCCGTAAGAGGTTGCAATGGAGTCCTCCCTAACCTTTGCCTCAGTCACCGGCTATACCAAATTAAATATTAACTCATGTTTGTTTGTCTCCAGAGCCAGTTCTCCTTATTGCATTGTGATTATGTCGCCAACTAGCTAGTATGTCGAGACTAACTGGACCTTCTTATAATCAATCAGTGTGTTTATTTGTCTTTTTCTGAAACAATTATGCATTTTCTAGTGCCAGTTTCTTGGACACACATTAAGCCTAGTCCTGGACTAAGTAAAATGTTACTTGGAGGTCCTCCATTTAAAGTGTTTTTTTTAGAAACTGGCCCCTACTATTTTTTTAAATATAAAGTTAATTGGTGCTGTTGGAGTGTTCTCACCATGTTCTACTCATCGTGTTTATTACTGACAAAAACAAACAAAAGTCTGTCCAGATAGTCTCTTTCTGCCTCAGCAGATGGATCCTTTTGCAGCATGGACAATATTATCACTGTGTCCATAGGAAACAAAACAGATGTCGAGCACTAACACTGTAACACTGTGGAAATATCATTTCTCTCTCTATCTCCTGCCTCTAGGGTGTCTTGTTGGAACCAGCATCTTCGGCATTCATAGGAATGCAACCGTTTGGGAGAACCCTAACGTAAGCACACCGTCTTTATAAACACCATTTTCTCATGAATATTTCACTGGGTTAATACAATTCATGATTTGTAGAAATGCTATCTTGAACCGCCACAGAGGACAAGGTCTGGAGTATTGACAGAGGAAACAACAAGAGGCTGTTGCTGAGTTAGTTTGTAATGAAATCCTTGTGACCTAGCAGTAAGCCCATGGGTCTGATTTTGACAAATTTATCGCTATAGGATTATGGGTATACACAATAGGGAACAGAAACCTCTTTCAAGGACCCTTTATACAAGCCTGGTGGCAGTTTGTCTCACCAGCATCGTATAAAGGGTCCTTGAAAGAGGTTTCTGTTGTTTCTTTTGTTTGTGCTGTCTTGCTAACTCATATGGTCAATGTTTGCAGTGAAAATGAACAAGACGACACAAACACATTTGGACCAGCTGTCTACCTGTATACGGTCTTTTCCACCGTTTCTATTTACTATTTGTCGCTCTGCTGTTCTGTTTTCTCGTAGGAATTCGACCCACTCCGATTTCTGCCCGAGAACTCTGCAAAAAGGTCACCCCATGCCTTTGTCCCCTTCTCTGCCGGCCAGAGGTTCGTTACCACCCCAGTGCCCTGTGACTCAGTCACTATTTAAGAGAGCAGCATTGGCGGCAGGGCTTGGTTGGATTTTGGAGCCCTCGTGTCCCTGTGTCCCCTTGTGTCTGTGACCTAGATCCAACCGAACCGAGCATGGTCCCAGATCTGTTTGCGCTGTCTTGCTTGGCATGACAACGACAGTAGGAGTTGGCAAAATAGCACAAACAGATCTGGGATCAGGCTAGATCCCATCCCCTTCTGACACAACAACAGTCATTATAGGTCTGTAGAGTAGGCACAGGCTGAACTCACTTGGAAGAGCTGTAGGGTGTCTGTCTGATAATATGGTCACATTTTATGTAAAAAAGCTATAAAGCTTACTGTGCAGGACTGGCATTGGTGATATGTACAAATAACACTTCACTTACTCATGTCGTCCATGTCCTCGTCTCCCTCTATAGAAACTGCATTGGGCAGAACTTTGCCATGAATGAGATGAAGGTGGTGGTGGCACAGACACTCAGGCGATATCAACTGACCGAGGACCCAACGAAGAAACCAAAAATGATTCCAAGACTGGTTCTTCGCTCACTCAATGGGATCCATCTGAAAATCAAACCTGTCGATCTTGAACCATAAGGAATGTTATAGTTGCACTTTTATTAACAGGCATAGGCTACTGTTTATGGAATGTTCATATGAATTACTAATTCGCCAGGAAATGGGAAATAAAACTGAATATTTTTTTAATATTAACTTATCTCAAAGCTGTATTCAGACTTTTATAGAATGTCTTATACAAAGATTAATTTAACACTACATTTATGCTACCAATATTTTGCCAGTAACTAACTGCCTAAATGTTGTTAGTTTATTATTTTGACATATAGCCTTTGTTTGGTAAGTCAATGTCCCTTGTCGGTGATGTGAAATTTTGACAAGGATTAGACAGGTTTGAGTTTTTCATGTTATTCTCAGTATTTCAAATAAAATGGTGCAAACCACTCAGAAAATTGTTGGTGTTATCCATTCATTTGCGTTCTCTCAAATCAATGTATTTTCAAGACAGGTCGGTTGAGTGAACCTCTGTCCCTGTAAGAATAATAAGAGGCCTTGTAACATGATTTCTCTTTGCTGTTACCGATAACATATCCAAGCCTATATAGCAACACTTCTGCCCTCGCTGCCACTTGACTCTACATAGCACTTGAAGGTATAGTTCACCCAGATTACAAAATGTAATATTGGTTTCCTTACCCTGTAAGCAGTCTATGGACAAGGTGTGAGAGCAATCCATGCTTCGGTTGAGTTTCCTTGGCACTGTTTCCACACGCTATCCCATTCAAGTTATGGGACCGATATTAGCATTTTTCATTCATTATGTTCAAATCATCTATAAGTGAACTTGAGCTCACTTACAGACTCAAGTCAATATCAGTTCCATGACTTGAATGGGATTTGTACCACAAAATGCTAAAACCCTGCCAGGGAAACTCAACCAAAGCATGAATTGCTGCCATAACCTGTCCATAGACAGATGCTTACAAGGTAAGGAAATCAATGTGTCATTATGTAACTGAGTAAACTATTCCTTAAACAAAGCTTCTAATTTTGTTTGGTAAAATCCTACCATGTGGTGCTGTGAATGTGTTCCTTCCTTGTTGTAGTGATTTGTGGAACAACACTTAACAAAAAATAGATGGTCGGAGAAACTGAGAAAGCAGTGGAAAGGCAAAATGATTGAAATGTCCACGCCCATCCACAACCTGTGTTTAATACTGGGGAGTACACTATGCGTTGGACAGGTCACTCACCTTAACTGATGCTATGGTAGAGGGTTTGGGTCAATTCCAGTCAATTCAGGATGTTCACTGAAATTAAGTGCTGCTTGGGCTGGCCTTCACAACGTAAGTGATAGACTGGCATGCTCTGACCAACACTGATGACTGTTCATAGTCCTCGCAAATGAGTCTGCCTGGTCAATGTTTGTCTATGGAATATTCTGTGCCAGGGCACTTAGCATTCATTCATGCAACGTGCTGGTAGATACTGATATTTGATAAGGAGATGGATACAATCATTGGAAAGAAAAGACTATCTGACAAAATCTCAATTGAATCATGGCGTTTTGAAGATATAGGCCTACTACCACGTAAAAAATTACACCATTCTGTAAACTGCACATAAAGACATGTTTGTGACAAAATTGAGTATTATGTGAATAAAAAAAGCCGAAAGAGGGACAAAAGGTCTGGGCACACGTCTGTCCATCTGAACAAAGTTGATACAAATTGCAAGTTCACTCAAATATCACAAATATTTCAATAACAAAAGGAAAGAGGGCAACTTAAGAATTTATTCTGCTGGAGTGAAAACCAACGCAATTCTATGAACATCAAGAAGCTCCATTTTGAATATCATTTTATGGTGATTTTGATACAGGACCATATGTACCATATTTGAAATGTAATCATTTCAAAAGGCATGTAAAACAATACTCAAATCAACATCAAATTGCACCAACTGAGAACCTTAAGTCTTAACTCATGTGACCAATGCATTTCATCAATGGCTCAGATCAGGACAATTTACATTGTACATATCGCCATCTAGAGGACTACAGGACTCACTAACATTCAGGCAGAGTTGCAACTCACAGGTCATACTGAAGTCTTTTTGATAATGGGCTGACAGTTTTTAAAAAAGCAGTCTATTAACTGTTTTTTAATTTTTTATTACTGAGGTTGATTGTGAATGTAAACTGATTAAACATGAAATTCTCATCTTGACAGCACTGTAAAAATATAAACCTTTAGTCCTATTCCGTCTTTAGAAAAATGGACATATCTTTTTTTCCAGAAACTCTGATCTGCCTTTGTCAATTCCAATAAAAATTAATCTTGTATAAAAGTTTTTTTTTTTTTCCACATTACAAATTTAACAAATAGATAGAAAAAAAAAATGTACAGTGTATTGGTAAAGTATTCAGACCCCTTGACTTTTTACATATCCTCATCAATCTACACACAATACCCCATAACGACAAAGCAAAAACAGGTTTTTAGAAATGTTTGCAAATGTATTAAACATGTAAAACTGAAATACCTTATTTACATAAGTATTCAGACCCTTTGCTATGAGACTTGAGCTAAGGTGCATCCTGTTTTCATTGATCATCCTTGAGATGTTTCTACAACTTGGAGTCCACCTGTGGTCAATTCAATTGATTGGACATGATTTGGAAACGCACACACCTGTCTATAGAAGGTCCCACAATTGACATTGCATGTCAGAGCAAAAACCAAGCCATGAATTGTCCGTAGAGCTCCGATACAGGATTGTGTATAGGCACAGATCTGGGGAAGGACACCAAAACATTTCTGCAGCATTGAAGGTCCCCAAGAACACAGTGGCCTCCATCATTCTTAAAAGGAAGAAGTTTGGAACCACCAAGACTCTTCCTAGAGCTGGCCACCCAGCCAAACTGAGCAATCGGGGGAGAAGGGCCTTTGTCAGGGAAGTGGCCAAGAAACTGATGGTCACTGGAGCTCCAGAGTTCCTCTGTGGAGATGGGAGAACCTTCCAGAGGGACAACCATCTCTGCAGCCCTCCACCAATCAGGCCTTTATGGTAGAGTGGCCAGGAGGAAGCCATTCTTCAGTTAAAAGCACATGACAGCCCGCTTGGAGTTTGCCAAAAGGCACCTAAAGACTCTCAGACCATGACAAACAAGATTCTTTGGTCTGATGAAACCAAGATTGAACTCTTTGGCCTGAATGCCAAGCGTCATGTCTGGAGGAAACATGGCACCTTGGGGCAAGACTGGGGCAAAGGTTCACCTTCCAACAGGACAACGACCCTAAGCACACAGCCAAGACAACGCAGGAGTGGCTTCGGGACAAGTCTCTGAATGTCCTTGAGTGTCCCAGCCAGAGCCTGGACTTGAACCCGATCAAACATCTCTGGAGAGACCTGAAAATATATCTGCAGCGTCGCTCCCCATCCAACCTGAGAGCTTGAGAGGATCTGCAGAGAAGAATGGGAGAAACTCCCCAAATACAGGTCTGCCAAGCTTGTAGCGTCATACCCAAGAAGACTTGAGGCTGTAATCGCTTCCAAAAGGTGCTTCAACAAAGTACTGAGTAAAGGGTCTGAATACTTATGTAAATTTGATATCAGGTTTTTTTTATTTTTATAACAAAATATTTCTAAAAACCTATATTTTCTTTGTCATGATGGGGTAGTGTGTGTAGATTGATGATTAAAAAAATATATATAATCCATTTTAGAATAAGGCTGTAACGTAACAAAATGTGGAAAAGGTCAAGGGGTCTGAATACTTACCGAATGCACTGTATACGCATGTTTACAGTGATCAAAAATACTACGTCCAAAAAGTGACTTCAAACAAATATCGAGACCTTATAGAAGGAAGTGGAGATAGTAATATGGAACTCACAGTGACCAACCATATAACGATTAGGCTGTGATGATACCAGTATCGCAATATTTTTTCCATGCCAAAAATGATAACAGGAAGCAGGTCCTTTAAAAACCTGCTGTAATATTGTGCGCTGTAGCTTGGAAAATAAATACATGTGAATCTGGGTAACATGTTTGTTTCCAACATTAGAACTGTTTTCCTAAGTTACATCCGCTTCGTGTTTGTTTCCCTGCACGATACCCGACTATCAAGAGGTAATATCACGGCCATGGGACACCGATTTATGCCACTCTTATCAAGAACTACCTTTTTTAGATTACTTTATTTGTAAAACATTCAGCTCCCGAAGGAGTGGTGTTTCTGTCTTCATGGAATGTACTACTGAAGTCTTTCGGATAATCTTTAGGAAAATGAGGAAGTAACGTAGAAAATATTGACAAAACTATAAAATCCCCAAACAGTCTTAGAAGTGAAACCCCTCCAACGGGTCATGGTCCCCGATGTCTCTGCCCATACCCTGAGAGTCAGCCCTGCCTCCACCACATAGGCTCTTTCCCAATTCGGCTTTCCTGGATTCCTCGTGTCCTCTCTCCTCGCCTCAGACTCAAAATACATTGGAGAAGGTCCAAGAGGAGAGACCTTGGATCTTCTCCAATGCATGAGGACAAAATGATTAGAGGAAAGACTAATTGAGAAAGAGCCATAGTGTAGGGAGAATAAGGTTAGATTAGTAGGGAGGGGGTGGGCTTCTTGCCTGGCCATGCCTCTTTGGCATACTTTTTCTTGCGGGGCTCGTTGAGGACCTCGGAGGGATAGGGGCCTGTGACGGGGACAGGGTTGAGGGTGACAGGTGGCTGGGGGGCGTCCGGGTCCATGTTCACCTCTGGGGCCGGGTTGGGGAAGGGCAGCGGGAGACCCCCCAGAATAGTGGCTCCGATCGGTGCCCCGGCGGGGTGGCCCTCGTGGCTGGTGGGTGGCAGGTCCCCGTAAAGGCCGCCACTGAAGGTGTAGTTGTGGATACGCCTCGTCACAACGTCGTCCATACTAAGTGAGCCGTGCCTCTCGATTTTCTGTTTCTAGAGTGGAAATGAGAAAAGACTTGAGTAGCGACTCATCTGTAGGCTGTGTGTAGTGTGTTTCTGGGATATCAATGCAATTTTCTTAAATACAGGGTCCTGTATATATCGCAGCATGACTGTCAAGATCCTTTTGTACAATCAAGACTACAAATTGTAGGAAGTTGCATTGTCATCATTCCACGTGGTAGATGGCTTACATGCTGAGCACACCTCCCGTGTCGCAAAATGTTTCACACATACATGCTATTCAAATCATTGCACCCACACTGCTCATGAGTGTCTGCGTAGCCAGGCGCTAAAATAGAACATGGTTCTATTTGTAATGCTTGAGGCGCTGCAAGTCTCGCCTTCCCATCTCCTCGTTGGTTTTCAGGAGCATATACCCACGTGGGTGATTGAAAGACGAACCCAGGTCCAAACTCCAGACCAGTCGGTGGTGGTAATACACCTTAAAGTTGGTTCCCAACCGCCATATAAAGTCCACAGAAGAAGAAGAGGACCTTGTGCATTTCAGGTAAAATAGCAACTCAGTGTTTATATCCCAGGACAGATTAGCTAGCAAGATAAATTGCCATAAATGTTTAATGATTTTTGACCTGTCCACAAATTAATACAGTTGGTTCAGAGTTCTTTTTGATATTTCAACCTGCGTGTCCTGATCGCGTCTGGTGTGAGATGAGAGAATGAACAAGCACGCGAGCGGTGTGATCAGCATGTAACTACAGATATAACCAAGGCTTACCTTTATAGGGACGACAGCAGTCTGCACCATGTTCCTAAAGCGCCCAACTGAGGGATCAATGTCCTCTGCAATGTTTCAAGAAGCACTGAGTTACCGCAGGCGTTACATGAGTGAAGCAACAGGTTAAGATTGGCACGCACTTCTTTATTGTCACCCAACCTCAGTTTAAATAATTACTTAAATCAGGGCCCATGTTCACAAAGCAGCTCAGAGTAAGAGGGTTAATGTAGGATCCGTTTTTAATTAATTAAATAAATGGCCTCTGACACATTTTCCTCAACTACAGATAAAGAACCAATACTTCAACAGCACTAGGTACTGGTGCTAAAGCCAATGGGGTCGCAGAGAGAGCTTTACCTGGGTTGATGACCTCATCGTCCTCGTTGAAGGTGACTCTAGAGTTCCGCCTCTTCCTCTTGGGTCTCTGGATCTCTAGGTTGCCCTCCTCGATGGTCAGGGTGGAGATGCGCTTGTTGTGGGCCGTGTTGAACTCTGTCAGGTTCTGTCACAGCCCAGGCAGGGGATGAAAAGGAGAAGTGAAAAAGTTTACTAATAGAAATAGCCTAGTCTAATAGTCTAAATACACAAGGGCTTAATAAGAATAGCCTAGTCTAAATACACAAGGGCTTAATAAGAATAGCCTAGTCTAAATACACAAGGGCTTAATAAGAATAGCCTAGTCTAAATACACAAGGGCTTAATAAGAATAGCCTAGTCTAATAGTCTAAATAAACTAGGGTTTAATAAGAATAGCCTAGTCTAGTCTAATAGCCTAGTCTAATCTAATAGCCTAGTCTAATCTAATAGCCTAGTCTAATCTAATAGCCTAGTCTAATCTAATAGCCTAGTCTAATCTAATAGCCTAGCCTAGTCTAATAGCATAGCCTAGCCTAGTCTAATAGCCTAGTCTAATAGCCTAGTCTAATAGCCTAGTCTAATAGCCTAGTCTAATAGCCTAGTCTAATAGCCTAGTCTAATAGCCTAGTCCAATAGCCTAGTCCAATAGCCTAGTCCAATAGCCTAGTCCAATAGCCTAGTCCAATAGCCTAGTCCAATAGCCTAGTCCAATAGCCTAGTCCAATAGCCTAGTCCAATAGCCTAGTCCAATAGCCTAGTCCAATAGCCTAGTCCAATAGCCTAGTCCAATAGCCTAGTCCAATAGCCTAGTCCAATAGCCTAGTCCAATAGCCTAGTCCAATAGCCTAGTCCAATAGCCTAGTCTAATAATCTAGTCTAATCTAATCTAATAGCCTAGTCTAATCTAATAGCCTAGCCTAATCTAATAGCCTAGCCTAGTCTAATAGCCTAGTCTAATAGCCTAGTCTAATAGCCTAGTCTAATAGCCTAGTCTAATAGCCTAGTCTAATAATCTAGTCTAATCTAATCTAATAGCCTAGTCTAATCTAATAGCCTAGTCTAATAGCCTAGTCTAATCTAATAGCCTAGCCTAGTCTAATAGCCTAGCCTAGTCTAATAGCCTAGCCTAATCTAATAGCCTAGTCTAATAGCCTAGTCTAATAGCCTAGTCTAATAGCCTAGTCTAATAGCCTAGTCTAATAGCCTAGTCTAATAGCCTAGTCTAATAGCCTAGTCTAATAGCCTAGTCTAATAGCCTAGTCTAATAGCCTAGTCTAATAATCTAGTCTAATCTAATCTAATAGCCTAGCCTAGTCTAATAGCCTAGTCTAATAGCCTAGTCTAATAGCCTAGTCTAATAGCCTAGTCTAATAGCCTAGTCTAATAGCCTAGTCTAATAGCCTAGTCTAATAGCCTAGTCTAATAGCCTAGTCTAATAGCCTAGTCTAATAGCCTAGTCTAATAGCCTAGTCTAATAGCCTAGTCTAATAGCCTAGTCTAATCTAATCTAATAGCCTAGCCTAGTCTAATAGCCTAGCCTAGTCTAATAGCCTAGTCTAATAGCCTAGTCTAATAGCCTAGTCTAATAGCCTAGTCTAATAGCCTAGTCTAATAGCCTAGTCTAATAGCCTAGTCTAATAGCCTAGTCTAATAGCCTAGTCTAATAGCCTAGTCTAATAGCCTAGTCTAATAGCCTAGTCTAATAGCCTAGTCTAATAGCCTAGTCTAATAGCCTAGTCTAATAGCCTAGTCTAATAGCCTAGTCTAATAGCCTAGTCTAATAGCCTAGTCTAATAGCCTAGTCTAATAGCCTAGTCTAATCTAATAGCCTAGTCTAATCTAATAGCCTAGTCTAATCTAATAGCCTAGTCTAATCTAATAGCCTAGCCTAATCTAATAGCCTAGCCTAGTCTAATAGCCTAGCCTAGTCTAATAGCCTAGCCTAGTCTAATAGCCTAGTCTAATAGCCTAGTCTAATAGCCTAGTCTAATAGCCTAGTCTAATAGCCTAGTCTAATAGCCTAGTCTAATAGCCTAGTCTAATAGCCTAGTCTAATAGCCTAGTCTAATAGCCTAGTCTAATAGCCTAGTCTAATAGCCTAGTCTAATAGCCTAGTCTAATAGCCTAGTCTAATAGCCTAGTCTAATAGCCTAGTCTAATAGCCTAGTCTAATAGCCTAGTCTAATAGCCTAGTCTAATCTAATAGCCTAGTCTAATCTAATAGCCTAGTCTAATCTAATAGCCTAGTCTAATCTAATAGCCTAGTCTAATCTAATAGCCTAGTCTAATCTAATAGCCTAGTCTAATCTAATAGCCTAGTCTAATCTAATAGCCTAGCCTAATCTAATAGCCTAGCCTAATCTAATAGCCTAGCCTAGTCTAATAGCCTAGTCTAATCTAATAGCCTAGTCTAATAGCCTAGTCTAATAGCCTAGTCTAATAGCCTAGTCTAATAGCCTAGTCTAATAGCCTAGTCTAATAGCCTAGTCTAATAGCCTAGTCTAATAGCCTAGTCTAATAGCCTAGTCTAATAGCCTAGTCTAATAGCCTAGTCTAATAGCCTAGTCTAATAGCCTAGTCTAATAGCCTAGTCTAATAGCCTAGTCTAATCTAATAGCCTAGTCTAATCTAATAGCCTAGTCTAATCTAATAGCCTAGTCTAATCTAATAGCCTAGTCTAATCTAATAGCCTAGTCTAATCTAATAGCCTAGTCTAATCTAATAGCCTAGTCTAATCTAATAGCCTAGTCTAATCTAATAGCCTAGTCTAATAGCCTAGCCTAGTCTAATAGCCTAGTCTAATCTAATAGCCTAGTCTAATCTAATAGCCTAGTCTAATCTAATAGCCTAGTCTAATCTAATCTAATAGCCTAGTCTAAATACACAAAATTGGAAAAGGCGAAAGATTTTTAAAAAATCCCACTGAGGACACTGACAGAACAAAAGATAAGTGTGTCCTGCTTCACATAGCGCATCTATAGCTACGGTGGTAATAGTACACCCCCCCCTTACCAGAATGTCCAGACAAATGCCCAAGTAGACAACTACTGAAGACATACAGACACACCTCTAGCTCGGTCTCCTCCTCTGGTAATCCTAAGAGACCCTTAGAACCATCCTCATCCTCCCCGGCCTTGCTGTCCCCCGTGGCGGCATTGGTTCCTTGCTGGCTCTGAGGTTTCTCCCTGATGGTGTAGGCTCGCGTGGACGCCCCAAACGACATGGTGGAGTCTATGGGGACCTGCTGAGGCTTGTGGGGCTCCAGGCGGATGTGACCCAGGAAGGTACCATGCGCTGAGAACGAAATGTAGAAACTTGATCCACATATCGTGTACGGATTTAATTGATAAAAAGTGAGTGAAGTAAAGAGTCAACAAAACGTAATAGTTGCACAGCCTTTATTGTACAATGCACTCCTAAGGCAATGCAACGGTTACATTTGGAGTACTTTTTACTAGCTGTAGTAAGACTTTACAGGATGATGTCCACGAGAGTTCACTTACTGCTGTTGTTGTCAATAAGGAACACCCTCTTCAGGTGCTTGTGGTAGACCAGGGCAGCATGCACCCGTGAACATGACTGGTGGTCGATGGTGAAGTCACACATGTCCGGATTCCTCCCGAATAAGTAATACTTCTTTTCGTCGATGATCAGTTTCTACAAGGATTCAACATAACAATAGATGGGGCAACACATGTATTTTCTCATGTCACAACACCATAGCCTGGTCCCAGATCATATTTTGTTCTCTTGCCAACTCCTCGTCACTCATTCTTACGCCAAGCTGAAGTATTTCTCTGCCATCGACCTGTATAGTATAGTTAACCATCCACCAATGTATAGTGTACATATTCAGCCAACCACCCATACTATGCTATGTCTTTTTTATAGCTTTTATTTTTTTGCACTCCAGATATCTTGTATTTCTATACTTTTTCATACTGCCGCTCTATGTATCATGTACCGTGTATCTGTGTACTTTCTTTCGTTGTGGCATTTTGCACCTGCCCTGTGTTTTGTTGTAGCTGCTTGACAAAGAAATTTCCCCCTTGGGGGATCAATAAAGTACCTACCTATCTATCTATCTTTAGCATGACAATTCCATAAGGAGCTGGTAAGAGAAACATACACAATACAAGTAACAATACTGATAACATTGACGGAAACCATTGCCAGCTGTAAGAAACTGTTGCAAACACTGTGCCTCTGAGCCATGACTCAAGAGTGCACCTTCACACTCATGAGCTTAAATATCAGGGCTGGTGTTTCTGTGGCACATATCTTAAAACCCAACAGTCAGTTGGGTCCGTATCTGGTGGATGAACGCATGATTGATTTGTTTATTTAGTACACCATGACACCTAGCTACCTATACTGAAGTAGACTACATTGTATATAGTGTATACTATATTGAAGTAGACAGTATAGACATCTATAGGTAAACTACATCACGTAGGACCACATCATATGGTTCTCTACCACAGCTTTTGGTACAAAATCCATCAGTTCCGTAATGGCAAGATATTATGCGAGATATTGGCAATATTCTAAGGAACCATACATAATATCTAGCCTTGTTCGAGTGCGGCTAATACCGATAGGCAGTTCACATTTTCGCCAGAGGCCCCAAGCTCTTACCTCGACCATTTTGTCACCTTTCATCACGTCCAAATGGAGTCCTGGAGGAGGCTTGCCTGCCCTGAAAACAACAAGGACCAAAGGCTAAGCACACCATTCAGTGAAATGTATCAGCTAGCTAGCATGTTAGCTAATAAGACGTGGCTAAAAGGAATACATACTTTTCTAGCTACAAAATTAAACATGTCATTCTGTCTTGTGATTTTGCATGCACAACGTAAATATCCCAGGAAGTGCATTTTCTCACCACGTTGGACAATCAAAAGATGGCAAGTTTGTAGCAGTTGCATTAGTCGCCATCTTGCAGCATTCTCCATTCACAAACCCGCTGCATGCTGGGTAAAATGTTCCCTTGCCATGGGAGTTGAAGTTTTGTGTGGTTAACCCCTTGAAAGCCAAATATCTACAATGATCTGATTCGACTCTAAAGAAAAAGGTTGTCTACTGAAATGTAATGAGAGGCGTCACTACAGAGAACCTGGTTCGAATCCAGGCGGTATCACATCCGGCTGTGATTGGGATTCCCACAGGGCGGCGCACAATTGGCCCAGCGTCGTCCGAGTTTGGTCGTCATTGTAAATAAGAATTTGTTCTTAACTGACTTGCCTAGTTAAATAAAGTTTTTTTTTTTTTAAAGGAATGAACTGTGAACGCACTAACGCATACAGTTATTAACTGATTGACTATCGCTCATTCACATGAATCAGATTGAATAACAGCAAGAATAGTCAAATAGACCGTGTTTTATTGAAAAGCCACCGGACAGAAGAACATAGACTACTAGAGCTACTACTCCTTGTTTCATATTCCATTTATAGATTGCAAATGGTGGGAAGTTGCAGTGTCACATTGGTGCATGTTCATGTAGCTTGTTCATTTATCAACGTCCAAATCTAATTTTACTTTGACAGAGTATAGATAGATAGATAGATAGATAGATAGATAGATAGATAGATAGATAGATAGATAGATAGATAGATAGATAGATAGATAGATAGATAGATAGATAGATAGATAGATAGATAGATACTTTATTGGTCCCCGAGGGGAAATTTCTTTCAAGTGTATCATGCAAATACACTTGTGCAGAATGTATTTTAATTAGACCTTGAGACTGCTATCAAGTAGAGAAGGTTAATTATTACTGAGGGGCAGTTTGCCTTACTGCAGATAGTGAGAAATCTATTTTAAAAAATATTCACATACAGCAAACTGCCCCTCATGAACAGAATAAAAAAATCCACAATGCAATACTGTACTGATAGGAACCAGCACTTTTCCATAGGAAAAGTTGTAAGCTTTCTTTTTTGATTGTAGGTAAATAATACAATGTTCATGGTTGCATGAAATAAGCAAACAATAAAAAAGTAAAAGCCAGGTTCACATATCTTTATTGACATCACAAGCTAGTATCACAGTGCAGGGGTTAACTTCACTTGAAGATATCTGGTTGCCTACTTCCTCATACGATTGTTGCTTTTGACAGTTAGATCAGTGGCACCTCTCTAGGAACCACAGTTGAGCCTTAAAAGCACAACATCGGGTCAGCACTGCCGTGATGGCAGGCACTGAAACAGTTATGTCTCTGCGAGAATTAATTGCATCCTTGGATCAAACTTGTCTGCCACGGATTCTACAGGTTTGCTCTGGGGTATACTTTCAAGGTAGGACTTTTTCATACTTTCTTTCATGAACTCCATGTGTGGGGCAAACTAGTTCTTACATTGCCTGAAATGAGACAGACAACAGAGTAGACCTGACTGATTAACAGTCAGAGGCAGTTTTTTATACTCAATTCTGACGTACACAAACAGAAGTAGAACAAAAGTCTCATAATTAGTATAGCTATAACACACCCCTACATAATTATTTGAACATTGAAGCAAAAATGTGTCTCTATCAGCAGAGGCTAGTGGGAAGAGATATAGGAGGAGGGCTCATTGTCATGGTTGGAATGGAATATATGAACAAAAAAAATTTTGAAAATGTTATGCCTTTTCCTTATGGGGAAAAAGTTAGTACACCCCTACCTTTACCATCACATAAAATGGCTAAAATTAGAATTAGGTGTACCAAAACAGACTTATAGAGATAAGAAAATTGGTCTGGTTTGGTCTTAAATCCATTTCCAAGCAATTGGAAGTACATCATTCCAAACATTTTCAAAGATTTTTTTTTTTTTTTGTGTGATTTGTTAAATTGGGTAACCTTTATCTGTCAATAGTGTTGAAGTAAAGATTACATATCCATCTGTCCAAATATGTAAATGTAATTTTTCACATCACTGTACATATATGTTTTACCATTGAACACATTTAATTATTTGTGTATTAAAGTAGTCAAAAGTGTAGTATTTGGTAATATAGTCCTGTCGGATGCATTTGCTTTGGTTGTGTTTCAGATTATGTTGTGCTCAGTAGAAATTATTGGTAAATAATGTATTGTGTCATTTTGGAGTCACTTTTATTGTAAATAAGATTAGCATATGTTTCTGAACCCTTTTACATTAATATGGATTCTACCATGATTATGGATAATCAACCCCCCCCCCCAAAAAAATAAAAAAGAATGGATGCTAAACTCCAATATTCCATAATTTCTGTACCACTTGATCAAAGCTCTGATCATTTAAGACATATTTTACTGTAACAATCATTGATGCAAAAAGTGAATGTATTGTTCAGATATAATTACCACATACTGTAGGTGTACTGTAATCAAATGAAACCAATTCAATGAATGAAAGATTATTAGCCACTAATTTGCTTCCAGCTTGTTTTGAGCATTTGGCCGTAGTTTCTCATCGACATTGCAGTCAATGCCCTCATAGTTCATGCACCTGTGGAAACACCTTTTGGTATTGCGAATCCAAGCCTGACATACATCTAGACTGATGTGAAAGAAGTGGAGAGCGCTTAACCAACATGAGGAGAGGTGCAACCCAAATATGTGATCATCATAGAAATTCAATGTTTTATTTTAGCAAAGTTAAAAGATAACATTTTGGCCTACATTGGCCTTCTTACACTATCTTCCAACTTTTCTAAAATAAAGCATTGAGTTTTTACAGTTCTTTTCAATCACTTTGTTGCTATTTTCACAAATATGTGGTGACAAAACTCCAAACTGGTAACACTTGTAATACAGCCAATCCTACATTCAAAACCTTTCACTGTGCATTCATCTTTCACGACACAACCATTGATCCAAAATATCATTTTTTTGTGAAATATAATGAAAACATTGGTTTAATCACCAAAATACAACATAATGATATATTCTCAATGTAGTTATTTTAATAACCAGTTGATCCAATAGCAAAAAATGCAAGATACACTATATATACAAAAGTATGTGGACACCCTTTCAAATGAGCGGATTCTGCAATTTTAGCCACACCCATTGCTAACAGGTGTATAATATTGAGCACACAGCCATGCAATCTCTATAGACAAACATTGGCAGTAGCATGGCCTTACTGAAGATCTCTGTAACATTCAACGTGGCACCTTCATAGGATGCCACCTTTCCAAGAAGTCAGTTCGTCAAATGTCTGCCCTGCTAGAGCAGCGGCTCAGCTGCGAAGTAGTAGGCCACACAAGCTCACAGAACAGGACCGCCCAGAAGAGCACCTGTCCTCCGACCATTCTTGATACACATGGGAAACTGTTGAGTGTGAAAAACCCAGCAGCGTTGCAGTTCTTGACACAAACCTGTGGGCCTGGCACCTACTACCATACCCCGTTCAAAGGCAATTATATATTTTGTCTTGCCCATTCACCCTCTGAATGGCACACATACACAATCCATGTCTCAGTTGTCTCAAGGCTTAAAAATCCTTATTTAACCCGTCTCCTCTTCATCTACACTGATTGAAGTGGATTTAACAGGTGACATCAATAAGGGATCATAGCTTTTACTTGGATTCACCTGGTCAGTCTATGTCATGGAAAGAGAAGGTGTTCTTAATGTTTTGTACACTCAGTGTATATCATACTTTATCTGTTTATATTTTACAAACATACATTTTAATTATGTAGTTCTCAAAATATCTATATAGTCGACAAACCAGTTTCAAATCTATAGGTTTACCAAACGGTTAAGTGATTATCTGTTAAGAGCAGATTCAGTAATACTTCAAATGTATTTTAACAAATGAGAAGATTGTCATATCAAAAGTATTGTGAGCATTGCATTGTGAAAGGTAAGTACTTAGTATGAACATCTATCTATCTAGATGAAACACTGATTGAATTCTAGTGAAAAAGTGACTATGATTTTGTGTGTTGAACTCAGTCATTTGGAAATGTGCTTAGTTTTGAAACAACTGCCTTTTTGATGATCTGTTTTGAGTTTTATACTAAGCGTTGTGAACCAAAGCGATTAAAAACAACAACCTGCTCACCCCTGACCCCTAACCCCTAACCCCAACCTGCTCACCCCTAACCCCAACCTGCTCACCCCTAACCCCAACCTGCTCACCCCTAACCCCTAACCCCAACCTGCTCACCCCTAACCCCTAACCCCAACCTGCTCACCCCTAACCCCAACCTGCCCACCCCTAACTCCTAGCCCCTAACCCCAACCTGCTCACCCCTAACCCCTAACCCCAACCTGCTCACCCCTAACCCCAACCTGCTCACCCCAACCCCTAACCCCAATCTGCTCACCCCTAACCCCAACCTGCTGACCCCAACCCCTAACCCCAACCTGCTCACCCCTAACCCCAACCTGCTCACCCCTAACCCCTAACCCCAACCTGCTCACCCCAACCCCTAACCCCAACCTGCTCACCCCTAACCCCTAACCCCAACCTGCTCACCCCTAACCCCTAACCCCAACCTGCTCACCCCTAACCCCAACCTGCTCACCCCTAACCCCTAACCCCAACCTGCTCACCCCTAACCCGCTCACCCCTAACCCCTAACCCCAACCTGCTCACCCCTAACCCCAACCATGTGAAATGTCAGAATAATAGTAGAGAGAATTATTTATTCCAGCTTTTATTTCTTTCATCACATTCCCAGGGGGTCTGAAGTTTACATACACTCAATTAGTATTTGGTAGCATTGCCTTTAAATTGTTTAACTTGGGTCAAACGTTTCGGTTAGCCTTCCACAAGCTTCCCACAATAAGTTGGGTGAATTTTGGCCCATTCCTCCTGACAGAACTGGTGTAACTGAGTCAGGTTTGTAGGCCTCCTTGCTCCCAGGGCTTTGTGATGGCCACTCCAATACCTTGACTTTGTTGTCCTTAAGCCATTTTGCCACAACTTTGGAAGTATGCTTGGGGTCATTGTCCTTTTGGAAGACTGATGTCTTGAGATGTTGCTTCAATATATCCACATAATTTTCCTTCCTCATGATGCCATCTATTTCGTGAAGTGCACCAGTCCCTCCTGCAGCAAAGCACCCCCACAACATGATGCTGCCACCCCCGTGCTTCACGGTTGGGATGGTGTTCTTCGGCTTGCAAGCCTCCCCCTTTCCTCCAAACATAACGATGGTCGGACGTTTACATACACAGGTTGAAGTCATTAAAACTCATTTTTCAACCACTCCACAGATTTCATGTTAATAAACTATAGTTTTGGCAAGTCGGTTAGGACATCTACTTTGTGCATGACACAATTAATTCTTCCAACAATTGTTTACAGACATATTATTTCACTTATAATTCACTATATCACAATTCCAGTGGGTCAGATGTTTACATACGCTAAGTTGACTGTGTCTTTAAACAGCTTGGAAAATTCCAGAAAATTATGTCATGGCTTTAGAAGCTTCTGGCTAATTGACATAATTTGAGTCAATTGGAGGTGAACCTGTGGATGTATTTCACAGCCTACCTTCAAACTCAGTGCCTCTTTTACTCAACATCATGAGAAAATCAAAAGAAATTAGCTAAGACCTCAGACAATAAATTGTAGACTTCCACAAGTCTGGTTCATCCTTGGAAAAAATGTCCAAATGCCTGAAGGTACCACGTTCATCTGTACAAACAATAGTATGCAAGTATAAACACCATGGGACCATGCAGCTGTCATACCTCTCAGGAAGGAGACACGTTCTGTCTCCTAGAGATTAACGTACTTTGGTGTGAAAAGTGCAAATCAATCCCAGAACAACAGCAAATGACCTTGTGAAGATGCTGGAGGAAACAAGTACAAAAGTATCTATATCCACAGTAAAACGAGTCCTATATCGATACAACCTGAAAGGCCGCTCAGCAAGGAAGAAGCCACTGCTCCAAAACCGCCATAAAAAAGCCAGACTACGGTTTGCAACATGGGGACAAAGATCGTACTTCTTGGAGAAATGTCCTCTTGTCTGATGAAACAAAAAAAGAACTGTTTGGCCATTATGACCATCGTTATGTTTGGAGGAAAAAGGGGGAGGCTTGCAAGCCGAAGAACACCATCCCAACCGTGAGCACGGGGGTGGCAGCATCATATTGTGGGGGTACTTTGCTGCAGGAGGGACTGGTGCACTTCACAAAATAGATGGCATCATGAGGAAGGAAAATGATGTGGATATACAGTGGGGAGAACAAGTATTTGATACACTGCCGATTTTGCAGGTTTTCCTACTTACAAAGCATGTAGAAGTCTGTAATTTTTATCATAGGTACACTTCAACTGTGAGAGACGGAATCTAAAAAAAATCCAGAAAATCACATTGTATGATTTTTAATTAATTAATTTGCATTTTATTGCATGACATAAGTATTTGATCACCTACCAACCAGTAAGAATTCCGGCTCTCACAGACCTGTTAGTTTTTCTTTAAGAAGCCCTCCTGTTCTCCACTCATTACCTGTATTAACTGCACCTATTTGAACTCGTTACCTGTATAAACTACACGGCAGGACCTGGTCAATGACCTGAAGAGAGCTGGGACCACAGTCTCAAAGAAAACCATTAGTAACACACTATGCCGTCATGGATTAAAATCCTGCAGCGCACGCAAGGTCCCCCTGCTCAAGCCAGCGCATGTCCAGGCCCGTCTGAAGTTTGCCAATGACCATCTGGATGATCCAGAGGAGGAATGGGAGAAGGTCATGTGGTCTGATGAGACAAAAATAGAGCTTTTTGGTCTAAACTCCACTCGCCGTGTTTGGAGGAAGAAGAAGGATGAGTACAACCCCAAGAACACCATCCCAACCGTGAAGCATGGAGGTGGAAACATAATTCTTTGGGGATGCTTTTCTGCAAAGGGGACAGGACGACTGCACCGTATTGAGGGGAGGATGGATGGGGCCATGTATTGCGAGATCTTGGCCAACAACCTCCTTCCCTCATTAAGAGCATTGAAGGTGGGTCGTGGCTGGGTCTTCCAGCATGACAACGACCCGAAACACACAGCCAGGGCAACTAAGGAGTGGCTCCGTAAGAAGCATCTCAAGGTCCTGGAGTGGCCTAGCCAGTCTCCAGACCTGAAACCAATAGAAAATCTTTGGAGGGAGCTGAAAATCCGTATTGCCCAGCGACAGCCCCGAAACCTGAAGGATCTGTATGGAGGAGTGGGCCAAAATCCCTGCTGCAGTGTGTGCAAACCTGGTATAGAACTACAGGAAACGTATGATCTCTGTAATTGCACCAAATATTAATTGTACCAAATATTAAGTTCTGCTTTTCTGATGTATCAAATACTTATGTCATGCAATAAAATGCAAATTAATTACTTAAAAATCATACAATGTGATTTTCTGGATTTTTGTTTTAGATTCCGTCTCTCACAGTTGAAGTGTACCTATGATAAAAATTACAGACCTCTACATGCTTTGTAAGTAGGAAAACCTGCAAAATCGGCAGTGTATCAAATACTTGTTCTCCCCACTGTATTGAAGCAACATCTCAAGACATCAGTTAAAGCTTGGGTCTTCCAAATAGACAATGACCCCAAGCATACTTCCAAAGTTGTGGCAAAATGGCTTAAGGACAACAAAGTCAAGATATTGGAGTGGCCATCACAAAGCCCTGACCTCAATCCAATAGAACATTTGTGGGCAGATCTGAAAAAGCGTGTGACAGTAAGGAGGCCTACAAACCTGACCCAGTTACACCTGTTCTGTCAGGAGGAATGGGCCAAAATTGAAGCTTGTAGAAGGCTACCCGAAACGTTTGACCCAAGTTAAACAATTTAAAGTCAATGCTACCAAATACTAATTGAGTGTATGTAAACTTCTGACACACTGGGAATGTGATGAAAGAAATAAAGCTGAAATAAATCATTCTCTCTACTATTATTCTGACATTTCACATTCTTAAAATAAAGTGGTGATCCTAACTGACCTAAGACAGGGAAGTTTTACTAGGATTAAATGTCAGGAATTGTGAAAAACTGAGTTTAAATATATTTGGGTAAGGTGTATGTAAACGTCTGACTTCAACTGTGTGTATATATATATTTATATATCCGGACTCTGACACTGTTGGAGGTAGAAACACAAACATTCTGCTGCACCTGCGATAACATCTGCAAAACATTGATTTCTATTGGGCGTATCATAATCTGAAACACAACCAAAACAAAACGGCAAATACATCCAACAAGTTTTGTAGAGTCACAAGCTTGATGTAGTCATTGCGTGCTATAAATATGGGAGAGCAAAATACAACGTTTTGACTACTTTAATACACATATAAGTGAATTTGTTCAAATACTTATGACACCTTCAGATGGGAGGATTAGATATATACATTTCAAACGGTAAAACAGATATGTATGAAAATACCCTCAAATAAAAGGTGACATTCTGTACTGTCACCTCATGAAACATTTGATCTCAAATCCAAAACGCTGGAGTACAGAGTCAAATTAAATGTTTTTGCTTCACTGTCCAAATAAATACGTAGAGTGTATGTAATATCACATGATCAAAGGTTCCTAGATAATTAATAAACTTGATTATGGATGAATGGTCAGTCAGAGTACCTTGAATTGTTCACGCATACTACTGACTGCAACCAGGTTGATATTTAGACAATGTATCAAATAAATGACCTGAACCCCACAAGAAAAGGCCATTTAATGGCAAATATGGAAATAGGGAAAAAATAAAAGTACAAAGTCTCATGAGTGATGTTCCTGGAACAGAATAGTTAATACTGTGTACTGTATATAAAATATAAATTTCCATCAGTTCAGGAATGCTTTGTAACGGGACAGTATTATTGAGTAATTACCTCGGTCACGAGAGGGTGCATACATAGACCAATGTGCAGAGAAGGGAAAGTTGTTCGACATATTTATTATACTATGTAATATTTAGATACTATGTATAACAAAACACCAATGTCAAACTACTGAACTAGCAAACACGAATGGACAAAACGTAAATTAGCACACTTACTTATCACCGTGACAACGACCCACATCCCCGGTGTGGAACATACAAACCTATGTAGGATCCCTAATTAGAGGATGCACTACAGCTGCCTCTAATTAGGGATCCACCACAAACCACCACCAGATACAGAAAGAATAGACCTGTCAGACTCTGACCATGGCTACATAGAGAAGCAAATAGGTTTCCTCTCTGGCCAGAGCCTGACACTCGGATGGAAAAATACAACCAACAAGTACAGTATGTGCATGTTGCTGCAAATATTGCAGTGTCATCATGGCTGAAATTGTGACGTATTGATGCTTTATAGGGTCTGTTTATGAGCTGTCGGGAAGCGAGGTGTGCCTGTCAACGGGGGACTTTGTGAAGGTCATCGACATCAAGCTCCTGTCTGTCAGCTGTGAGGATATCAGCAACAATGAGCAGTTTGAGCTACCCCTCAACAATGCAGGTCAGGCTTAAGATTTTCAACAAATGCCCATAGCCAGGTCTAGAAATAGAAAAATAAATGCCTCTGCTCCACCTAGCACAGATCATTGACTTGACCAAGAATGGCAGTTCTAGTAAGTCTAAGTATGTGAGCCGCCCAATTCATTATTAACCATAGTAATGTTTGATAAATTCTAATAAAGTCCCTTGCTGTGTTATTCATGGCCTCATTGCGGACTCTCCCTCTCAGATCTGTTCAAGCTGGTTCCAGAGGAGATGCCATACAGCACAGTGGAGGAGATGGTGAGCCTGAGGCCTGTAGGCCTGGACACCTGCTTTCCCTTCACCTTCACCAGCCGATGTGAGCTGACCTTTGAGAATTTCACCCTCGGGGCTGGGAGGGCCATCACCATGTTGTCCATCAAGCAGCAGGACGGGGGTGAGGAGAGCCGCGTCCGCTGTCAAATCCATGACCAGCAGGGGGCATCGGCTGACATGCTAGTCCCCTTCTCCTGCCATGGGGAGTTCTACGAGTGTGAGAGTGACCAGACCTACACCCTCCAAGAGATCATCTCCTCGCCCCACCTCTGTAGCCGGCACTTTTGCTTCAGCAAGAAGACCACACACAGGGGATCGCTTATCTTCAGCCCCATATACCAGGTCCAGGCCATTATGCACTGTGAGTAATGGACCAACTGCATACTTCCTTAGCCAATGAAAAAAAAACTGAAATATCATGTTTGAATCTAGATGTGAAAGAAGTGTTGCCTGAGGAGCACATCATCAAAGCTATTGGCAAACTGTATGCCTGCATTTATTTTTCACAAATCATTACGTTACAGGATTGTACATTTTGAACATACAGCTTAGATTTTCTGTTCTGCTCAACATCAAGTTTAGTACTTTACTGTGTGGGTCTTCACCCTTTCAACATAATTTCTCTAATTTTCTCACAGTAAGGAAGAACATAGTCAAGTTTCCCTCCAGCTTGGACGTGGAAGTGCTCGATGTGACGGCGCAATCCCAAGACTTGACATTTGTGACCACTCTCAATCTACCCGAGGTCTTTGCCCAGCCAGACGAGGCCTTCCCCACCATGGCTGAAATACTGGAGCACCATGAGGGCCAGCCTCTGTTCCGCTGTACCTGGCTGGCAGAACTACACAAGGGCAATCCTCTAGTCCTTCACAACCGTGGTTCCTCAGCCATGGTTCTGGCTTCGGGTCTCAAGGGGCGCAAGACCCGCCAGTACTTCCTGGTGTCGCAGAGCTACGGGGGGCTTCTGCGACGGAGGCCGCGGGAGTTCGACTCAGTGTTCGAGCTGTACACCGCCTCCACTCGGGCACCGTTTATTACGGTCAGGGTGACGCGGAACAGTGAGGAGCTGGAGGAGGAGGGGCTTCCGGTGCTCAGTGTGGGCGAGCAGCTGGAGGTGCTGCGCTGTGAGAAGGTAAAGCTGCCCGGTGGAAGAACCAGCCAGGGGGAGAACAAGAACCAGACCGTGGAGGTCCTTGTATGTAGACGTCTCCAAGAAGTGGACGATGATGAGGAGGAGGATGAAGAGGAGGAGGAAAGTGAAGTGGTCCACTTGCCCCTGTACATGCAGAGCCACTTTGTGGAGAAGCTCACAGACAATAAGAAGTACAGCCTGAAGGACTTGGGCAAGGGCTTCGCTCTGCCGTTGGATGTTAAGGTGGTGAGGCGTGACGCAGAGCTGGAGACAGATCCTCTGGTGGGGTTATCATCCCTGAGGCTGGAGGAGTATACTATACAGTCCATGGTACAGGCCAGCCTTCCAGGAAAGCCAGAGAGGTGCTTTGAGATACCCACTCACTGGCTTAACATGTATTTGTCCTTTACTAATGACCCCTTGCCTTTGGTCCAAGAATATCACCTGGAGACAGTTACAGAGGTGACAGACTCATTCTATTACAAATTACTAAAGCTCACCGCGTCACATGAGCCCCCACCACCACTTCCACCAAAGCCGTCATCAAGATCAAAGCCGCCGTCAGGCTCCAAGCCAATCCCTTTACCCTCACAACCAGACGCCCCACCCAAAAGCGGCACCCTTTCCCTGTTGAGTAGTCTAAGTCTTGTTAGCGAAAAGACTCAAAGGTCCCCTGCTCCATTGCCTCCGGTAAGCACTTCCTTTCAGACCTTATGTACTTTCTATTCAGGATATAGCGCTGCTGGTCTCCTGTTGTCACTCCTGCCTTGCTGGACTTCCTAATGTTTACTGTCCCTCATGTCCTGCATCCCATGTATTGCCCTTGTACGCTGCCTTGCACCCACCCCTATGTGTTGAGATATTGTGAAAAGTTTTGAGAATGACACAAGTATTGGTCTCCACAAAGTTTGCTGCTTCAGTGTTCTTAGATCTTTATGCCAGTAGTTACTATGGTAACACTGAAGTATAATAACAAGTATTCCATAAGTGTCAAAGGCTTTCATTGACAATGACATTCAGTTTATGCAAAGAGTCAATATTTACAGTGTTGAACCTTCTTTTTCAAGACCTCTGCAATCCGCCCTGGCATGCTGTCAATTAACTTCTGGGCCACATCCTGACTGATGTCAGGCCATTCTTGCATAATCAATGCTTGGAGTTTGTCAGAAGTTGTGGGTTTTTGTTTGTCCACCCGCCTCTTGAGGATCGACCACAAGTTCTCAATGGGATTAAGGTCTGGGGAGTTTCCTGGCCATGGACCCAGAATTTCGATGTTTTGTTCCCCGAGCCACTTAGTTATCACTTTTGCCTTATGGCAAGGTGCTCCATCATGCTGGAAAAGGCATTGGTCGTCACCAAACTGTTCTTGGATGATTGGGAGAAGTTGCTCTCGGAGGATGTGTTGGTACCATTCTTTATTCATGGCTGTGTTCTTAGGCAAAATTGTGAGTGAGCCCACTCCCTTGGCTGAGAAGCAACCCCACACATGAATGGTCTGAGGATGCTTTACTGTTGGCATGACACAGGACTGATGGTAGCGCTCACCTTGTCTTCTCCGGACAAGGTGTTTTCCGGATGGCCCAAACAATCAGAAAGGGGATTCATCAGAGAAAATGACTCTACCCCAGTCCTCAGCAGTCCAATCCCTGTACCTTTTGCAGAATATCAGTCTGTCCCTGATGTTTTTCCTGGAGAGAAGTGGCTTCTTTGCTGCCCTTCTTGACACCAGGCCATCCTCCAAAATTCTTCGCCTCACTGTGCGTGCAGATGCACTCACACCTGCCTGCTGCCATTCTTGAGCAAGCTCTGCACTGGTGGTGCCCTGATCCCGCAGCTGAATCAACTTTAGGAGACGGTCCTGGCGCTTGCTGGACTTTCTTGTGCACCCTGACGCCTTCTTCACAACAATTTAACCTCTCTCCTTGAAGTTCTTGATGATCTGATAAATGGTTGATTTAGGTGCAATCTTACCAGCAGCAATATCCTTGCCTGTGAAGCCCTTTTTGTGCAAAGCTATGATGACAGCACGTGTTTCCTTGCATGTAACCATGGTTGACAGAGGAAGAACAATGATTTCAAGCACCACCCTCCTTTTAAAGCTTCCAGTCTGTTATTCTGACTCAATCAGCATGACAGAGTGATCTCCAGCCTTGTCCTCGTCAACACTCTCACCTGTGTTAACGAGACAATCACTGACATGATGGCAGCTGGTCCTTTTGTGGCGGGGCTGAAATGCAGTGGAAATGTTTTTGGGGGATTAAGTTCATTTTCATGGCAAAGAGGGACTTTGCAATTAATTGCAATTCATCTGATCACTCTTCATGACATTCTGGAGTATATGCAAATCATATAAATTATATGCCATCATCAACACTGAGGCAGCAAACTTTGTGGAGACCAATACTAGTGTCATTCTCAAAACATTTGACCACGACTGTAGAATGCTGCTTCTTACAATAGGCGTGTGTAGCTCAATGTCTTGTGTTAGAACATTCACACACACACACACACACAACACAACCCAAACGTTATTATTATCTCGTTACTTTTCATGTGAAAATGCTATTTGCTGAAACAGATGCCTCGCAACATGCAAATATGTGGTTCCGTTTTTTTTAACATTGTATTTACATTTCCTAGAATAACAGTTTCATTTTCCTGTCGCCGTGAAGGCTATCATAGATTACGCCCCTCCGCTGAATCCAAGGAAGCCTATGACCGGGGTCAAGTCGGGCAAGGCTCAGCCAAACACTTATGTTAAGTCTAGAAGTCACAAGCCCAACAATAAAGGTACAGTATGTCCTACATAGTAAATGGCTTGTGAGCTATAACATCAAGGAAGTAAAAGTCAACTCCAAAAAGTACCCCATTCATCGTTCTGCATTTAATGTACCGTTTTGTAAAACATTTTACTGTAATTGTATTATTTTAGGTAAATGTTTTTTTGCACTGGATGACCACTTAACACAAAACCTCAAATTGTACCGTAAGCCTAAAATGAACTTGTCTTTCAACAGCAGCGAAAGCAGACGTGGACAGCAACCATGATTATGAGCAAGTAGACGACATGATGAAAAGATCACAGGACAGTGTTTTATTTTACTGAACTAGTGTAATAAATATATTCTTGATGTTGCTTATTACCAACGCTGTATTACACACATTAGCTAGAAACATTACACAACCCGTATGCCGACACATCTTTTAGAATAGCTAATCACACACACACACACACACACACACACACACACACACACACACACACACACACACACACACACACACACACACACACACACACACACACACACACACACACACACACACAGACTTATGAGGGCTGGACTCCGAGGACAAAGAACACTGCCAAGAGCCAATGGGAAGTCGACACTGCCCGAGGAGGGACTGCCCTCCATAACAACGACCAGTCAGGCGTGTGAATCTACCAGACTCTACCTACGTCATTTATTACTATTGCTCTGTATAAGTATGTGTGTCACATGTTTAGGAGGTCTCTTTGTTCCGGACGACTCCCTAAGAGCTGAAGGAACGAGCCCGTGCACGAGTTACCAAATATCTTTGCATCTAATAAATCGCTTGATTGAATATCAATTCCACCTGGTCCCGAGTTATGACTTGTCTCCTTCTCGAATAATTTTGAACATCAACACTAGCCACCGCCACAGGAACAACTGTTATGAGGTTAACTTTTCAATTAGCCAAGTCTAGTTGCATAAAATAGAGACTAGACTATGGGGTTCGAGACAACTGAATGTCAGAACTATGCTGACTGATAAGCCAGCCACTGTAAACGTGAATACTTTGAGATGGGACTGTGCAAAAACAGTATACATGTCTTATTGTGCCCGTATCATGTTACATGGTTCTCTCTACATTGCTGTGGTAACAGAGCAACACTTGCCAACCCATTATTCCAAATGCTTATCATGATAAAAGCCCATTGGTGTTTTGGGTCCAGTTATTTTTCATAATTTAGCATTGTATTTTGTATCTAACCTTCATCTCCCTATTTTAAAACTCAATGACGTTAGTCTGGCAGAGTCAGTGACCTAAAGTGGAGGTCAATATATGAAAGCCAGAGTGATAACAGTGGGGATCTTCATTCTCAACACAAAGCTTTACTGGTGCATATGTATAATTGCTTTGGGTATCAATACTGTATGATATTAAACTTCTGCATTCTAAGGTTACACACATTGTAAGATATATATTTCCCCAATTGACTATATAAAATTGGAGAACAAATAATTTTTTTCGGAAAATATATACAGTTGAAGTCAGACGTTTACATACACTTATGTAGAAGTCATTAAAACCCGTTTTTCAACCACTCCACAGATTTCATGTTAACAAACTATAGTTTTGGCAAGTCGGTTAGGACATCTACTTTGTGCATGACACAAGTAATTCTTCCAACAATTGTTTACAGAAAGATTATTTAACTTATAATTCACTATATCACAATTCCAGTGGGTCAGAAGTTTACATACACTAAGTTGACTGTGCCTTTTAACAGCTTGGAAAATTCCAGAAAATTATGTCATGGCTTTAGAAGCTTCTGATAGGCACATCACTCAGTGCCTCTTTGCTCGACATCATGGGAAAATCGAAAGAAATCAGCCAAGACAATGTCAGGAGGGATGGGCGAACATTCACCCAACTTATTGTGGGAAGCTTGTGGAAGGCTACCCGAAACGTTTGGCCCAAGTTAAACAATTTAAAGGCAATGCTACCAAATACTAATTGAGTGTATGTAAACTTCTGACCCACTGGGAATGTGATGAAAGAAATAAAAAGCTGAACTAAATCATTCTCTCTACTATTATTCTGACATTTCAGATTCTTAAAATAAAGTGGTGATCCTAACTGACCTAAGACAGTGAATTGTTACTAGGATTAAATGTCAGAAATTGTGAAAAACTGAGTTTAAATGCATTTGGCTAAGGTGTATGTAAACTTCTGACTTCAACTGTATGTTTACTAGAGACAAAAACAAAACAGAAAGAAAATCTGAATTGCAAAGGTTTGCATTCTGTTCACCATTTTATAATTGACAACTACCAAGACCCGAAGATTCAGAGAACTGATCAGTCACACTAAGATTGCATTCAATGAGAGAAAAAACATTGAACTGTGATTGACCCAATCTTACTGTGATATCATTAACAGAAGATGAAACAGGATGTGTGGACACTGACCACCACGTCAGTCAAACCAAGAACCCACATCGCTTGACCTTCAACAGTAAGAATCATGGTTCCACAAATGAGTATAGGATCTATTGTCAGAGTGTTGCGATCTTAATTCTGAGGGTTTTGGGTGTTATTCTTATACACACACTCATCCTCTTTTAAACGCTCAGTGTGTTGAGAATAGTCCCAAGGCTATGATCATGTTCTTAGTGCTAAAAGGGAATGGAGAGATGCTTCAGTCGTCATTGTCCGTAGACTTGAAGTGATCCTCGTCGATGGTGGAGAAGATGTGTCCTTCGTTACTGAGGAACTCCACTGCTTGCCTATGATTAGACGAAGGACAGTGAGACTGGTGCCGTTGCGGCATGCTTAATTATGCAGACTACTCTGTTATGCCTTGCACATGAGAGTGCACTGGGCCAAGTTTAGTAGGCAAATGTTGTGGAACGTTGCAGATAGAAATACAAATGAATAGAGACAAAATTACTTATTCTCCATCCCAGAAATGCATGTTTTTCCCTATGAAATATTTGTAACACTGGCCAACGTTGTGCCCTGCAGAACACTACCACTGTTGTGGTCAAACGGGACATATTCGAGCATATCAAGAACTTCAGAGCCTGATTTGAGGACGAAGGGAAGGGAATGTCTTACTTGATGACAGTCAAGCTCATGCCGATGAGTCTCTGCTTCAAGTCCTGTATGCTGATACCCTGTGCGTCTGGACAGCTCCTTATCAAGCTCAGCACCTTATGAGAGGACATGAGCATAACATCAAAACCATTCATATACAATATTGTGCCAATCATATGTAGAACAACTCTTGAAGACTTCCCAATTGTTCTGTCAGTCCTACAGATGACAGTATGGTATGTTTGGTCAATTTTTTATAAAAAGACAAAACGGATATTGAATGAGACCCAATTAATGCTGGAATCATCTAGACCACCAGTGTGCTGGATCTTTTAAATTCACCTGGTAACAAGTATGGTGTGCGGGTTTACTTTCTAATTGGTATGGCCAGTGGGTCTAAGCTACCTATTGTTTATTCTACCAACTATTTAATGTTACCAGCGCTTTTCTTTAGTCCATTGCACACTCACCTGGTTCTGGTTCTGGCTCGGGCCGTTAGCGGACATGTCGTTGGCACCAGAGTATTGCCACCCATTCCCGGCCGCGACATGGGTACCATGCTAGTGTTCATTCTCCCTCCTCCACCCATCTAAAAGGGAATAAAAACTGTGTGTGAGCAGGAAGAGACACAAAACAAAACTTATATTCATAAAAAGCACAAGCAGCTGATTGTGGCATTACTGAGATTGAATGGCCTTATTCAAAGCTAAGTTTAATGATGAATTAATCTCTATTTAAATACGCGGCAGATGGGCCAAGGCCAACTCATATAACAGTAGTCACAGAGCGGACAGGTGGGAAATATTCAGGCATAGTGATGCTCTTCAGGGCCTAAAATGTACTTTTTGGTCAACCAGCCGCTGTGTCAGGTAGATTTAAAAAGCAGTTGAAACTCAAATATAAAAACAACAACTTAGCTTGTGAACAAAACTATGTAAATTGCCAAGAAACAAGAGGACAAAGTCTCACATCAGTAGACTTCCGATTCAAGTAAATTAGACCAACTTTTATGTCTGTGCACAGAACTTCTAAAAAACAATCTTTCACTCAGCTCTTCATGGACGCACAGCCCCTTTGACTTTGTGCAATTCATTTACTAGCTATGAAGCGAAACGGCAGAAATACTTTGAAAACAGCTACTGCAGTATTTATTGTGCTATAAATGTGATCATATTAGAATTTTAATTAACAAATGCAAGTGAAATGCTCAACGTGTGGAGCCCTGACCAACCGCCGACGTGGCTGGTGAAATAGGCATCTTACCTCAAATTCAGGCCCTGGTGCTCTTTGTCATGTGTGAAGGAAGTTCTCACCATATTACTCTGTGGTTTGCTCAGCAGCACGTGTGAAGTGATCTCGTTCATGTCTTCTAGGGACCGGACGCTGAACGCCACCACGGACCGGTGGTTCTATTGAAAACAGGAAGTTACACACAAACAGTGACAGAGAGAGAGACACAGGACGGAATGTGCAATGCACAGTTTCAGGTGATCTGAATGCATTTGCATTGGTCAGTGGAGGCTCCTCAGAGAAGGGAGGACCATCCCACTAAATTAATGTCATAAAAAAAGCTATTTTCCATCCTCCTCTGGGTACATTGACTTCAATACAAAACCTAGGAGGCTCATGGTTCTCACACCCTTCCATAGACTTACAAAGTAATTATGAAGACTTCCGGAGGACTTCCTCCAACCGTTCAGAGCTCTTGCAGCATAAACTGACATGTTGTCCATCCAATCAAAGGAGCATAAAATGAATCTAGTACTGAAACCATATGTTACAGCTAGCAGTGAATAAAGTGTGGTGAATAGATAGAGAAAGGAACTACAACAGTTTGAACACATTAAATTCTTTAAAAATGTAAGGAGAAGCAGCATAGCAGAGAGAGCTAGCTATACAATAAGTGTACAAAACATTAAGAACACCTTCCTAATATTGAGTTACACCACCACTTTTTCCACCACCACAGCCTCAATTCAATTTGACACCAACCGGTGCTCCTGGCACCAACTACCATACCCCTTAAGTATTTAAATACCCCTTAAGTATTTAAATATTTTGTCTTTCCTATTCTCCCTCAATGGCACACATTTAAAAACAATTTTTTATTTAACTAGGCAAGTCAGTTAAGAACAAATTCTTCCCCCCACCTCTGGACTGATCCTCAAAACTCCCCTTCCCCGCATCTCTCCACCTAGGCTGGCTTTCACCACCAGCCAAGTGAAGAGAGAGCTGGAGAGACTACATCAGTAGAAAGCGGTGGGCCCTGATGGCATCAGCCCAACCTTAGCCTGAGCCTGGAAAGGGTCCCTGTGCTGTGGAAAACATCCTGCCTGGTCCCAGTGCCCAAGAAGGCGCACCCCTATATCACAATAGTGCTGACTTCAGACCTGTAGCGCTAACATCCCACATCATGAAGACCCTGGCAAGGTTAGTCCTCTCTCACCTCAGACCCCTGGTGTGTACATTACTGGACCCCCTGCAGTTCGCATATCAGTGCAACATCGGGGTGGATGATGCAATCATATACCTTCTGCAGAGGGCCTACTCACCTGGACAATTCAGGTTGCACTGTGAGGGTTATGTTTTTTGACTTCTCCAGTGCCTTCAATACCATTCAGCCCCTGCTACTGGGTGAGAAGATGAAGAGGATGAAAGTGGAAGCACCCTTAGTCTCCTGGGTCACGGACTACCTGACCGGTAGGCCACAATTTGTGCGACTACAGAGCTGTGTGTCAGAACGGGCAGTGAGCAACACAGGGGCCCCCCAGACAACGGTCCTGTCCCCCTTCCTGTTCACCCTCTACACCTCGGACTTCAGATATAACTCTGAAACATGCCACCTACAGAAGTTCTCGGATGACTCCGCAATTGTAGGGTGCATCAGGTGTGGGCAGGAGGAGGAGTACAGGAGCACAATCAATTACTTTGTGTTGTGGTGAGAGCAGAACCACCTTCAGCTCAACATCAGCAAAACAAAGGAGATGGTGGTGGACTTCAGGATAACCAAGGCCCAACTGACTGCAGTCCCTATACAGGGAACGGATGTGGAAATGGTTGGGTCTCCCAGTTCCTGGGAGTCCATATGGACAACAGGCTGGAATGGGCTGGTAACACCAGGGCTCTGTACAAAAAGGGCCAGAGCCGACTCTACCAGGTCGAGGCAAATTTATGGTGAAATGATTGTCTTTCCACTTCCGTATTATGGCCCCAACAGTGCTCACTGGAACATTCAGAAGCTTAGAAATGCACCTATAACCAATGCCATCATTATGTTTTGCAACAATTAGGTTGCGAATGTCTTGAGACAGCTCTTTGCTTTTACCCATCATGAGATGTGTCTTGTGTGACACCTTGGCAATGAGACATTTTTGTAGGCCATCGGTTGGGACTGAACCAGCTGATATTAATTTGCACTGACAGGGGGCTGGATTGCTTTTTAATTACTGATAGTTTCCAGCTGTTGTCTTGGCTTTCCATGCCTTTTTGCACCTCCCTTTCTTCATATGTATGGATTACTTGGGTTGTTACCAAAATCTGGTGAAAATGTCATGTCAATAGCACCTTTGGAAATATATTTACTGAGAAAAATGGTGACGTGTTCAATACTTATTTCACCCGCTGTATGTGTCATGTATCGTGTCTCTGTCTTTTGTGTATTTTCGTTGTGCTATTTTGCACCTGCCCTGTGTTTTTTCGTAGCTGCTTGACGAACCATGTGTAGAATGATGTGGTCAGGGCTGTGATATGACCTATAGATAAAAAGGTATGTAGTTGTGTGGGGATGATGACCTCACCTGGAAGGAGCGCAAATTGCCAGAGACCTTGACGCAAGTGCCTGGGGGGATGACAGTGCTGTCCACACTAGGATCCTATGATTAAGGAGACACAGCTGGACAGAACCATAGGTGAGCACAGTTAGCAGTTGGACTCCCATTTGAGTGTAGCCTGATGTTACAAAATATCTGTTAAATCGAACATTATTTGGCAATTATACTGAAAGTGTTGACTGTACTGTATATCACTGCTGATCCTAGTACTCATCAGCCTTAGTTGCCATGCCTCACCTCTGTATCAACCCACTGCTTCACGTCCATAGGGGCCCCTGTCATGTCATCAACTTTGTACTGGATGTTGGTCATGGATTTGTCAGTGGTTCTGATGATGGCTACAATGGTAACCTAGGAGACAAAAATAGAATGCTGTCATGGGATACCAAGGCACTCCTCACACATTTCATTTGTACATGGAAGATTAAGATCCTAATCAGTCGAGCCACCCGAGTGGCGCAGCGGTCTAAGGCTCTACATTGCAGTGCTAGCTGTGTCACTACAGATCCTGGTTCGATTGCAGGATGTGTCGCAGCCGGCCGCGACCGGGAGACCCATGAGGCGGCGCACAATTGTCCCAGCGTCGTCGGGGTTAGGGGAGGGTTTGGCCGGCCGGGATGTCCGTGTCTCATCGCGCTCTAGCAACTCCTGTAACTACCAATTGGATATCAAAAAAATATATAATAAAAAAATAAAAAATAATAATTAATATATATACAAAAAATAAAATCCTAAATCAATCTTTATAAGTCACTGTATCGAAATGCACCACAAACCCAAACACAATGACCACCATCCTCATATTTACATACGTAATTTGGGTTACCTGGGAAACCTCTCCCACTCTGAAGACATCCTCTGCTTGGGCAGCAGACATGAGCTGGGACAATCTGTTGGGCACGTTGTCTCTGTAAACATACATACACAGGTCAGTCAGAGTAATTCACATCAAGCCAACTTTATGGGTATGTTTACAGTCTGTCTAGCTATTATTTAACTGTTCCCATGGGTTACGCTACTAATATTACGATAACAGACCTTTCCACTAACTGTTCGCTAATTGTGTAATATATGGAGTTGGTGAAAGTGACAAATACAGACCCCTTTCTTCTCTCCTCCCTGGGAGGCAGCAGGTGATGCGAATCCTCCCGTGGACTGAGTGTATCCACCACCCATGTTCGATTCACCTACATGAAATGACAGACTATGAGAAAAACCATAGAACAAAGCTTGCATTACTAGCTTGGTAACTGATTGATGGAGACTACACACAACGTTAACTGGAGAGACAAATAGTTAACGTTCTCCAAAAGAACTAGCTAGTTAACGTTAGCTACTGTTGTTTACTGTTGCCATATAACGTTAGCTACCTAACTACAGTAGTTACTGTACGACAAAAAGGTCAGTGCCTTTTAGTTTACACAAGTAATCTGGCCAAGTAAGCTACTGTAGGTAACTAGGCGCCCAAAATGTGCACAACATAACATGACTCAAGAAATAGCGGTCTACAGTAAGGCTAACAAGCTAGCAAGCTAACGTTATTTACAACTAGGCAGAGCTTTTATTGACAGCCATAGAAACATTGCTACAAAGACAAACTCACCTTGGTTCCACATGGTGCCGTTACCTTAGGTTTTAGGATAAAAAAATAATGTTTAAACAGGTGGCAAGACAATAAAACGTGTAAAAAGTATTTACTGCAATTCCCTGCCTTTTACAATTCCGCGCGCTATAAAGTTGACAGTAAAGAACGCATGCGCATTACAGAAATCCATTGTCCAATGAAATTCTCTGACTAGATCTGGTATCTAAACCAATGAACATGCGAGATTGCTAGACGCACTAGCTTACCCAGATACACTACATTACCAAAAGTATGTGGACACCTGCTCTTCGAGCCTCTCATTCCAAAATCATGGACATTAACAGTGGCGACCCGTCGTTCAGGTAAAAAATATGTTTTGTTGTTGTTGTTTCCTGTTTTGCATGTTATTTGGGCATTAATAAGTGTCACATATCAGTTTGCAAACAATGTTTTAATAATCATTTAGTTAGCCGCATACAAAGCATAGGGGTTGGTAATGTTCTCTAGTTGCGCCGTGATTGGCTCAGTGTTCTGTCATTCATGGGGACACTACGTCACCGCAAAATCTATGGGGATAGCTCGAAAATCCAAGCCCCTTGGGTGCTGCCATAGAGTTACTTTAGAAGTGCCCATCCAAGAAGGCTTTGATTTGATGATCATGTCAACATCATACTTTCAAAATCTTAGCTAGCAAGCTAGCAGTCATCATCATGAATGAAGCCCTTTTCAATCCTTGTCATATGAAGAGAAATTATAGATAAAACGTACCAGTGCTCATCGGCCATTGGATATAAACATTGCACAACAAGTTGGAAATCGCAAACTTAACCATGAGTGGTTTGGAAGGAGATCAGTGCAAGCATTGCAAAGCAGTCACAAGCCTGCTATCCAGTGGAGTGGGTGTGTGGTCCAAGTTAGGTTTAAGGGCCTCTTTTCCAAGCTTAAAAGGATAAACATTCAACATTGGTTATGCTGTCAATCCAACATGACCTCTGCCGCATTCAAAACAACTGGAAACTCAGAACAGGGAAATCTCAGACTTCAGCGAGTTCAAGACAACTGGTAACTCTTGGAAAAAAACGAGCTCTGACTGGGAAAATAAGTTTTGAGCGGTCATCCAACTCGGAATTCCAAGTCGGGAACTTGGGTATCTTTCTAAAGCTCCGACCTGAAGATCACTGACGTCATGATTCAACCTTGTTTTTCTTCCTGAGTTCCCAGTTGTCTTGAAAGCACCATCAATCCAGAGAATGACAGACTGATGACAAAGTTTGATGAAAGAATTTGCCCACAACGGACCGCCGTGCCACCTACCTGTTCAAGTGAGCACAACACAACAAGGTGAGTCCAAAAATATGTTGTATGCTGCTGCATAAATTATGTAATATGCCAGAGAGATATGTATACTGTGGCTAAGAAAGTAATACTAAGTGTATGTTGTGTAGTAAGCTGTTAGTAGCCCATGTGCCTCACCCTAATAATTTGGTCCCTTTCCTCGTCATAACTTAAGACTACTGTTCTGACTTGGTGGTGCACATGTAGCCGCGGTAAAAGAGTTTCGCCAAAATGGAAAGTGAGGAAGCTAGCTGCAGCTCGGCCTCTCGTGAAGATGAAGTCATCCCTAAAAAGGGCAGCCATGTGTCTTCAGTAATATGGAAGTGTTTCGGGTTTAAAAGGTCTGATGTTCAGCAAACAAATGTTTAATGTAAAGTTTGTCGAAAAACTATTCCTTTGAAAAGTGTGTTTTTCATTTGTTTTGCACAAATAGGCCTAGTTCATATTGAGGCCATAATGCCTTATTTTATTATTTTATATATTGTATTTTAATAAAGAAAATGTTTTGGCCTTTTTTTTATTTGTTTAGAGAAAACAATAAAAATCGAGATATATATCGTGAATCGTCCAAACCTCTGAAAATATTGTGATATTACTTTTAGGCCATATCGCCCAGCCCTAGTTTAAGGTTAGGAAAAGGATTTGGAAGACCCATTTGCGACCAAGCTTTAACTTCCTGACTGATGTTGCTTCAATATATGCACATCATTTTCCTTCCTCATGATGCCATCTATTTTGTGAAGTGCACGAGTCCCTCCTGCAGCAAAGTACCCCCACAACATAATGCTGCCACGCCTGTGCTTCATGGTTGGGATGGGGTTCTTCGGCTTGCAAGCCTCACACTTTTTCCTCCAAACATAGCTTCTTCCTTGCTGAGCGGCCTTTCAGGTTATGTCGATATAGGACTCGTTTTACTGTGTATATATATACAGTGGGGAGAACAAGTATTTGATACACTGCCGATTTTGCAGGTTTGAGTGACGGAATCTAAAACAAAAATCCAGAAAATCACATTGTATGATTTTTAAGTAATTAATGTTAATTTTATTGCATGACATAAGTATTTGATACATCAGAAAAGCAGAACTTAATATTTGGTACAGAAACCTTTGTTTGCAATTACAGAGATCATACGTTTCCTGTAGTTCTTGACCAGGTTTGCACACACTGCAGCAGGGATTTTGGCCCACTCCTCCATACAGACCTTCTCTAGATCCTTCAGGTTTCGGGCTGTCACTGGCCAATACGGACTTTCAGCTCCCTCCAAAGATTTTCTATTGGGTTCAGGTCTGGAGACTGGCTAGGCCACTCCAGGACCTTGAGATGCTTCTTACGGAGCCACTCCTTAGTTGCCCTGGCTGTGTGTTTCGGGTCGTTGTCATGCTGGAAGACCCAGCTACGACCCATCTTCAATGGTCTTAGTGAGGGAAGGAGGTTGTTGGCCAAGATCTCGCGATACATGTCCCCATCCATCCTCCCCTCAATACGGTGCAGTTGTCCTGTCCCCTTTGCAGAAAAGCATCCCCAAAGAATGATGTTTCCACCTCCATGCTTCACGGTTGGGATGGTGTTCTTGGGGTTGTACTCATCCTTCTTCTTCCTCCAAACACGGCAAGTGGAGTTTAGACCAAAAAGCTCTATTTTTGTCTCATCAGACCACATGACCTTCTCCCATTCCTCCTCTGGATCATCCAGATGGTCATTGGCAAACTTCAGACGGGCCTGGACATGCGCTGGCTTGAGCAGGGGGACCTTGCGTGCGCTGCAGGATTTTAATCCACGACGGCGTAGTGTGTTACTAATGGTTTTCTTTGAGACTGTGGTCCCAGCTCTCTTCAGGTAATTGACCAGGTCCTGCCGTGTAGTTCTGGGATGATCCCTCACCTTCCTCATGATCATTGATGCCCCACGAGGTGAGATCTTGCATGGTGCCCCAGACCGAGGGAGATTGACCGTCATCTTGAACTTCTTCCATTTTCTAATAATTGCGCCAACAGTTGTTGCCTTCTCACCAAGCTGCTTGCCTATTGTCCTGTAGCCCATCCCAGCCTTGTGCAGGTCTACAATTTTATCCCTGATGTCCTTACACAGCTCTCTGGTCTTGGCCATTGTGGAGAGGTTGGAGTCTGTTTGATTGAGTGTGTGGACCGGTGTCTTTTATACAGGTAACGAATTCAAACAGGTCCAGTTAATACAGGTAATGAGTGGAGAACAGGAGGGCTTCTTAAAGAAAAACTAACAGGTCTGTGAGAGCAGGAATTCTTACTGGTTGGTAGGTGATCAAATACTTATGTCATGCAATAAAATGCAAATTAATGATTTAAAAATCATACAATGTGATTTTCTGGATTTTTGTGTACCTATGATAAAAATTACAGACCTCTACATGCTTTGTAGGTAGGAAAACCTGCAAAATCGGCAGTGTATCAAATACTTGTTCTCCTCACTGTATACTTTTGTACCGGTTTCCTCCAACATCTTCACAAGGTCCTTTGCTGTTGAAGGTAGGCCTTGAAATACATCCACATGTACACCTCCATTTGACTCAAATGATGCCAATTAGCCTATCAGAAGCTTCTAATGCCATGACATCATTTTCTGGAAATTTCCAAGCTGTTTAAAGGCACAGTCAACTTAGTGTATGTAAACTTCTGACCCACTGGAATTGTGATATAGTGAATTATAAGTGAAATAATCTGTCTGTAAACAATTGTTGGAAGAATGACTTGTGTCATGCACAAAGAAGATGTCCTAACCGACTTGCCAAAACTATAGTTTGTAAACATGAAATCTGTGGAGTGGTTGAAAAATGAGTTTTAATGACTTCAACCTAAGTGTATGTAAACTTCTGACTAACTGTACATATTATATCCGGCAACACATTTAAATCATGAATATACTTCTTAAACTCCTGCCCGTTAGCTATTAAACTCCGAGCATTCCATTGAACTATAATGAACACCATTATCCTACTTAATATCTTGTTCATTAGTTGAAATATTAGTCAAGAACTGATGTACTATTTTGACTTCTGTGAACCCGAGAATTTCCTGAGCCGCCTGAACTACCTCTGAGATCTTGCTCGTCCTGCTTTTATCCACCGAGCAGCAATTTATCCCCTTACAAATAAAGGCTATGAATTCAATACGATTTACCATCATTGTTTTATCAGTAATCAAACCTTCATGTACACACGGCGTCTTAACTATAGTCATGCTTCACTTGACTATTTGAACGTTCCACTATTGACCTTCTTCACTGCCTCAGCATATGATACATCACTTCCTACCTCATACCTCTGTGCTTCCATTGCCTTCTGTTCTTCACATCCACCATATGCTGCACTGTGTTCACCATTGCAATTACAACATTTCACTTTATCTTCAGGTGCACATTTTCCGTACTCATGCCCTCCCCCACACCGTGCACATCTCAACTGACTTCTACAAACATTTGCTGTATGTCCAATTATTTGACACTTGAAACACCGAAGTGGCGGCGGCACATATTCTCTAACCTGAAAACGTATTGATCCCAATTGTACTTTTTTTGTAACATTTCTTCTAAATGTATGAGAACCGTCGTAGTTTCAAATCTAACTCCATTCCTTTTACGACTCAGTCGTTTTGCGTCAAACACTTTCCCTCCTTTCAACAACTCTTTACTTTCCTCCATAGTTACAGTCAAGTCAATACCAGCAATTCCCCCCCTCAATTTGGCCTTAGCACCTGGTATATGGCACTTGACACTACCTCCATTAAGGGACTCCATTTTCAGAATTTTCTGTGTAAAGGGTTCTACATGGAACTCAAAAAGGTTCTGCCTGGAACCAAAAAGGATTCTTCAAAGGGTCTACCTCAAAATTAGGCTAATTAAAAATATCAAAAGGAAAATAATGTGGTGTGGAGAGTGTTGTAAATCTACCTTGTTTATTTGCTGAGAATGATTGCTTTTAGGTTATAGATAGCACCTTTACTTCTAAGAGTGTACAGTACTGTACCAAGTGTTGGAGAAATCATGTAGAAAATCTGTCTTATGGTTAACCTCATATACATATTCTACTGGTATCATTTTAAATAGAGAACATATAACTAGCTCATGAATATGCAAATTGTGTGTGAGTTTAGCTATTCTCTGCTTCAGATGTACAATGACTGTCACGATCGTGTGAAGAGACAGACCAGGGCGCAGCGTAGCGATAGTTCGACATTGTATTTATTAACAAATAAACGTATCCTATGTCCGAACTATACAAAACAAAAATGTAAGAACAAACGTGAACATCAACACACTTACTCAGACGGTGACTTCGAAACAAAAACAATGATCCACACACAGGTGGATTTGGAGGACAGCTTAATACTCTCCCCAATCAGAGACAACACTAGACAGCTGTCTCTGATTGGGGATCATTAATCCTCCCTCACTGATGTGTGTGAGGGCTTGGTTGTGGTAAGGCCTCTTACTCCCACCTAGGGGAGGAGAGAGGCACACAACCAAGTCCTCACACACTTATCAGGGAGATTATCATCCCCAATCAGAGACAGCTGTCTAGCGTTGTCTCTGATTGGGGAGAGTATTAAGCTGTCCTCTAAATCCACCTCAATCCACTCCCCCTGATGGGAGTAGCGGCTTCACCACTACCCAGCCCTCACAATGACAAGTGGCACATTGATTGCACACGCCCATTAGGCCAGTTATGCCATCATACTGTACCTCTTGGCTGCATTGGTGAAGTATTCTATTATGATAAGGTGATAAATGGGTTCACATGGCTGATATCCTGAGACAGAGTGGCAATCAAATAAAACTGATTGGAAAAGCTCAGAACTGGACAAAAAGGTGATGTTCATTTGAGAAAGAAACAAAGAAACACAGACACATTAGAGACAGATCCTCTCCACACCTTTATATTGCAGAATTGTGATCTGTGATGAATGAACATTAACACTAGCTAATCTTGAATAATGTTTTTAAGATAACAATTAAAACAAGTTGAAACTCTTCACTTCAGGTAATCAAAATATAATTTCAAAATGTATAAATAATCTAACTCGTTTGTAAATGTTAGACATTTTAGTAAGTACGCTATTATTAATAAAGCATAATTTTGGGTGAAATAAAAGTCCATACCAGAGGTGACCAACCTTGCTCCACTCCCTGATATACTGGGTGAGCAGACTTCTATTACAGCCCAGCAACAATACATATTATTGTCAACTCATTAGGTTTGATAAGTTGAGCAGACTTCTATTACAGCACAATCAGGTGTGTTAGTGCTGGGCTAGAATAGAAGCCTGCACACCCAACATACCTCCAGGAGAAGGATTGGCCTGCTACAGTTGTAATAAGTTTGTAGCCTACACTGTGCGGGACTTTGAACTGTACTGGTGTATACAACGTTTGCTAACATGCATACACATACAACCCACGGCATACAAGGATATGCAAGCAGTCTCTTGGGAACATTCCCTGGGACCTCTTCATCTCCATCACGAAGAAACAGGCTTAATGTTATTACAATTGGACTGCCCTGACCAGTATCTCTCTGTCTGTCTTCATAGTTTAACTATCTGGGAACTAGAATATTTGCAGAACATCTATTCCCCCTCTTCCATTGCTGTTATCTACACATGCATTTGGAGTTTTTAATTTACAATGATAAATAGGCCTACACAAAGATAACAAGCAAATATGAAGTTAACTAGCTGATGATATTTCACTTAGCAGCCCATTAGCCTACTCTTAGTGGCCTGCTGTAGCTAGCCAGCTAGCTAATAATACATTGGTTTTTTTTACTTTTTCAAAATGTATTTACTTTAGCCTACTTACTAGAAAAGGTTCACGCCTACGCCCACACCCACACACACACGAAGCGGCCAATCTTTTGGAGTGAAGAGTTGAGCAGTCTGAAATCCTGGCGCTCCACTTCCTTTCCAAGCGCTCTGTTAAAATCCACTCTGTGCTCACAGGGGGAAAAATCCCTCTCATCATTCATGCACCACATCTTTTCCAAGCGCTCAGCTAAAAACAGCTCCACTCACAGGAAATAAACTGCTGCTCCAAATTCTCTCCATTCATTAAAATCACAATTTATCCAACACTCATCTTTTTTTGTGACAACCTGGACCTACCATTTGGTTTTGAAGTATTGAAATAAAACTATATGATTTGAATGAAAAGTATTTTAATAAACATGAAAAGGGGAATGTAAGAAGCGCTCATCATTTCACATAAGGTACATGCCATATTACACAGCTTTGCTTTGACTTGGCCAGGTCGCAGTTGCAAATGAGAACTTGTTCTCAACTCATCTACCTGGTTAAATAAAGGTGAAATAAAAATAAATATAAACACTAAATAGGTCAGGAGCCAGACAGGGAGCCTAAGAAGGAATGGAAATGAATTATTTAGGCTATATTATTACAATTATTTCAAGGCTATAGCCTACAAAGAAATACATTGTGAAGCATTTGCTAGTGGGACACACTAAGCTGGTAGGGAGTCAGGGACACCAAATTAAACCAAAAATGCATATTAGGCTCAGTCTACAGCAGACTATGTGAGCGGAGTTGAGTGGGAAATCCCTCATCATTCATTCACCACATCCTTTCCAAGCGCTCAGCTAAAAACAGCTCCACTCAAAGGAAATAAACTGCTGCTCCAAAGGCTATAGCATACAAAGAAATACATTGTGAAGCATTTGCGAGTGCGATACACTAGGCTGGTAGGGAGTCAGGGACATTAGCTCAGCATTTAAACAGCATTTCATTGTATTCAATCATAATAGTCTTTAAATTGCCATATAGGCTGTGACTTACTTAGAATGAAATACAAATTAAGCGAGAAATGCCTTATTAGGCTTCAGTCTAAAGTGCCTTTGAACTCATTTTTAGAAACACCAGTTTGGCCATAGTCTGTGGCTTCAGGCTCATGTAATGGTGCCTAGAGAGCAGGCCAGCAGCTGAGCATATCCTCTCCATGCTTGTAGAGCCACTTGGGATGTTAATCACCATTTTGGCCAAAATTTAGGTTGGCCTAAAGGTTTTTAGGCAAAAAAACAAAATCAACTATGGCCTATTTTATAGATATTACAACAAAAATGAAGGGAACTTTTAGGACTTTTGTTTATAAATACGTTACAACAATGCCACACTTAATTAGCTACCCACTTCATTCCTTTCTTTTAGCATGTGCATGCAGTAATTACACCATGCTTTTGGGATATGTGTCTTTCAGATTCCACGATGACTATTTAGTTGTAGACACTCTTGCTCTTCTTGGTCCCGTTCCCCGTGATTTCACACCTGTGTGTGATTTATCAGTTTCTTTCAGAAAATATTTAGCGAACTCCATGACAGTAGCTATGTAGGCCTACATCAAGATCACAAGCTAATATGAAGTTAACTAGCTGTTTATATTTCACTTAGCTATTGTATGAAAAGTTGACTAGCTAGCTAATAATACCTAGTTTTTTTTAACATTTGCGAAATGTATTTACTTACTACATAGGTTCACGCCTACAACCACGCCCACGACGCCTACAACCACGCCCACGAAGCGGACAATATTTTGGAGTGAAGAGTTGTCAAGCGGAGGCAGCACTTCTGGTCGAAACGTTACGTGACTGGAGCTCGGAGCGAGATTCCCAAAGGCTGGAGCATCGGCCTTTTTGCCCGCTCTGAATTCATGAGGTCAGGGCATGCCCGGCCCAGCATGCATTTGTGCGCTACTGTTCCAGCCCAGCACTAACACACCTGATTCAATTGATCAAATCTAATGAGTTGACAATAATGTGTATTATTGCTTGGCTGTAATAGAAGTCTGCTCACCCAGTATATCAGGGAGTGGAGCAAGGTTGGTCACCTCTGGTATGGACTTTTTTTTCACCCAAAATTATGCTTTATTAATAATAGCGTACTTACTAAAATGTCTAACATTTACAAACGAGTTAGATTACTTGTACATTTTGAAATTATATTTTGATTCATTCATTTGATTAATTGTTTGAACTTGTTTTAATTGTTAACTTAAAAATATGATTCAAGATTAGCTAGTGTTAATGTTCATTCATCACAGATCACAATTCTGCAATATAAAGGTGTGAAGAGGATCTGTCTCTAATGTGTCTGTGTTTCTTTCTCAAATGAACATCACCTTTTTGTCCAGTTGTGAGCTTTTCCAATCAGTTTTATTTCATTGCCACTCTGTCTCAGGATATCAGCCATGTGAACCCATTTATCAGCTTATCATAATAGAATACTTCACCAATGCAGCCAAGAGGTACGGTATGATGGCATAACTGGCCTAATGGGCGTGTGCAATCAATGTGCCACTTGTCATTGTACATCTGAAGCAGAGAATAGCTAAACTCATGGTGATGGTGGTTTGCACAACAATGACCACCTTCAGCTCAACATCAGCAAAACAAAGGAGATGGTGGTGGACTTCAGGAGAACCAAGACCCAACCGACTGCAGTCCCTATACAGGGGATGGATGTGGAAATGGTTGGGTCATACAAGTTCCTGGGAGTCCATATGGATAGCAGGCCTGAATGAGCTGGTATAGCCCTGTACAAAAAGGGCCAGAGCCGACTTCAACATGTGCAGTAAACTACTGCATACTTTCTACCAGTCTGTGGTGACCAGTGCCATCTTTTTTGAAATGGTGTGCTGGGGTAAACTATTATTACCCTGACTTATATCATACACACTTTTAGCTATTTAAGTATCTTTTTCTGCCATCTACCTGTATAGTTAACCATGCACAATTTTGTATTGATTTATATAAACTTGCAATATTTGTATCATTTTCCCACCTAACACTCTAACAATGTATAGTGTACGTATTCAGCCATTCACTCATACAATGCAATGCCTTTTTGTAGCTTTTTGCACTCCAGACTTCTTGTATTTTTATACTTTTTCATACTGCCGCACTATGTATCATGTATCGTGTATCTGCCCTGTGTTTTTCGTTGTTGCTCGACAAAGAAATCTCCCCTCGGGGATCAATAAAGTATCTATCTATCTATCTATCTATCTATCTATCTATCTATCTATCTATCTATCTTAGTGTATAATTTACAATATTATAAAGCGTGTTACTGGTGATTTCTATCCTTTGGTGGGCACATTTCACAATTTAATTTACTCAACACATTAACAGATGGTGGCTTTGATCACAGTTTTGAGGTTTAAGTTGCTTGATGTTCATAGCTAGCTAGCAGCACAAGCAAACATTGTTGTGCAAATCTCTCTTCACCCACCATCAACACCAACAATCTGCAATCCTCCATGTTATTGACCTTATGATTTTGTCTCTGTATTCTAGCAAAGCAAAATCATATAGAATTGGAGAACCAGACACAGCTATGATTTGCTTTCCTACATTTTTCCTACTTTTTTGGTTGTGCTTGCCCGGAACTTATGACAGGCAGAACTAAGTTTCATGAAAGGAGGATTTTCAAGCTGTGGTATATCAGACAGTATACCACAGGTGTGACAAAACATTTCTTGTTCCTGCTAATTACGTTGGTAACAAGTTTATAATAGCAGTAAGGCACCTCGGGGGTTTGTGATATATGGCCAATATATCACGGCTAAGGGTTGTGTCCTAGCACTCCGCATTGCGTTGCGTCTAAGAACAGCCCTTAGCCGTGGTATATTGGCCATATACCACACCCCCTCCGGCCTTATTGCTTAAGTAGACTGCCCTGGTGGATGAATGCGGAACTGTTGTCGACCATTCATTGCTAATAACCAGTGGCTAGCTAGACAAAACTTTATTAAACCATTTTTTGTAAATAACAAATAACTTGCATATTGTTGCATTGGGAGAAAAAAAAGACAACAGGAAAAACAATGAATATTTACAGATGTTTATTATTAAATTGTATCTTCACAAATCAGTAAACTGTTAGTCACTGGGTTTTTTTTGGAATGCATGCTTCACACAATTTAACGAATTGAGGAAGTGAATAACAAATCCAACCAATCACCCCAGTTCCCTGAGGTGCCTGAGATACCTGAGCATACGAGTATATGGTTCAAGATGGCAGTAAACATTGATACATTCCTCAGTATAATAAATGCACATTCTTTGGAAATGATAGGCAACATCCCCCATAGATACCACACCACTTCATCAAATGGCCTATGATCACAAAAGATGGAATAGTACAAACATGAGACAAGGGTCACTCGTGTATGCAGTAAAGCCTATAATGTTCTTCTGTGGTTTCCATGTAACCCCGAGCACATAATAATATACGCAGTCCTTTGCCTTTTAAGATAAATCTAACCCATCTAACAACCAACAATCAAATCACAAAGTGACAGCAACACATCAATGTGGAGTCAAAATAGGTTGAGGTAAAACAGTTTTGCTCAAACACACACGGTTCAAAAACAACTTTAGCTGTGCCATACAAGATACCAATTTAGCTAAAATAGTTATCGAGGTACAACATAGCTTTGTTTACATTATATCCATTCAGGTTGGCACTTGAGTTGCTTATTTCTACTAATCCAGAACAGTGAAACAGTGTTATGATCTAAGCAAAGGAACCCCGCAAGAAATGAGTCATATTACTTTTCATCAGTCCACAGTGGAGAATTTCAGAGATAGTAAAGAGTGATAGATACATTGTGAAACAACTCTGATGTAATTTAATCATCAGAGGGTTTACTATCCAGAGATTAGCTAAGTACACGTGTGTGTGTTTCTCTTTTTAAATGGGAAGGGTAGCAGTCAGCATTCATACTGCAACATGTCCTAAACCCGGCAAGTACAAATGTTAATTAAAAAAAACTTGAAGCTTATTAGGCATAGATGTTCAATGTGCGCTATAGTCCCACATTTCTTTACATTACAAAATCCTGAGTTAAAACATGTATCACTTACTTTAAGTTGTACGACTTGCAAAATAATATATCCCACCACCCAATAACAACAATCTGGGTATGAAGCAACCATGACACATTCTATTAGTCCCAAGCATTGATAGTCTGAAATACCATGTTTTAGCCATGTATTGTGACGAGACATCCCCAATGTGTATAATACTACTAGCCCCAATCCCTTAATATGGTAACAATATTCTCCTAAACTCCCCATCAACAACAATTATAGAGGGAAAATGCAATAATAGTGTAATATTATAGACCTATCGTGACATATTATTATGTATAGGCCTATCGTGACATATTATTATGTATAGGCCTATCGTGACATATTATTATGTATAGGCCTATCGTGACATATTATTATGTATAGGCCTCCCGTGACATATTATTATGTATAGGCCTATCGTGACATATTATTATGTATAGGCCTATCGTGACATATTATTATGTATAGGCCTATCGTGACATATTATTATGTATAGGCCTACCGTGACATATTATTATGTATAGGCCTATCGTGACATATTATTATGTATAGGCCTACCGTGACATATTATTATATATAGGCCTATCGTGACATATTATTATGTATAGGCCTATCGTGACATATTATTATGTATAGGCCTATCGTGACATATTATTATGTATATGCCTATCGTGACATATTATTATGTATAGGCCTATCGAGGCATATTATTATGTATAGGCCTATCGTGACATATTATTATGTATAGGCCTATCGTGACATATTATTATGTATAGGCCTTTCGTGACATATTATTATGTATAGGCCTATCGAGGCATATTATTATGTATAGGCCTATCGTGACATATTATTATGTATAGGCCTATCGTGGCATATTATTATGTATAGGCCTATCGTGGCATATTATTATGTATAGGCCTATCGTGACATATTATTATGTATAGGCCTATCGTGACATATTATTATGTATAGGCCTATCGTGACATATTATTATGTATAGGCCTATCGTGACATATTATTATGTAGGGCAAAATAATAGAGAACATCAGCAGATGTGGTATTAGATACATTGACAAAGTATAAGTATACAGTATAATATTGTGTGTAATAAAACCTTGTATAGTCTCACATGTGAAAACATTTTAAGACTAGTTATAAGGACAAGCTATGAATTTGTTTTAATTCTTCATGATTAACTGGCATTTTAAAGCATTTTGTGCAGATTAGAGAAAAGAGAGTTTTACTGTTATGCCGAGAGGTTCAGAACTGGACGCAGAGTTACTGTACCATTTTATAGTCACACGGTTTATTTGGCACCAGAACACTTCCTTGTCTTTCACTGCACACATACAACTAATATACTTCCTTGTCTTTCACTGCACACATACAACTAATATACTTCCTTGTCTTTCACTGCACACATACAACTAATATACTTCCTTGTCTTTCACTGCACACATACAACTAATATAGACAAACATTGCACCCCAATTCCATCCCTCCCCAACCCTCCTCCATCGCCCCTCCCAATTCCAACCCTCCTCCATCGCCCCTCCCAATTCCAACCCTCCTCCATCGCCCCTCCCAATTCCAACCCTCCTCCATCGCCCCTCCCAATTCCAACCCTCCTCCATCGCCCCTCCCAATTCCATCCCTCCCCAACCCTCCTCCATCGCCCCTCCCAATTCCATCCCTCCCCAACCCTCCTCCATCGCCCCTCCCAATTCCATCCCTCCCCAACCCTCCTCCATCGCCCCTCCCAATTCCAACCCTCCCCAACCCTCCTCCATTCCAAGCCTTTAGAAAAAATCTGAAGTATTCCCTGAGTTTTCAGATTTGTGATTCCTGAGAGACAAGCCTGAGTGGAGGTTATATATACATGTTTGGTTCACCACCTACATACAACAGTGTACTGTTAATCAAAATAAAAGATATGGAACACATATTTATAAAATTAAACTGAATGGAATAGAATACAACAATGCATCTCATACATCATTAGTGCAGAGTAACATCTGCATTGGTTTTGGCATAGATAACAAGAGAAGATTCACAACACGCCCCATCACTGGAACGCTAATTGTGTGGAGCAGTAAATCATACAAGAGAACTAAATAATTAGTAAAAGTGTCACTATAAGATAGAACATTGTCAGATGTTTTCAGACCACAAAAGTAGTCATGTCAAGATGAGTCCAAATCCTATGCAATTGGTGGTGTAGATCCAGCTATATGCCTCGACCCCAAATGAATGAAAAAGATACGCACTGCAATTCCATTTTGGATTATGGCATAGCTGGATACAAAACTAGCCTGGACTTATCTCAACAGAAGGTATTTAAACATCTGACAAACTTTGATTTCGGGTGTTACGTCCCTTTTAAATTGAAACAGCATCGAACAAGATAAAGGCAGACATGAGTGGCTAAGATATCTGATGTCTAGTACCCATCACAGTTAACCTGGTCCCGATCTGTTTGGCGTAACAATAACCATAGGAGTTGGCAAGACAGCCCAAATAGAGCTGGGACCAGGCTATCAAAGAGTGACTTAAACCCGAATATGAGGAGAAGCTGCAGAGCAATTTAGTTACAAATAAATAACAAGGACTATTTTAAAAAGGCTTCATAATATTTCTAAATATATATTAATTGGATGTCAGCGGTCTTTCAGCTTCTCCTGTAAAACGGGAGTAAAAGGCTGATTGGTTTAGCTAGTTCTACATGCACCTCCATGCAGGGCTGGGTCGTATTCATTAGTTCACAACGTAGCAAAAAACGATTCGCAACAAACGAAAACAAGCTTTTCTTATTGGACAAATTCTGGTAGTCCCTCCCTGTTTCAGTCCGTTTTCTCCCGTTTGTTGCCTTGTGAATACGACTGTGGTGTTCCTGTATAGCCCTCACAAGCGGCTTGGAGGCAATGTCTTAAATAGGTACGCTGACGAAAAAAAAACGCATTGCCCCCTGCTTTTACTCTTGAAAAAAAAAAAAAAGGGTTCTCAAAAGGGTTCTACATGAAGCCTTTTTCACTCGAAGAACCCTTGTGGTTCTAAGCAGCACCTTTTTTTTGACAGTAGACAACGCCTAATGCTGCTGCTGCTGTCAAGTATAAACAGGACAGGTATTATAATGAAGATTCCTGAATCAACCTGAATAATCCATTAAAATCTTACATCTGATTTCTATGTAGACATGGTAAATTACTTATATTTGATACATTTCACATGTACTTGGTGTGATTACTGGAGCCATATACAGATTTAAGATCTTAATTTAAGGCAGTTTGCTACAGCAGGAAAAGAATCCTGCAGCAACAGGAAATTATAAATATTATGTAGATTATAATTCTGGGACATTTTAACAGGGTTGATGCGTTTTTCTTTAGGGCAAATCAAGTCTGACATTTTAAAGTGGAAATGACAAACTTTAGAAGCCTTTTAAAAATGTGAATACACTACAAATTGCAGGAAAATTCTCAGCAACAAAAGAGTGATCGAATTAAGATCCTACATCTGTAGGGTTCTAGTGTAGGGTTGTAATGTAGCAGCAGCAGATCGGACATGTACCACAAGGGAGACTGAGCACCTAAGAGATACAGCATTGTGCCGGCTCAGCATATAGAAATCACACAACAATAAGAACCGGAAGCTGGCCAAAGAAGCCATACTTTTTTGGTTTGACATTCATTTGTCCCCAGGACATCTGGATGGTCACTTGCAATATTAGCAGCCGCCAATACATTGCCTATAGCTATTACCCAATACCCCGTTGGTTCGTATGTACTCGCCCATTACCACCCATGAGACTAACATTCACTGCAGAGGTATAGTGTCACAACACTGTTTTTGTTGGATTTAGTGGAGTGTAACAATTAGAAAAGTCAAGACGTTGTAAGGCAGCAAAAGTGTTTAGCTATCTACTTGACACTGTAATTCTAAGCTCCCTGGTGAGCTTAGTATAGTTGCATGCCAGTGTAAGTGGCATGGTTTCTCATGATCCGCTCTGTAAAAAATAAATAACTTTCTATTCTACAAAGACATCAAAATAATATGTCATGTGCCATAACTTATAACAAGTTTAAACCCCTCAATAGCGGTTCCATACATTTTTTTAAAATATTTCCTGAGTGCTATAATAATACAGCTGTATTTGTGAGTGTTACAACAAAAAAAGATTCACTTCAGTAACATTCTTTCGTCATAATCGTTTGGTTTACAAAAACCTGAGGTAGTTCCAAAAACATCTTGTACAGTTGAAAGGAAACTTATTCCAGTAAAGCAGTTTGATTGGCTTCTGTGCTTCCCCCCCGGCTTCCTTCCTGCGTCCCCTCATTCAATCGGAGCTCACGGGGGGCGGGGGCGAGTGGCCGTGTTCCTCCTCGTCCCCTTTCAAGGAGGAGGGCTTTCCCTGAGAAGACTGCTGTGCTTTGATTGGGCAGTTGGCGACCATGTGGGCGATACTCTGGCAGAAATGGCACTTCTTGGGCTGGGGCGGCAACTTGCACTCCTTGGCATGGTGGTCCAGGCCTCCGCAGTTGTAGCACCTAAAAAAAAACAAGACAAAGTGCATGTTTGAGATTAAAGACACTGCACAGAATCACTGATCTACAAATCACCTTGAAGATTAGTGACTCTGCACCTCGCCTTGCTCAAACTGATCCCCTCAACCACGCTTATAAATGTAGGACTGGGCCATATGTATCAAGCGTTGCAGAGTAGGGGTGCTGATTTCGGATCAGCTTAGCCTTTATATCACAATGAATAAGATTGTATGGACAACTGACTAGTATCCCCTTCCCCTACATTTGTCCCCTGATCTTGTATTGAGTGAGATGCGCTGTCACCTGCAATCCACAAGAGGGCAGCATATGCCAGATAGGCTAGTGCTGCAGCAGCCAACTAAGAACTCTGGCCAGTTCCATGCAATTGCCAATGACCATCCTTTTTATGAGAACAGGATTAAAAGTGGGTTAAAAAGTGCAAATGATCTTTGTTCTACCCCATGTGCAAATGCAAAATGAACATAACAGCATGCAACTCTTTCCTACAGGATGTACGCTATTTATTAAAGCATTTATTAAAGCATGTCCTCTCTGTATCAGTAGGCTATTTCTAACATTTAATGGCCTCCCATCTACAAAGAGGTATTTTTTTTAGCTACATCAATTATATTCCTTCTCCATAGAACGTACACAGAGTATCACAGTCGATCCAGAAGGGTTAGGATCAATGGTAGCCATAAGAGTAGCCTTCCTTTGATAGCTTGGGTTTAAACAGGACCTATAGAATAGCCACGCGTCCAGGGGCGGCTGACAGATGGGCATTGGCAGTGGGCCTGTCACCGCTGCTGTGCCACTGAGGAGCTATCGAGGACACCCTTCCCCCAATGATGCAGATGAGGCTTGGTCAGGGGAGGATCCAGAGGGGTCAGTTGCTTCTTTGTACCACTGGCCGTTGGGTTGGTGTCAAGGTCTACCAGCACAGAAGTGCTGGCCTGGCCCAACATCGATCATGGAGCACGTGCAGGAAAAGGGAAGTGGCCCTTTGTCTAAAAAGCCGCAGCAATGATCTCCCAACTCTGACCCCAACCCCCTACATTTTAGTCATACACGGGTGCCATGGTTACAGTGACCTCTAACCCCCCCCGGGCTCTTACATCTGTTATCAATTAAATGGACAGGTTTTTTTCCCCTCCCTGCATCATATATACACCTACTAAAGGCATCAGCATGCTTCAGTTCGGCTGGCAACTAGCCAAAGTCGGCTTGGCGAACCGAACGCGTGTGCTCACATACTCCCTTGAAATACATTCGGAAAAGAAAAACAATAGTACTGTTTGTCCATTTTGGGACGCCGTAGCCAGTACACTTCCTCAAAATAGTCCGAATTCATCTAAGATAACGCAAGAAAAATTGATGTTTTTGCCGAGGAGATCTTAGTCCCTCAATTTTACATCTAACTAAGATGTTTGGTGCAATATTTCTCAATAACAAAATGTGCATGAAAACAAGTAGTCTCTCGTTGAATGACAACAAAGGCTTTACTGATGAATCCTTACTGTTGACCAATCACTGACGAAGGGGCGTAGACTTCGGCTACCGACTTCGGCTTGTCTCAAGAAAACATTTTGTGTGCCCGAACAACCGAAAAACGCCTTACCGAAGTCCAAAATTAACAAATATTTCACAAAATGTCTTCATAATATATGCACAAACTATTTCGGCTCGGAAATATGCGGACGCCTTAAGTTCGAGAATCAGAAAAGAAACGGTGGTTGACTATGGGCATATTTTAATATGGAGAGTAACACAGGTGAAAAGAGAGCCAGGGCCCTCTGTTTCTAACCTCATGAAAACACAGCCACCTATAAAAGGAAAATGTAATATGCCATTGACAAATTATTGACAAAAATCCTTTATAATCATAAACCTATGTAATAACTCATCTTCAAGACACTATAAAACCATTTATCTTATTCTCCATTGAAAATGTTGCAGTTGGCACCATATGATTCAGGCTGTATCACATCCGGCCGTGATTGGGAATCCCATATGGCGGTGCACAATTGGCCCAGCGTCGTCCAGGTTTGCGTCTCCCAGGACTCTTTGAGGCCTTAACGATCTCAATTCTCACCCCGACTACCCTCTGGGCCTAATCACAACTGACAGGAGGCCACATTGATACCCCTCTCTAACCCATCACAATATCCACAACGGATAAAGGACACAGAATGTTGGCTGGTCTCTCTTGTACTTTACTTTACAGTGAGATAAAGTGAAGGGGTTTGTGCATTTTAAAAGGAATGCTTTATGCAAGTAACCTTTTTCATGCAAAAGGGTCCTTTCGGAACCTTCTCAATGGAAAAAAGGCTTCTAGTAGGGTTCTTTATGTACCAGTTCAGGTTACCACCACAAAAACACATTTTGTGGAAGAGGTTTGGAAAATGTTTTCAATGAGAGAACCACTGGGTGTGAATCCACAAGGGACATCCAGAATTAAACAGCTATTGATCCAGGTCACACGCCAAGCCTGCCTCGGTGACCCTAACCACAGCCAGGGGTGAGGGGTCAAGGAAAAACCGAAGACAGGACAGGACAAAACTGAAACACCATTGCATCATATCCAAAATGGATGGACCATTGTAGATGTGAGATCCAACCACAATAAAGAAAATACTGGCCCACCATCTTTTAAATATGCGAGACCCCTACAATGGTATACACCGATGTGGTATAAATATGCACATTGTTGCTTATCTGATAAGGCTGTCCATTTTCATTTTGTGAACCACCTCTTTTTTCACTTTAACACCAGTGTTCAAATATAGTTTGGAGAGTTTTTGAATGTTTGCGGGAATGAGTTTCTGTTTCAGTATGTACAGTGTTGAGTGTATTGAGTGTATTGTCCCCATTCGATGTACAAACAGAGTGTGCATGCAAGGCAGGCACTCACCGATCTCCTTTGGAGCGGCGTTTCTGGACGGTCTTGCTTTTGGGTCTCCTCTCGCTGCCCACACAGTGTGTGCCCTCTGGCCCAGTGACTTTCTGGGACTCCAGGCCTTTGGCTGACTTCTTGAACGTGAACTCCACCGCCTCGCCCTCCTTCAGGCTGCGGAAGCCCTCCATGTGCAGCTTACTCTGGACGGGAGAGAAAGACAGGAGGGAAAAACATGAGAATACTGTTAGCAGTTTGACCTCCATTCCTGTGCCCCTTTCCAAATTCATCTCAGAGTAGTAGTGTGGGAGTGCTGATCTGGGATCAGGTCCCCTTATCCATATAATTCCTTATGATCTAAAAAGGTAAAACTGATCATTTATTAGCACTTCTACTTTGAGACTCTAGTGAATACGGCCCTGTAACATTTTAAGAGCTCATATCAAAAATCACATTTCGAATGTAGAGAGGGGCTTTCCAAGGGGCTTTTCAAACGTCTTGGATGATTGTTTAGTCGTTACACATCCTTACGAACAGATCATAAGAGCCCAAGTCCTGCTACAATGACATGCTCCAAATCAACGACGACGCAATCACAAAAACCTTACAGCATCAGCTAACAAATCAACTAATAGTCATCCAAGGGAGACGCTGAGCAGTGACCCCTGTGAACACTATGCTATCTTCAAACTTTTCTGGCAGAGATAGGAGCTATCTGGCATCTGTCCTAAGTCTCCTGACTGTTGATCATTCAGTCTCGCCTCTTAAATAAACAACCACTACAAAGCCTCTTGTCTTCAGACTGACCATTCTTTCTCTTCCCTAGTGTGCATTGGTCTGTTGCCCGACACTGGCCACAGTGGCCTGTGAGTCTCTTGTGTTTGACTGGTAAACCTGATGTGATAACCTTCACCCATCCCCCTCTGCCAAAGGACCGGCATTCTGCACAATTACGTCCCCTACCTTCCAGACTACATCACAAAGATCCACTAAAACACTGACCACCACTGCAGGACTCTCGCTGGGAGGGATAGCGTTGGGGGTTGGGGGTCAGGGAGACATTCCTTGAATGGTTGTTTGGCAGAGGGACAAGCAGATAAGTTGAGAATGAACAACGTCCTCACTCCAAATTACAGGTACCTGCATGCTTTGATTTAATAATTGATTTATTGTTTTACTAAAATGTGATACTCAAAGCCTGAAAGCATTCAACAGCTCAAGAGGTGATAGCATTGGTAGGGACACAATCAACACTATGGTCATAATTAGGTTAGATTGGTCAGATTAAACGCTAAAGACTATGCTAAAATCAAACCAGGTTCGTGTTCATAAGGGCACACAACAGAAAACAAAAATGAGTGTTTCTTATTGGACAAATCTACATAGTCCCATCCTATTTCATCGGTGCCAAATTAATACGACCCAGTACTTTAGCTATCCTACAGACCCTTTTTCGGGTTCCCATTCTGCTGCCTTCACCTCAGTTTACCCAGCCATGAAATAAAACAGCCTTGGGGAAAGGAAAAGCAGAGAGGAAGGGAGGAAGAAATAGAGGGTGGGAAGACATCAGCCATGCTCACCACAGAGGATTTCTTCTCCAGAACTGTCAATGGCTGCCATTGTCAGGCTGGGACGATCTTACATTATTTGAGTCAATCTTAAGGATATATTTATAAGACTAGTGGGTGGATTCCCAGACCCAGATTAAGCCTAGACCTGACCTAAAAAAAAACTCAAAGCAGAATACCCATTGAATGGGAAACGGTCATTAGCTGATTTATCCTTATTTGACAGCCTTCTCTGCATATTGCTTGAGGAATCGACACCAGCATGTGTGTAATTGTGCAGTTGCTTTGAGGGGAAGGTTTATACCGTTACAATTAGGCTAGCTTTAAAATAAAAGCATTAAAAATGTATGTGCCATAGATTGTATTTTAACCAGGACACTAATTCAGATACACATGGCCTACAACCCTCCAAAATAACTGCATCCATTGTGTAATGAAAACTAGCAATGCAATAGCATCTGTAGGAGGAAAATGACAGTAAAGTGAACCATTCCTTACAGTAAAGTGAACCATACTCTAATGGTCACAGATGAGCATCTGCTGTGAAGTTACAAGCAGATCTGGGACACACGATGGGTTATGCATAACTCCATTTGGGTGACAGAAGTGCCCCCTTGAAAAGCTGCTCCATTGTGTGTTGGCCCCAGTGACCGTTAACCACTTCCCCTCACACGTGTGACCTCCCCCGCTCCACAGGAGTGGGTAGGTCCATCCATACCCACCCCCAACACAGAGAACATACCATGGGAAAAGAGAAAGGAGACTCCTAGTATGGCCTTAAACCCTACCAACCTGGTGAAGTGCATCGGAGGGCAATATGAAGCTCAACTGTAGACTATGTCCATACTGGCTTGAAGAGTGAGGTAGATGAATGAAGACATACAGGGAGAGAGAGAAAGAGGACAATGGGAGGGGATTGGTTCTTGGACAAAGAGGGGTTGAGGGGCTCGGTCACGGCCGAGAGGAGCGTGCTTCATTGGGATGCGTGGTTCTATTGTTCACCTGCACACAAAGGCCAGCAGGCCCCGGGAGTTCATGTTCTCTCCCTGACATGCAGCGACTCATTTCCGGGCCAAAGCCCCATTGCCATAATGCATCGTATCCATAACGCACATCCGTCCATCATGGACGCGCATGATCTCGTCTTCCTAACAATGGCTAGCAGGGTTGGGGTTACTTCCATTTCAATTCAAATAAGTAAACTGTAATTACAATTACACATTTTTCAAGCATTGAGGAAAATTGGAATTGGAATTCCAGTTTCCTTCCTGAATTGAAATTAAATGTAATTAACCCTGAACCCTGATGGCTAGCGGAGGAAATCAGTGAGGTCACTATTTAAGATATCAAAGGAGAGGGACAGGGTTTGGGGAATGAGAAGGACATTGTCCCAGTTACAATGCTAACAAATATTGTTCACTTATTCAAACATATGCTCTATAAGGCTTGGAATCTAGAGTGGTGGCACTAGAATAGGGACGTCTAAATACGTATTAAATAAGTATTTAGTCATACAGATTACTTATTGAGAAATAGATTAATATTAAAGAAAGGTTTTCAGGAAGAAATCGTTAATTTGGGACATAATTGTAGCCCTGGCGATTTCAACAGATCAAAAGTTCAAATAAATGGTGTAAAAAGCAGCAGATCTGAAAAGCAGGACAGAGAGGCTCAAACACACCAATAGCGTTTGGTGGCCAAGAGTACTTAGCACCTCTGAACTTAATGTATGAACCGAGCGCGCATTGATTTGACATGTAGAAAAGGGAGAAAAATGTAGTCAGTCAGAGGTCTACAGCTGGTGGTTCCTAAAACACAACGTGCTAAACGATCGGCAGACAAGCACTAGGATCCACATTCGGTGCAATGTGTGCAAGCCTTAAGGGCTCTACACATTCTAAACAAACAGAATTGACAGAGAACCGTTAGCTTTGCATTCCAAAAATTTGCCCACAACTTTACGTTGCCCACAAACGTATGTAGAACTATGTAGAGAGCATACGGTCCTCCGTCAGCTTCGTTTGCATAGACTTTAAGGTGCATCTAGTTCTGGCTATCTTAACCCATCAAATTAGTTAAAATATACTGAACAAAAATAAAAAACGCAACATGTAAAGTGTTTGACCAATGTGTCATGAGCTGAAATAAAAGGTCCCAGAAATGTTTTATATGAACAATAAGCTTATTTATCATACAATTTGTGCACAAAATTGTTTACATCCCTGTTAGTGAGCATTTCTCCTTTCGCCAAGATAATCCATCCACATGACAGGTGTGGCCTATCAAGAAGCAGACAATAGAAGGCCACTCTAAAATGTGCAGTTTTGACACACAACACAATGCCACAGACGAGGGAGTGTAAAATTGGCATGCTGACTGCATGAATGTCCACCAGAGCTGTTGCTAGAGAATTTAATGTTAATTAAACCATGAGCCTGTCTACCATACCAATGTCGTTTTAGACAATCTGGCAGTAGGTCCAACCGGCCTCACGACCGCAGACCATGTTTAACCACGCCAGCCCAGGACCTCCACATCCGGCTTCTTCACCTGCGTGATTGTCTGAGACCAGCCACCCGGACAGCTGATAAAATTGTGGGTTTGCACAACCGAAGAATTTCTGCACAAACTGTCAGAAACCGTCTCAGGGAAGCTCATCTGCGTGCTCGTCGTCCTCACCAGGGTCTTGACCTGACTGCAGTTTGGGGTCGTAACCGACTTCAGTGGGCAAATGCTCACCTTCGATGGCCACTGGCACACTGAAGAAGTGTGCTCTTCACGGATGAATACCGGTTTCAACCTTACCGGGCAGATGGCAGCGTTGTGAACAGCGTGCCCCATGGTGCGGTGGGATTATGGTAAACCTCCAATCTTCCTCCCTCCTTCACCATTAACATAGACTTGTTAAGGCAGAGAGGAGACAGCAGCACGGAGGCTTTAATCACTTTATTACAGGAACCTGAAGTGAATGGGCAGCTAAAGTGCACTTCTCTCAATGAGACGCTAAGCCTTTCTATTCTCAGCCAGTAGTGGAAGGCTCTCACTCACGTGGAAGCTAGAAGGGAAAAGGATGCCCCCCCCCCCCCCCCCCGTCACTATTGTCCAGGGTGGGTTAACCTGGGTAGTTTCCAAATACACTGATGGGCCCTGGACACCATGAGGATGAAAAGACACTGGTTGTGTGTTCGAGAGCTTCAAATTTGTGATGCATAGTGGGTAAATTGCATCTGACTGACCTACAAATAATGAGTAGTTATTTACGATGCAATGTGATTTGTTGATTAGTCAGTCAGCTGTTGCCTGCAATGTCGAACAAGCCCATTGCCTCATAGGTAGGCCTGTGTTCTTCACTTGGTATGAATTACCATGCGCCTCACCTTAAAAGTAGCCTATGGGCCAAGAGAAACTGTAATCCATGGTCCGGCTTTCTTTAAAAAAAACACAACAAACTTCAGATAACGTCAGCCATTGCGAGAAAAACCTCAGTGTAAGTTAATGAGGCATGCATTACCTGTGTACACAAGTGTCTAAGTCACCTTTAAAGCTGTACTATTGCAGAAATCGCGCTGCCAATTCCTGGTTGCTAAAATTCTAAAAGTTTGCCTAATTTCAGTTTATGTGACATAAGAAATACCTACAGTGAATTCAGAAAGTATTCAGACCCCGAGACTTTTTACACATTTTGTTACGTTACAATAGAATCAATCGTTTTTTCCCTCATCAACCTACAGACAATACCCCATAATGACAAAGAAAAAAGGGGTCTGAATACTTTCCGAATGCACCGTATAGTGTAGAGAATCATTGTACCATCGAAACCGCTGTGAAATAACTTTTCCATAACCAAAAATATTGTATTTTTAGCTGTAAAAGAAAGGGAAGCATAGAAAAAGTGCACATAGAACTGATCTACCACGTCTTAGACTTCCTTTCAATGATCATGACAGATCTTTAACTCACATTTCTATGTTAATTTAATCAGGTTGCCCAAAAAGGGACATATTGCAGCTTTAAGTAACGTTAAACCCAGCCGCATAAGCCACAGGTGTGCCCAGGCCCACCCACTGGGGAGCCAGGCCCACCCAATTAGATTGAGCAAATATCTCTACTTGGCAGTGTTCCAAACGGGACATTATTTGTCTTTTTACCTAAACATGCAAACACCATCAAATATAATTCATAGCAAGCAGTGCACTAGAATGGCATTCAGATTAACTGAAATGACATTCACTCTCATGGGTTGGGTGGCCAAAAATAACTAACTGAAAGCCACACACCCAATAAGCCACAAATATGAATGCATTGAGGCATATGTTACTGTGCTTCTATGGCTATATACACTATGACACTGCCTACTTAATTTGTTCATTTAGCAAACAAGACTCATAATATAGTGCCTTTATCACAGTCGACACACCGATATTTGAGCTTGAGTTAGCCTTAAACTAACTAACTAGCAAGCTAGCACATGGTGTCACCCCAGCCAACATTCAAAAGAAACCAATGGGGGGGAATAATGATGAGTGAGAAAGTTACAGAGGGTCAAAGATCATAACCCCAAGACATGCTAACCTCTCACCATTACAATAACATGGGAGGTTAGCACATCTTAGGGGTATATGATCTTTGACCCTCTGTAACTGTCATGATGCATTCAGGATTATCCATAAACATGGTAGAATCCACATTAATGTATAAGTGTTAACAAACATAATATATTATTGTTTACAATTTACAATGAAAATGCCACAATACATAATTTACCATTCACCAAAACAAACTGCAAATACATCCAACAAGTTTGTAGTCACAAGCTTGATGTAGTCATTGAGTGCCAGGGATATGGGACCAAATATGAATATTTTGACAACTTATAAGAATATTTAGGGGTGTCAATAATTTTTAGCCAACATTTGTTTACTTGTTAAACAAAAATATATTTCTCTGAGCAATTGTATTAGTATAAAATAATATAATTGTTTGCATACAATATAGCTCAGTATTTGAGAGATTTATTTTAAACAGTCATTATTTCTCATCTCTATCAAGGGTGTCCATGATTTTAGACCCCACTGTACATGACCACGAGGTCACATGGTAAGCCAGCAACACGTGTTCGTTTGAGAAGGATAACTGCCAGAAGATGTTATTCTGTGTCAAGTTGTCGTGGGCCACCATTCACCACATATTTGGTTATTTTAAAACCCCTCTTACCTGATGGACGAACACATCGACCGGAGCCTCGAGCGGGACCCCCTCTCGGTTGGTCATGGACAAGAACCCAAAGCCCATGCGCACGTTGAACCATTTACATACGCCGACACCACGGAAAGATTCCGAGTCCTCCTCGGTCTTGCAGACTCCTGTAATTTCGAACAATGTTAAACGATGTTTGTTTAACTATTTACCAAAGCGCGTAAAATTACCATTCAGTTCAGTTCTTTCCTTGTTTTTCGTCACGCATTCATAACCCTCAGGTGCAAAACCGATAGATATGTTAGGATTTGATTGATCAAATCACCCAAACCAATTTTGATCAATAACCAATCATATCCATAGGCCTAAATATAGACCTATCTACGAATCACTTCAATACATAAACAACAAGTGCGTCCATAATGACAATTATATATAGGTCTAACTATGGCTATAATTATGTGTTATTCTCCCATCTTATATTTAAATCTTTCACACCTAGGGCCTATATATTTCACACTCATAGTGAGTAAATATTAAATGTACTAGTAAATAATTACAAAACCTAGTATATCACTAAAATGTTTGCCCATGTTGAACTACATTATATGGGCCTCTGGATGGCTACGTTTGCGCGACAGAAAAAAAGTTATGTTGTGAAAATAAAACCATTCATTTGCATTTACAAGACCACATAAGAAAATTCGCATACAAAAGGAAAATACACATTTACATGTATCAAGTGGTTACTTTGTCAACAACACGAGAGATGGAGTCGGTTAGCCGATTGCGAACAAAATAAAGCATTTTTTTGGTATTGACTAGGTTATTTAATTCGTAGGCTGATATTAATTATGTATCTCTTTAGAGAGAGAGGGAGAAAGACACAACACTAAACACAATATATCGTCCGATTTTTACTCAACCTGGGAATTCCTGGTTAGAAACAGAACCCATCTTGCCAATTCACGCCTTGACTCAAAGGAAGCACCAAAGTTAATGTAGGCTATCCTTTTCCCTTTTCGAGCAGCGTAATGCTCACGGTTTCCCACTTTCATGCCAAATGCGCTGAAAAGCAAAAGCTCAACTTCGGGGGGGAAGGTGGGAGGGCGAAATAAACAAAAGGGTCTGGCAACTTATTGCCCCAAACAATGAGGGGTGGGGGTCACAGGGAAGAATTTGTATAAGAATTACCCAAGATCTAAAAGGCAACGCAAGGCAACCCAGCCCCCTACACCTCTTCATCTATGGCCATCAGAGAGACTCCTTGGCTATAAAACATCAAACAAAATAACCAATTATAGATTTTTAGTCCAAATTATTGGCCTACCTTCTGCCATGTTCGGTCCCGCTTGTCTTTAGCCTGTATCAGTCCCTTTCCCCCGTGTTTTGGCCTGGACGTATCGGGCCCCGCTCCGCGTTGGATCACGTCTTTATTCCTCCCCTGGTCAGTTTTCACTCTTGGTCAATACAGAAAGGACCAGCGAGCATCTTTTTCCTATACCACCAACCAACCCCCCACACGCTCGGTCATGTCCACGTGATTCCCAATTAGCCTACATAATTAATTGCACGTTCCTGATGGTGGAGGGCCCCAAATATGTCGAGTGACCAATCATAATTCAGAGAGACCACCTCGCAGTTGCTTATTCAGAGAGACCACCGCACACCGCTTATCACGGCGCTAGCCCTGAGCCCCCACCCCCTCCATCTCTCTGTCCTGGGTGAGTATTTAGTGGCCATCGACCCCACACAGCCTAATCAAATCCAACGCAAATGGTCAGAGGCAACTGCAAACCCACCAGGCAACATTCCACTCGAACATGGCCCATACATGGGAGAAATTTATGTTTAATAAATATCCCCAAAATAATAGAGCATATAATAGGCTATTCTAAAGAACTTCATGTTATAGCTAGGCTTATTTCTCCTTCGAAATTAGGTGTAACGTGATTGGGTTCATGTTGAATACTCACTTTGCTTCTGTTGCTGACAAGTTGGTTTTTGTGAGAAGTAAGTAAACCAGTTGTGGTTCGTTTGAGGTGAAGCATGGAAGGGGGAAGGGACATGTTTATGTAGTCAGTGGGTTTTGAATCTATTAATAGCCAAATCTTCACCAGGAAATTCGAAGAGTAGCCTAAAGAAATAAAACCGGAACGACGCAAACGAAACAATTGTGTTAAGCAGAACAGCTCTTCTGGAATTGCTGCATTAAAATACAGGCCTATCTGGTCAAACGAATTCCCAGATCGATGACGATTGATCACATAATTTTAAGTTGCTGTTGACTGTTGTCCTTGTAGAATGGTTAATGAAGAACAAATAAACCAAATAATATCCCTTATTTAACGCTGTCGTAGACCTCGCTCTGAGGTGGTACAGGCCTAGCAGTTTTATAATTATACTAATGATTAAAATATAGTAAAAATACAATAATAATTATTGGAATTATTATTATTGTATGTTTATATACCTGCCCATGATTTAATTAAAATACCAATTCTATTAACGCAAATTAATGATTAAGTTATGCTGTTGAGATAAGCCCTGCAGTCTTAATTAGCGAGCGTTTTTGAAATCGTGTTAAAAACGGAATATAAAAAGGGAAACGTGTTTCAGGACGAGATAAACAATTTTTTGATTCCAAATTTGGTTGTGTTAGATATCCTTATCACCACGACCCCTTGTGGGTATTTGAAACAACGTGGTTCAAAAAATAACCAATACAAGTAGTTCAGACGAAGGAGAGAGGTTGAGATTCACAGAATTCAATAAACTTTGTAATGTATTCTTGATTACTGGACCTAAAATAGTTTTCTTATGTAGGCCAATGGTTTTTGCATCCCCTTACCGAAAGACTGAAACGAGGAACCAAAACCAATGCATGGCCAAAAGTATGTGGACATCTCATTCCAGAATCATGGGCATTAATATGGAGGTGGTCCCCCCTTTGCTGCTATAATAGCCCCCACTCTTCTGGGAAGGCTTTCCACTAGATGTTGGAACATTTCTGTGGAGACTTGCTTCCAGTCAGCCACAAGAGGATTAGTGAGGTCGGGCACTGATGTTGGGGATTAGTCCTGGCTCGCAGTCTGCATTCCAATTCATCCCAAAGGTGTTCGATGGGGTTGAGGTCAGGGCTCTGTGCAGGCCAGTCAAGTTCTTCTATACCGATCTCGGTAAGATTTCCCTTCACTGGAACTAAGGGGCCTAGCCCGAACCATGAAAAACAGTCCCAGACCATTATTCCTCTTCCACCAAACTTTACAGTTGGCACTATGCATTCGGGCAGGTAGCGTTCTCCTGGCATCCGCCAAACCCAGATTCGTCAAGTGGACTGCCAGATGTGTGATTCAGCACTCCAGAGAACACGTTTCCACTTTTCCAAAGTCCAATCGCGGCAAGCTTTACACCACTCCAGCCAATGTTTGGTATTGTGCATGGTGATCTTAGGCTTGTTTGCCGCAGCTCGGCAATGGAAACCCATTTCATGAAGATCCTGACAAACAGTTCTTGTACTGACGTTGCTTCCAGAGGCAGTTTGGAACTCGGTAGTGAGTGTTGCAACCAAGGACAGACAATTCATACGCCCTAGGCGCTTCAGCACTCGGCGGTCCCGTTCTGTGAGCTGGTGTGGCCTACCACTTTGCGTTTCCACTTCACAATAACAGCACTTACAGTTGACACGGGGCAGCTCTAGCAGGTCAGAAATGTTATGAACTGACTTCTTGGAAAGGTACGTTGGCAGTCACTGAGCTCTTCAGTACGGGCCATTCTACTGCCAAAGTTTATCTATGGAGATTGCATGGCTGTGTGCTCACCTGTCAGCATCAGGTGTGGCTGAAATAGCCAAATCCACTGATTTGAAGGGGTGTCCACATACTTTTGGTATGTAGTGTATATGTAAATAGGACACAAAGGCATTACGGCTACATCTACATCAAGAGTATGAAAATATAGTTGCATTATTATGTATTTTATATATCAACTGAAGTTGAAAAGGTAATTTGCCGATTAGAGTCTCAAGCATGCACTCCCACCAAATACACATATACACGTTTTATATACACGTTTTTAGCACATACGCATAGATTGATAAGCAAATCTGAACAAATAGGCACCAACGATTTTGCAGAACCATCAGGCATTTACAAATCCAGCATGGATTTTAGTTTGGATAAATGGGAATGAGTTATTAGAGATGAGTGGGCTACTTTCAGAACCATGGACAGCAGCGTTATTGGGACCGAGTTTGTGTAACACTGGTGTAGGCTACTGACAAAAGCCAAACGTACACATAGACACACACACACACAGGCCTACCAAGAAAAAGATCCATTCAAATTTCTCCCATTGAAATGCCCCGGTATAAAGCAGAGTGAAGATTTCGTCCTTGAGTTGGTTTAGGCTTTTTAGAGTGCAGCGGACCTTGCTGCATGTTCACGCTAATGACGCACTGAGTGAACCAAATATAATCTACCACTAGGGATCAGTGTAGTTCTTCCACAATACAGATTGTTGCCATCTGGAATTGTTGGTTATACAGTTGGGTTATATACCAGGGATATTCTCTTGATAAGTGCGTGAATTTGACCGTTTTCCTGTCCTGCTAAGCATTCAAAATGTAACGAGTACTTTTAGGTGTCAGGGAAAATGTATGGAGTAAAAAGTACATTATTTTCTTTAGGAATGTAGTGAAGTAAAAGTAAAAGTTGTCAAAAATATAAATAGTAAGGTAAAGTACAGATACCCCCAAAAACTACTTAAGTAGTACTTTGAAGTATTTTTTACTTTACACCACTGCGAAAGAACCCTTTTATGTTTTGGATAGCACCTTTTTCTCTAAGAGTGTATTCTCTCCTGGGAGCATTTTACTTCTGGGTACCAAGTGTAATCCAAACTGCATGGTATTATTTCAGTCTTCAGGTTTTGATCAACCCATAGTGAATCTCATCAAGCATCCTAGTTGAGTATTCCTTCCCAGTGCATCTGATCATTTTGGAAAGTCAAACTACACACCGTTTTCATTTTAATGGTAGGCGGCGACGATCTGGCGGATTCACTAAAACACAAATGCTTTGTTTGTAAATGATGTCTGAGTGTTGGAGTGTGACCCTGACTATCCATAGATTTATAGAACAACAAGATGGTGCCATCTGGTTTGCTTAATATAAGGCATTTAAAATAATTTGTACTTTTTATTTTACTTTTGATATTTAAGTACATTTTAGCAATCACATACTTTTGATACTTAAGTATATTTAAAACCAAATACTTTTACTGAAGTAGTATTTTACTGGGTGACTTTCACTTTTACTTGAGTAATTTTCTGTTAAAAGGTATCTATACTTTTACTCAAGTATGACAATTGGGTATTTTTTACACCACTGGTTCTTCAGCTAATCTGAAGGTCCCCAGTACCAGTTGAAATATATGGAGACTGTTTGGTGGCAAAAAAAAAAAGGTTAAATACGTGTTAAACAAAATGTTTTTCCTGATCTTTCAAATAACCCTTTGAAGAACCCTTTTTTGGTTTCAGGTAGAACTCTTTTGGACAGAATACATCTTTTGGAACCCTGTTTTATAAGAGTGTAGCTTACTTAATAAACAGTCTTGTAAAAATGTTCTACAGTTTGCTTTATGCAGTAGGATACAGTAGTCCTAAATGTGCCTTTTTACAATATCCACTCACAAATAGTTCAGGAAAGTCAAGTTGTGATGATGCTTTTGAAGTTTTGCAAAACGGCGAACAAAAGCAAACAAACAATCATCAGTCCCTATGAGTTATGCACAGACCTTGTTTCCTATGCCTATTCTTAAGTGTCCTTATTTGACACCTGACGTACTGACGCTGACCGCGGTTCACCAGTTGTAGGTAGACTTACGGGCGCTGATGAGGATGTTGAAACGATGTGACAGACATCCTCGAGCTTTTTCCCTTTCACGAAGGTTAGAAATATACCAATGAACTAATGAGTTCATACTGTGTGTGTGTGTGTGAGTGAACTCTTATTAAAAAGAGTCAATGTACGCGCCCCTGCGGAAATCTCATTAGCATAATACAAAAATACCCATAAAAATCAGACAGTTTAATATAGAGATATCTTTTTTGCATTGGATACGTCTCAATCCACCACATCCGTCAATGTCGCACTTTCGCATCTGTGGTGAAAGGTGACAGAGCTAGAGCGATGTTTGTCAGAACTTGAGACATCCAGAAAAATTGGTCTTCTCACAAAATCTCACAAGACTAGTCTGAAGGTCCCCGGTACCAGTTGAAATATATGGAGATTTTTTAAAAAATGTTTCATGATCTTTCAGATATAGGTCAGACAATTCGCAACAAACTTCCTTTATATTTTGGGGGGGTCTATTTGTTGTTCCATGTAGTGAATCTGTTATTCAATGCTTTTGTATGGGCTAAATCAAATTTTGCATCAAATACATTTGTATATATTTTTTCATACTTCAAGGGGTCTTAAAATTCAAAATCAAATAGCTAAATGGTCCTTGGTATGACATTCTTTAAAAAATCTATATAGTTTAGTATAACACCCGGCCGGCAAAAGCTCCACCTCCATGTAGCCAAAAATGGACCGTAAAAAGGAGCCATCACTGATGGCGAATTTCTACCAGGGACACCGACCACCGAGCGTGCACGTCCAGGATTTTGTTGCATTGAATTTAGAACGTTTTCGTTGGTGTTACTACGTGAGTTTACTTGCGAACCTGATGTAAAGCATTGGGTAGGAGATACATCGAGCCAGCAGATAAAAGCGAAATAGCGTAGCAGCGAAAAGCGAAATAGTGTAACAGTGTGACGACAATTCAGCCATCAGGAGCCGACATCTGACTGTAGCCTATAGAGGATAGAAAGATATCAGATACATTTAATCGCTTGACATGGAGGCTATTCTTAACTCGAAATGTTCAATTTTTTTCCAAGAGCTCATATAATCAGATGGTGGTATAGCCTTCAACATTGCAATTGGGGACCACTAATCAAAATGTCATGCATCCTTATTTGACATTATCCACTACAACAAGGTAAAGTGCGCTCCTAAGACAACGATATTCTGTTAACTGGTTGAATTGAGCAAGTTAACTCCGCATGAGAACCTGCTAAAGGAAAAAATGATTTAACATCACTGAGATCTAAATGCAATGCCAGATTCCACTGCGTCATGCAGCGCGACCATTAGGCTTCATACGCAATCATGTAGGCGAATAGTTAGGCTATTAATCATAAAGTTATACATGTTCTGCTATTCGACAGCGACTGCATTTATGAATAGTCTATATAAACGCCTGCACTGTAGACTTTGTTAGGGTGTAGTGGGTGAACTTGTAAGATAACTGTTACAGTATAATGCCTATAGGCTCAACGACGTTTGGAGAAAAGTCTTATGCACACCGCTGACTCCGTGACTTCAGCCGACCACGAACCCCCGTTCACTCCAGCAGGAATCACATCTGCGAGACAATCTATCCGCAATGGCTAGGCTGCGGAAGAAAGCGTGCATAGCTCTGTTCTTATTTACACTCTTCGTTTTCGGAACCATAATAGGTTTGAGAACTCTGAAGCCCAGCGATGGGTTCTCAGACCTGGCCCCGGGGTTGGGCCTCCTGCCGATGATTGGAGGAAGGATGGACCGGCGCTCGGTGTCCCAAGACGCGGTCTCCTCCCCAGGGCAGGTGCGCGCCAAAGTAGTTTTATCAAACTCTGGACCCGAAGGAACCATATTTTACGACGTCCACATATTTTACAGCGTGTGGTACGGGAACCCGTCGATGGATGGGAAATACATGCACTGGGACCATGTCCTCGTGCCACATTGGGACCCCAAAATCGCCGCCAGTTACCCGAAAGGGAGGCATATGCCCCCGGAGGACATCGGCTCCAGTTTCTATCCTGAGCTCGGTCCGTACAGCTCGAGAGATCCGGATGTATTGGAGTCACACATGGAGCAGATTGGAGCGGCTTCAACAGGTAGAGTGCAAAGGTGCAGTGGTTATTCTATACTGAAACATACAAAGATGTTATAACATTCGTATTAGTTTTACTGCTGCAGTGCTGTCTAGTTAAGCTAAACATTTTAAAATGTTGTTCTACTTTGACAGCTGCTTCTCTTGGCTTTGCCGGTATATTTCAGCACCCATGCAGTGGACAGTTCGTCATGCTCACTTAAGCTCACAGTAGTTTAAGAACGGTGTTATCTTTATATCCACTTCCAAGCAATCTTGAACATTAACAGTTGAACACTTGAATAATATGTATTCACTGCTTATCTGTATTTCACTTATATCGAACATACACACTGTTGAAAGGCCTAGCGGGCGAATAGAAAGTCAAATTTTTTGTTTGATCAGTAAGTGGCCCTGACTGGCCACGGCAAAGGTCAGCACTGAAAACCGTAACCGGAAGTGACATGTACATATTCTGAAATAAGTAGCCTAGGTTTTAAACGAAAAAAGTTTTGACCAAAATAGGAGTGATGATGCCTTAGAGTTGGGTGTGAAAACAAGTGTTCAAAAACGATTGAGACAGCCAATAGAGCCATGCTAATCTTGTCTGCCTGCGGCTTGATTGGTTATTGTACACCATCCGGAAAACGATCTTCCCTTCTCCTTTCTTTCCCCTCCCTTCCATCTAAACCGAACGCTGTGACAGATGGAACACAGAAAGGCCAACTGAATGTGCTTAGTTAAAAATAGTCAATTTAATTAAAGCCACTGGCACGAAGACTCACCAAAAATTCAAAATATCATCCTGCTCGCAGCCGTAACTGATACCACACCGCCATGAGCCCATCAATAAAATGAATAGTGCGGCCATAACTTTTTAATACACGGGGCCATGGCTTTTAAGATATTGTAATCACATATTCCACACAAATATTTATGAGCTGTCACTGAAAGATACTCACTTTTACGATTAAAACTGAGTGTCTAAATATTCACTGCATGTAGGAAGGCAAGGGCATGTTTCATCACTCAGATATGAGGCATCACTTATGCTGCCTAAAGATACAGTAGAATGGTTGTCTGTCGGAATAAGGGAGACAGACAGAACGAGCAATGTATTCCAACTGAGCCATAACAGTATACATCTGGCAGAATATATAGCCTATTTGCATTAAAGTTAGTCATTCAAGTCAGTGGAACTCTTGAGGGATGAGATCCTATTGTAGGCCTACAACTGGCAGCGATCAAATCCAATAAATCCTTCAAGCCAATCCGAAACCATTAGGGGATGTAGGCAACAATCACATATATCAATGTCAACATCACACTGACCAATAAGACTTAAAAGGGTGTAAAATATGAGAGATGTGTGGTCATTGAAATTGATTGACTAGAATTGACAATCCCATTGAAGTCAATGTTCTGTGATAGGTGGACCAGCAGCCATATTGAGTATATTGTAAAATTGCCATGCTATGAGGGGCGTTTCCCTTTCTAGTAATTGTATTTATATGTGTGTGGTATTTCCAACCTGAAAGGTCCTGTGTGGAGACTGAGATAGACTTGTCCTGTGTGGTCTAGGGGTGCTGGTGTTGTCCTGGTATCCTCCGGGCCTGGCCGATGACAACGGGGAGCCCACAGAGGACCTGGTGCCGGCCATCCTGGACGCTGCTCACAGACACAACCTCAAGGTAAGACAGACAGACACTTTGCTTTGGGATCAGTGTTTGGGATTCATTAAATTTTTCAAAATTGAACCTTTATTTAACTAGGCAAGTCAGTTAAGAACAAATTCTTATTTACAATGACGGCCTACCCCGGCCAAACCTGGACAACGCTGGGCCAATTGTGCGTCGCCCTGTGGGACTCCCAATCACAGCCGGATGTGATACAGTCTGAATAAGAATGTTTGTTTTGGTAAAGCATCTTCCAAAGAACAAAGTTACTCAACCAACTGGTAAACAGATCCTAATACTGTACAATAGTATAGCATTCCTTCAAAAAAGTTGATACACAAGTGTGACATGACTTTGAGCATGCAGTGGGGAAGGATGAGGACATCTCTAACTAAGAGCAGAGGGGACATAACAAAGCTTCTGGCGGGAACTGTTGTTTATGGGATGAGGAGGGAAACACATCGGGGAACTACATGACCTATTGCCAATTAGGTTGGAAAATGCCATCCCAGAGATAACAACTGCATCGACGTCGACTCGCCGAGTCCCCTCTGCCTGCTGTCACGGACTGCATTTGAAGCTTATGAAACTTTTAGAGGGCTCCCTCCTCGTAATTCGATACATGTAACATCAGATGGTAGATGCACATTAGACGCAGCAGAGACGTAGTAGTTATTCAAGATGTTCAAAGCTGTGCTGGCTTGATCCAGCTGCATCTTGGATGACATAACCGATATATAAAAACAGCCACACAGCCATTTGAGTGGTGTGTATCCATTCACCATGAGTGGTTGGAAGTCTGTGAGTATGTGTCTAAGACGCTTTAAGGCAGTTTGAGTGGTGTACGTTACGTATGCTGAATTTCGGCTTCGTTGGGTGTTGTATCCAGGGGTGCATTCAAACACCTGAAAAAGCATTTTCCTGCAATATAGACCAATAATCATTACGCCTAATTCTATGTTAAAAATAATATAGTTTCTGCGTGGGTTATCTAAGCATACCTCTTTATGTGTGTGCCCACTACACAAAATACCGCTGACAGATCTTTAAAAAATTATAATAATTATGATAAAACGTGGGCTTAAAAAGTAATTTAGCATCTGAAAAATTTAAAACAGGAAAAGTCTGAGGGGGCACGTGCCCTCGTGGCCCCTATGGGCATGACACCTCTGGGTGTGTGTCTGTTTGTCAGTAGACAGCTGTGCTTGCATTTGCTTTGTTTTAAAGGTCCAATGCAGCAGTTTTTACCTCAATAAAAATCTCCTTACTCTGACTGTTTTCAATTAATAAAGTTAAAAAAGAAACCAAAATAGCTTCTTAGCAAAGAGACATTTCACAAGCAAGAATGTTGCTAAGACTGTCTGGGAGTGGTCTGAGTAGGGAGGGGAAAACTGAAAACTAGCTGTTATTGGCAGAGAGGTTTGGAACTCTCTTTCTTATTGGTCTATTAACTAATTTACCGCCTGGTGATGTCACCAAAACTCCATCCTACCAAAACAGGCAGACATTTCAGGCAGTCTTTTCAAAAAAGGCCTTACACTAAAATGGTATTATTATGATTTTCACAATATTATTCTGACCATGTAGTATTGAACTATGTATAAAACACACGTTTTTGACTGCACTGGGACTTTAAAGACTACTCGGGGGCATTGCGAGCCGCGTGTCTGTGTGAATGAATGCAGACTGAGTGCAGTGTGACTAGAGACACAGGCTTGTGCTACAGCCGCTTTCTCCAGCTGCGTTGCATCAATAATACACACGCTGTGTTTGCTCAACACACGGTCACATTAAAAGACAATTGAGAGCGGATTTGTTTTTGTGTTTGCATGAGAATTAAATGTCTGTTGTACATGTAATGTTGTGAACATTATTCCGCAATCCAGACTGTGTATTTGTACAAAAAAATTCCAGTAAGTCAGTTGGTCAAACGTCTGCCCTGCTAGAGCTTCCCCGGTCAACTGTAAGTGCTGTTATTGTGAAGTGGAAACTTCTAGGAGCAACAACGGCTCAGTCGCGAAGTGGTTGGCCACACAAGCTCATAGAACGAGACCGCCGAGTGCTGAAGCGTGTAGCGTGTAAAAATAGTCTGTCCTCGGTTGCAACACTCACTACAGAGTTCCTAAACTGCCTCTGGAAGCAACGTCACCACAAGAACTGTTCGTTGAGAGATTCATGAAATGGGTTTCCATGGCCAAGCAGCCACACACAAGCCTAAGATCACCATGTGCAATTCCAAGCGTCGGCTGGAGTGGTGTAAAGCTCACCGCCATAGGACTCTGGAGCAGTGGAAACGAATTCTCTGGAGTGATGAATCAAGCTTCATATCTGGCAGTTCGAACGGACAAATCTGGGTTTGGCGGATGCCAGGAGAACGCTACCTGCCCCAATGCATAGTCCCAACTGAAAAGTTTGGTGGAGGAGGAATAATAGCCTGGAGCTGTTTTCATGGTTCGGGCTAGGCCCCTTAATGAAGGAAAATCTTAACGCTACAGCATAGAATGACATTCTAGATTATTCTGTGCTTCCAACTTTGTGGCAACAGTTTTGGGGAAGGCCCTTTCCTGTTTCAGCATTACAATGCCCCCCTGCACAAAGCGAGGTCCATAGAGAAATGGTTTGTCGAGATCGGTGTGGAAGAACTTGACTGGCCTGCACAGAGCCCTGACCTCAACCCCATCAAACACCTTTGGGATGAATTGGAACACAGACTGCGAGCCACGCCCAATCAGTGCCCGAGCTCACTAATCCTCTTGTGGCTGAAATGGAAGCAAGTCCCCACAGCAATGTTCCAACATCTAGTGGAAAGCCTTCCCAGGGGAGTGGAGACTGTATTAGGCAAAGGGGGATGAGCAACTGTCCACATACTTTTCGTCATGTAGTGTATCATTGTTTTAAAAAGTACAAAAATGGATGTACCAATCCCAGATTGCCCCTTTAATAACCTTGTTATAGAATATTTAAAGAGTGGTTCTCTGCAGCAGTATCCTGTTCAAGTGTCCACTTGCTCCTGACCACATTCTCCCACTCCCACTGCACATAAGGACATTTATTGTTGGAGTGCCTTTAGTGCATAATCTTCACAAATTGCTGAACGTAGAAAAATAAGTCTTCTCAAACTCTAATAGGTTTGAGCATTAGAAAAATAGAGGCCCTCTTGCATTACAATCTCCCTGGTATTTTCCGCATAGACAAGGCTAATTAAAGTGTACTCTTTCACACCAATATGTAAGACAGGTTATTAGCAGTAGAATGCATTGTCGCTCTGGGTTGAATCCTAACAAAAGATCCGGAAATGCAGTACATGAAAGATAAATGATGGGGTCTTTCATGGACACAAATAATGTTGTCAAAGGAGGAGACTAGAAGAGAAAGTCTTCAGAGTGAAGTGTTTGTCACTGTTGCAGGTGAACGTCTGACATGGTACCTGCTCAGTCAGTTCATCCCTGTCAGATCTTCTCTTTACAGTCTGAGCTGAGGGGATCACAAGGAGCGGAGAGGCTACAGACCCGTCATAACTTGCCGCTTGACGGAGCAATCTAAGGAGCTCTGTGTGTGTGACGTGGTCTGAATAACAGCAGACGGTCCCGAGACAGACATGCTGAATCTTCACAGTCTGAAAAAGCCTTAGAAACACAGGCCAGAACAGGTCTAGACTAGTCTACCAGGGTTGGGGTCATTTGTGGTGACGAGTGGCACGAGGGGCATAATCAGTGATTGGATTGTCTTAAACCAATCAGAGTATCAAACCCACGTGTGTTCTGGCTCTGGCCCAACCCATCGGTTTCTGGACCAATCAGATGGCCCCAAATGTGTTCACATTCAGTGAAGGGTCGAGAAGGTACTCAGATCCAGACTCATTGCGGAAAATAAACTAACCTCTGTGGTGGGCATGGCGTAGGAGGATACCACTATGGCACTGACTTAGACTCCCAAATCTGGGTCCTTACACTAGATTACACTGCAGAAACAGAAACAGGCTGTTTTGTTTATATAAAAAGGCCTTAAAACAAGTCTGGGCACCCACACAGCTTTTGTATTATGTATGTACAGTTGGAGTTTAAGAGCAGATCCTCTCGTGGTTGAAGGCTCCAGAGCTCCACTGAGTTGACCAATCGTGGTCACACTCTGCTTGCTTGGAGAGTAGCTCCAGCTGAAACTCCCCTCTGGTCCTGGAGGGGCTGTGTGTGGGCTCGGTGGTGTGTCGGTCCCATGACTCAGTTTGCCTCCCTGAACAATCCGGGCCCCAAGGGGAAGGAAATGTTCCAGTCAGTAAGTAGGGCATGTTGCACAGCAGCAGCAGTGCAGAGGCCCATGTGTGGGCAGGCCATGCTGTCAGACACACTTCCCTATCTCCACAAGACTTTGGGTGTATGTCCCAAATGGCACCCTGTTCTATTCATAGTGCACTAATTATGATGGGCACTGGTCAAATGTAGTGCACTATATAGGGACTAGGGTGCCATTTGGTGTGCCTGCTAGACGTTGATGTTGACGAGAAGTTGACAACCTAGTGTGTAGAACCCTACTGAAATCGAACTAATATAACCGAAAACGTTCTTGGATCTACGAAGCGGCAACATCTCATGATACGTTCAATACTGTATGGTGTTGACTGTTCTGAAATGCTGTCTGGGTAGTTTAAGGGATGACTGAAATCCCCTCCTAAGGGCCTTTTACAGTGCATTGCACTGTATTCTACTCGATTCAGCCAATTCTATGCTCTGGTGACAGTGAAAGTGCTGGGACTGTCTGTGAGATATTGAAATGCTCTTGGTTTGCTTGGGTCTCTCATTTACATCTAAATTGCTGCTGTGTAATGTCCTTATGTGTCTCGGTTGGAAAATGAGCAGGCTATTCCAGCGGGCGGCAGTCATCTGCGGCGAGCGGGAGTCAAGATGGTGACAGGTTTTTTTTTTTCTGGGAGAAATAATTGGAGGAGCGCTCAAGTAAGTCAGTCAGTGAAACATCAGTCAGTCAGTGAAACGTCAGGCTCTAAAAACATGAACAAAAAAAGTAAAATTACTTCAGCTTTTAATCTAGGTTACTAGCACAGAAAGAGTTGTAATTTTCCCTCTAATGAAACCCTGCCTCGAGACGTTAATCAGATTACGGAGAGTTTCTACATTGTCTTCGACACCGATTTCAGATCAGTGGCCTACAGAGCCACAGCGAGCTGCCCTACCACAGGGTCTCCAAATTGAAATACAAATGCAGTGCACACTTCCATCCGATACTGAAGCACTTAGCTGCCACCATTAGCGACAACAATGATTTTCTCCCCATGGCCACAGTTTAAAACCACCTCGCCTCCCATCCAATCCCTAGCCAGCATCACTCCAATCCATTAGTGCACTTATGTCCCAATGTCATGGTGACACTTTGAGCCCTTGGTGTCACCAAGAGTAACATTACCACGGCAACTGGTTAGGAAGGTCTACTTACTTTCATTTTTATACTGCCATACCCCCCGACTCCGACCAATCCCAATCTAATGTACTATACTTGGCTACAGCCTAACGTGTAAGATGTTTAGCACTTTATTCTCCACAGTGAACGGTATACTAACCCCATAAAAGACAATTATTTTTATAGCATAAAAGACAATTCCCAGTCATGAAAAATGCACAACATGCTAATCCTACATGTTTAGCACTTCAATCTCCACAGCTCATAGTAAACACTAGCTAACCCCATAACAGAGTATTTCATAGGATAGTGCTACTGTGTCTTGGCAGACAGAACCAGGGTAAGGCAGAGCTCAGCCAGAAATGTAATCAAGCATCAGGTGGGAATGATGGAAGCAGAAAACTTAATGTTAGCTAGCTGGCGAGGTGTTGCTGCTTCCATTCTGCCTATGGCTCTATCCATCCATTTATGCAGGGCCCCTGGGGAACCAGTTGTGGGAAAATAAAAGTGTTCCACTTTGAACATGTATCATTCAAAAGTAGTAGAATTCTCCACTCTTAAAAAAATTCAAGTTAAACATTTTTGTGAAACAGTCATCGTCTGAGACATCCTATAACACAGTCTGTAAAAGGTTGTACAACATATTAACAACGTCAATGTGTGCTTTTATTCTCTCTCAGAGAGACATTTCTGGGCATCCACTTTGTTCACCTCTGTTGGCCGAGAAATATGACTGTTGCAGTTATTCATGCTTGAGAGCTGATTTTCAAATATCAGCCACAATTTGTGGTTCAACTTTCGATGATAAGTAGGGAGGGGGAGGAGGAGGTAGTGTTACTTTCATTCAGATGTAATTAGCTGTGACTGTATTATAATGGCAGTCTTGCTCCTACTGTATCCTCAGGCTTTTAATAGCTCTCAATTAGACCGAAGAGGCAGCTGAACACAGCCCAACTCCTGTCACCTTTACAAATGTGAATACTCTCTGGAGTTTGAGTCAATACTGACTGAGGTCACCTTAGATGATTGGGTTGACTGCATAGACACACCTACAGATATGTGACAACAATGTAATGAATGGAAAGCTGTGGACTAAGATGTTTACAATTTTCTTCCCAGGTTGCATTTCACCTCCAGCCTTACAGAGGGCGGAGTGACCACAGTGTCCACGACAACATCAAGTATATCATCGACAGGTAGGTTGTCTTTGTTTAGAATACCTTGGACACAAAATAAACCTTGTTGAACTTTCCCGTTGAATCGTTTTCAGTCAACATAGACCCTTTTAAAAGGACTGAGATAGTTCACTTCAGCTAGATTACATGTAAATAACTCTAGAATGTGCTTCATATCTAATTATTTCTCCTTCCATGCAAATGTCAAAATCTGTACCAATAATCTCCGGTCCATTTATTTGTGTTTGGAGGTATGGGGACCACGGAGCCTTCTACAAGTTCACCTCTAGCACGGGGAATATCCTGCCTCTGTTCTACATATATGACTCGTATCTGACGCCGCCCGAGAACTGGTCCGACCTGCTCCACCCCACGGGCTCCCACAGCTTGCGCGGCACGCCGTACGACAGTGTCTTCATCGCCCTCATCGTGGAGGAGCGCCACAAGCACGACATCCTTGCCGGCGGTTTCGATGGCATGTACACGTACTTCGCCTCCAACGGGTTTTCATTTGGTTCGTCCCACCAGAACTGGAAGGCGGTCAAGGCATTCTGCGACGGTAACAACCTGTTATTTATACCCAGCGCCGGGCCGGGATACATCGACACCGCGGTCAGACCGTGGAACAACCACAACACACGCAACCGCGTCAACGGCCGCTACTACGAGATGGCCTTGCAGGCGGCGCTGAACGTGCGGCCCGAGATCGTCACGATAACGTCGTTCAACGAGTGGCACGAGGGCACGCAGATCGAGAGGGCTGTGCCTAAAAAGACAGTGACCAGGTTGTATTTGGATTACCAGCCGCACCAGCCTGAACACTACCTGGAGCTCACCAGGAGATGGGCAGAGCAATTCAACAAGGAGAAAGAGACGTGGCTCATGTGAACTGGCACTGTGTGTGTGAAGGAGAGAGGAAAAATCATGAGTGACTGCAGAGGTTTATGAATGTGTGAGAGAAAAGTGTGGGAATTGGACTTGAAAACGTATGTATTTGTGTGTTCCAGAACGAAAAGGAGAACGGGGAGAAATCCTTGGCATTATGTGGTACATTTGGATTATTCTACAGTTGACACTTACGTGCAACAGAAACCTCCCCGTCCTGCTTGTCATATCTCTGCCCTGGACCTTGCCTCCTGATAACCTCCAGACAACCCCCATCCCCGCTACAAGCATGGACAGACACATCTATAGTCCAATATACAGTACAATCTGTCCTACTTTGACAAACCACTGCCCAAAGTAACCATGTGTTTGATACAATGCACCCTGGCATGATTTTTCTTTCTGCACAATCCTTTTAAGTTTTCAAATGATAAAACAAATAAAAATAGACCGGGTGACATTTCTAGGATTTCACTTTCATCCACAATCTCTTCCTTGGAAAGTACGAGAGAGTAAAGGTCAGGAGAGAGAGAGCTTGTGAAGCTGTACGGTTACATTCTCTCCTCATTGAGTCTACTCTTTTCTCTTCACTTAAAGCAAGTGTGCTAATTGCCAAGTAAAGGGGTAATTTCCTGTATGGCTTAACAAGGATGTGGAGCCCAAAGATGTAGGGTGAAGTTGCCCCAAGCTGATCTTGGGTCAGTTTTACATTTCCCCCACTAATGGTTAAGGTTTGGATTGGGGGAAGGGAAGCTGGGGGAAGGGAAGCTAGGGAAACTCCACCCGGAGCCAAAGCAAAGTGGAAGGAAAAACGGCATGGTTGACCACCAAATGGTTTAATGTCACTGCACTACGGAGAGTCTGAGCAGCTCCACAGAGATGTTGGGGTATCAGAGCATGTGATCGCAGCAAGAGCATTTCAGCCAAGGGGAAACCCATGAATCCAAAGTAGTTTTATCTGAAGACTTGGGCTCCCGAGTGGCGCAGCGGTCTAAGACACTGCATCTCAGGCACCTGATCCAGCTTGACAGTCAACTCAGTCACCTGATCCAGCTTGACAGTCAACTCAGTCACCTGATCCAGCTTGACAGTCAACTCAGTCACCTGATCCAGCTTGACAGTCAACTCAGTCACCTGATCCAGCTTGACAGTCAACTCAGTCACCTGATCCAGCTTGACAGTCAACTCAGTCATTCTCTAACAAACTAGAAGGGTAACAGGGACTCCGGTGCACAACTAAATGCATTCAACCAAAATGAGTCGTCCGTATTCATCCCAACCCCTCTGATAGATAGATAGATACTGTGAATCAGAGGTGTACCGGAGGGGCTGTAATCCACATCCACGTCATCGGCGCCCGGGTAAGCAGTTGATGTTGGGGGTTAACTGCCTTGCTCAAGGGCAGAACGGCAGATTTTTCCACCTTGCCAGCTCAGGGATTCAAAACAGCAACCTCTTGGTTACTGGCCCAACGCTCTTAACCGCTAGGCTACCTCGTTAATGTCTATACATTGGTGAATACTGACCATCTACATTCCCGTTACGCGAGAAGACACTTACCACAAAAAGTAATTGAGTGTTCTGTTGCCGGGAGCTTCTGCAGTTAGTTCATCCACCCCTCTGATATTCACTGAGTTCTACAGGCGAGGAGAGAACACCAATACAAGCCACCATGGTCTGCATAATGAATGCCATTTATTGTCAACAACATACTCTCATTGGTCCATTATACAAACCAGTACGTTCAGTAATGAGGTACTCACAACCGTCAAGCAATAATAGACTAGATCACGGCTTATAGGCAGCGTTTACACAGGCAGCCCAATTCAGATTATTTTTTTTTTTTACCACCAATTGGTCTGACCAATCACATCAGATCTTTTCACATCAGATGTTTTTCAGAGCTGATCTGATTGGTCAAAAAAAAAATATATTGACACACACACACACACACACAGTTGAAGTCAGAAGTTTATATACACTTAGGTTGAAGTCATTAAAACTCATTTTTCAACCACTCCACAGATTTCATGTTAACAAACTATAGTTTTGGCAAGTCGGTTAGGACATCTACTTTGTGCCTGACAAGTAATTCTTCCAACAATTGTTTACAGACAGATTATTTCCCTTATAATTTACTATATCACAATTCCAGTGGGTCAGAAGTTTACATACACTAAGTTGATTGTGCCTTTAAACAGCTTGGAAAATTCCAGAAAATGATGTCATGGCTTTAGAATCTTCTGATAGGCTAATTGACATCATTTGAGTCAATTGGAGGTGTACCTGTGGATGTATTTCAAGACCTGCCTTCAAACTCAGTGCCTCTTTGCTCGACATCATGGGAAAATCAAAAGAAATCAGCCAAGACCTCAGAAAAATAATTCTGGTTAATCCTTGGGAGTAATTTCCAAATGCCTGAAGGTACCACGTTCATCAATACAAACAATAGTACGCAAGTATAAACACCATCGGACCATGCAGCCGTAAAACCGCTCAGGAAGGAGTCGAGATGAACGAACTTTGGTGCGAAAAGTGCAAATCCATCCCAGAACAACAGCAATGTCCTCTGGTCTGATGAAACAAAAATAGAACTGTTTGGCCATGAAGACCAACGTTATGTTTGGAGGAAAAAGGGGGAGTCTTGCAAGCCGGAGAACACCATCACAACCGTGAAGCACGGGGGTGGCAGCATCATGTTGTGGGGGTGCTTTGCTGCAGGAGGGACTGGTGCACTTCACAAAATAGATGGCATCACGAGGAAGGAAAATTATGTAGATATATTGAAGCAACATCAAGACATCTGTCAGGAAGTTAAAGCTTGGTGGCAAATGGGTCTTCCAAATGGACAATGACCCCAAGCATACTTCCAAAGTTGTGGCAAAATGGCTTAAGGACAACAAAGTCAAGGTATTGGAATGGCCATCAAAGCCCTGACCTCAATCCTATAGAAAATATGTGGGTAGAACTGAAAAAGCGTGTGAGAGCAAGGAGGCCTACAAACCTGACCCAGTTACACCAGTTCTGTCAGGAGGAATGGGCCAAAATTCACACAACGTATTGTGGGAAGGCTACCCGAAACGTTTGACCTAAGTTAAACAATTTAAAGGCAACGCTACCAAATACTAATTGAGTGTATGTAAACGTCTGACCCACTGGGAATGTGATGAAAGAAATAAAAGCTGAAATAAATCAATCATTCTCTCTATTATTCTGACATTTCACATTCTTAAAATAAAGTGGTGATCCTAACTGACCTAAGACAGGGAATTTTTACTAGGATTAAATGTCAGGAATTGTGAAAAACTGAGTTTAAATGTATTTGGCTAAGGTGTATGTAAACTTCCGACACATATACATATCTATCTATCAGAATTGGGCTGCCTGTGTAAACGCAGCCTTACAGTCAGAAATTGGTTCCAAACAATGTTAAATAAATTCTCCATGAAAATAAAATGTATTTACACAATGTTCACATTTCTGAAACTCCAAGAGTAGTTCATAAAACCCACAGGACTTAATTTTATATTGCATGAAAAGGACACTTGAAATAGCTCTGCTTAACCTAGCCATAACTCAAAATGACAGTAACAGGGTAGAACTCCAACCGTTACTCAGTGCTAAGCCTCTGCCATTTTGACCCACTAGAGAAGAGGCAAGAGTGGAGTCTTCTGTTGGGAGTAAGCGTGCTTGACTAAAACAACCTAGTTTCCACACAATTTGTAAGACAAAGACTGAGTTAAGTGCCCAGGGTTTTCCCATGGAAACAATTACGCTTGGACAAGTATTAACCCAGAAAGACTAAACAAAGCCTTTAAGTTTTACATGGGACCCAGAGCTTTCTACAATAGCCTGCAATGTGCAAACGAACCGTCCTTCCTTTAGAAAGAGGAATGATGTCGATTTCGTCACTCGCCTCAGCGTTGCAGGCATTGCCTTCATTCAGAGTTGTATTTGACCATGGTAAGCACAAGTTCTTGATGGATGTGCATTTCAGCATGTGGTATGAATTTGGAGGGGGGCAAACCTCACTGATCCCTTGAGTCTTCTGACAGTCCATATTTGTACTCCAACACGTCAACTGTGGAAGAGAAGGCACTGAAAGAAAGAACAGAAAAGAGCGGGGGGGGTTCATCACTTCCACAGGTCATTTTCACTATACTGTATGTTTAAACTACTACTCACAAAATGTGCTCATGTACTTTTAACTTGGATAAATTAACAAAATGGAATTACCTGCACATAACTAGCTTAACTGAAATGTGTTACAGTCAGTGGCCTGTAATCTGCTGAGCAGGCCAGTATCACTACTCACCAGCCAGGTCTGATGATGCGGTATTTGCCGAGCACTGATAGGTCAACCACTGTTGACCCCAACCGACTCTTGTCTCCTATTGGTCCGCCATCCACCACCACTGCTAACTGAGGCCACAGATCCTGGAACTCCTGTAGAGAAAATCCCCGTATAACTATTATTTTGCCAAAGTCCTTTTAAGCGTCAGTGAAAAAAAAATGATGCACTGATAAACCTTGGTTGGTTGTACATGATGCAGTCCCACCTCCCCTCCAGGTCATGGAATAAAAACAGTTCACACACACACACACGGTGGGTTGGTTGTCTCTACTTACATGAACAGCCACAGTGCTGGAGTGTGAGCTGATGTTGGCGCTGGTGAGGGCAAGAGGTTCCCCACACATCTGGCAGAGGCGTCTCATGAAGGCATGGTCCGGGATGCGCACTCCTACTAACTGGAAGGAACGGGTATATACATCAACATCACCAACAGCCCAATACATGCAATAAATAACTTATTAAGTGCCAGAATGAAAGCTAGCATGCAGAAAAGCAACACACATTTTCAAATTAAGTGGTTTATGAATTTTAGTATAATCTGTCATCTTTTAGGGGCAGCGAATTGTCAGAGTCTGGGTAATGGTCCGTGTCTATGGAAGTCTTACCGGCGTGAAAGGATTGAGGTCCGTGTTGAGTTCTTCAGCTCGTTCCAGAACCAGAGTGACAGGGCCAGGCAACAGGTCCCCAAACAGCTCTTCCTTGACTGACACCTTACAGTACCTGCCACCACATGGAAAGGGTAAAAAAAGCTGACATTTAGGTTAGGCAGCAGTATTGCCTGATTCACATTATAGGGCCGGCGCAAACCATACTGTGCCCGATATTTTCATTTTCACGTTGTCCTTTCCAGCAAGGTAGATTACAGCAACTACGGTGGATGCATAACAAGGCCAGGCCAGTCTAGATCGGCTTGGCCCTACAGTGTTGAGTCAGGCATGTATGCAAGACATTTTGAGCCACAAGAACAATGATATGAACACCATCAATGCACACTTACTTGTAAATGTCTTGGATTTCTCCAACACAAATGGCCAGTGGTTTCTGACCATTACGTCCTTTGATGTCATACACCTTTTTGATGGCATTGGAATTCTGAGCCAAGCAAGCCAGTCCATATATTGTGTCCGTTGGCACAGCCACAACTTGTCCATTCTTTAGAGCCATCACTGTTGAATTCAGGATTTCAGCAACATCTACAGTTCAAAAGCAAACCATTAGAAATTAATGCTCTTATGCAAACAACTTACATCGATTGATGTATGATCTCATGTCATCACGAGTAATGTTAGACAATAAACAATCTCCCCCACAACAGAACGCGACTAATGCAAAGCATTTGACAAAAAGCCTAACAATTAACGTCAGTTTGAGACACGTTAGTGCAGAATACGTAACACGTGCACTTGAATCCTTGAAAATGAGACATCTAGCTAGCAACTGTTAGCTTCTCAAATGGACAGTAATGACCTCTATTCAACTTAAAATGTATGTTAATTGTAGAACCTTGCGTGACAATATTGAACCAACCTTGCGGTCTTTCCTCACACCGGGCAGATGGTCCATTCATGACCATCTGCGACTGCGGTGACAAGCGCAGCATTTTACTCTTCAGTTCCTTGCACATAGCTCTTCCGTCTTGGATCGCTAAGGCTGAATTATAAACGCGTCTTAATATCATGAAGTAAGAAATAAACGTCAAAAAGGTATTCTTAGAAAAGTGTGTCTCAGTGTTGACGCTACATGCTGTGTCGGCTGATGAAATAACAATGACCGTTCTTCCGGGTAACGCCCTCAAAACGATGACGCGCACTTCCTTAAAGTGAAAGCACACAGTTTTGCTTAACGTGACATTCCAGTGAAATTAGTATAAACAAGGTTAACATGTGCTTTCTACTTTGGATAACAAGGGGCTGATATCCATCCAAACTAATACAAAAATAGTGCATGCGCATTACATCAAATGAAAAAGGATACGTTCAGTTATTCAACTTCTAGCATGCCTCCAATCAATTACTAATTAGTAAAACTATATCACATGTGTAACCCACAAGTATACAGTTCAGGTAATTTTTCAGAGAGAAAACAAATGGCGTCGGTTCCAGGTAACATTACATTACACTATACAAATGGCCATGTGTTTATTTGTGGTTGTTTAATTATAATGCCGTTTCCATTGTAGATAATAAGGTGAAGGTTCCAGCTCCCCAAAATGACGAGACCGACTCTTCAAACACACAGGTCAGCAATGGGACTTAATTTATTCTTCAAAAAGTACCTCTAATTGGAGGTAGTAAACTGAAGTTATCCAGACACTTCGTCCAAATAGAAGTCATACATTTAGTTGTCCATAAATACGGTTATGTATGTGCTTTACTGAATTAAGAGGTTTTAACTTTTATATTGGTCTCTGGTTAGGAGTGTGACTCAATTGTTTTTGCTAATAAAATGAAAAGTTAACTCAACCTTTGTTTTGGTCAGCACAGCTACTTGAAGACCTCCAAGACCAGTTGTTCTCCCTGAAGGAACAGATGGATCTATGCAACACTGTTCTGAAGGACTTGGTGGACCTGCGGGGTATTTTAAGGGTATGTTTCTCCATGCTTCAAGCTTTGAAAAATGTCAACCACCAAACCAAAGCATCTTCTCTCAACCCCACAGGAGAAGAACCTTAGTGATGGATCATTCCCTGCTCCAAAGTGACTGATTTGACATTTTGCCCCTGGTGGAAATGTGAAACATTTTGTATGTCAATAAATAAACTATCAAGGATCATTTTAACTTTTTCTCTTGGGCAAAAATGGGAGAAACCTGATGACAAGTCAGAAGATTTTATTAGTATTATAAGGCTCTCAATTCAAAGGGTCATTACTTTATACAAAACAAGCGTCAGCGAACACATTTCACATACATTCTTTTAAAAATAGAAATCCTTTACAACTACTCACTCTTTGGGTGTTGACATTCCTTTAAAAGCATAAAGTTTCCCCTTCATTTTACCCATTTCAGAATGTTCAAATAATTATGTGTTCCTAACTATGAACAGAATACCAAAATACAAACTGTGCTGTTTTCCAAAACGTCCAAACAACTGCCAGTGTTTTGCACCTATGACCTTACCATTTGAAGCATCTGACCATTGGCTAGAATAAGGACAAAATCCCCATATTTGTCTGATAATTCAACCTGAAGGTAAGCAGTTAAGTATACTGCGGCCCATAAAGGCTGAACTTGCCAGAAGACTCAACCCTTGTTTACACAGCTTTACTGGGGTCAGAACACAATCATGGTTACATTTTAATTTTAGTAATTTAGCAGACACTCTTATCCAGAGACTTTTTTTTTTCTTCTGTATTGAGGCACGTTTTCCCACCCATATTTCTTGCCGGCGCCAGTTAATGTAATCATGATTTGCGTTTTAACAGCTCCGTGTAAACAAGCGTAACAGTATGGTCCGTATCTTCTAACATTTGGTCTAAATTGTTAAATTGGGTTAACAGATCGGGTCCAGATTTGTATCACCCTTACAGATTAATTGAGATGACTTGAGTAAAAATTGCACATACAGTATGACACAAGAAAAATGACAGTTTTTCACCCAAAACTTAAAAAAAGATGAATGGTACATTTGACCCAAATAATTCTTACAACAGAATCACTCAATTTTCACTGGAAAGCAATGGAAAAAAAAACAAAAAACATTTCAATGCCCAGGTTCAAAGCCCCACCTCAAACATGATTAATCACATGTTGGACCGTCACATAAAATAGATGAATATTGTGATCAAAGTAGGATGCTAAGTTGAATACTAAAATACTTTTCTGAGAAAAAATTGTAATGTACATGGAGCTTTGCAAATGAAAAAGTTGAGCCTTCAAAGTTGACATTAGCAAACCTGAATATTGATTTAACAGAATTTCTTGGACCAATTTTGTACTTGAAGGAATATTGCAGTCAAATCATTGCATAGATATTTTCTTTAAAAAGGTATGCATGGAATTGGAGGTGAACATGTTGAGGGCAGTAAGAAGGTGGATAAGGGTTCATACTTACAATACATCAAGTTATTAACCAGAATTGTGAGGGGGAATACCTATACTGAACAAAAATATAAACGCAACATGTAAAGTATTGGTCCCATGTTTCATGAAAATAAATTTTCCACACACAAAAAGATTATCTTAAATTGTGCACACATTTGTTTACATCTCTGCTAGTGAGCATTTCTCCTTTGCCAAGATAATCCATACACCTGACAGGTGTGGCATATCAAGAAGCTGCTCATTACACAGGTGCACCTCGTGCTGGGGATAATAAAAGGCCACTAAAATGTGCAGTTGTCACATAACACAATGCCACAGATGTCTCAAGTTTTGAGGGAGCGTGCTATTGGCATTCTGACTGCAGAAATGTCCACCAGAACTGTTGCCAGAGAATTTAATGTTAATTTCTCTACCAAAAGCCACCTCCGTTGTTTTAGAGAATTTGGCAGTACATCCAACCACAGGCCACGTGTGACTACGTGTAACCACGCCAGCCCAGGACCTCCACATCTGGCTTCTTCAACTGTGGGATCGTCGGAGACCAGCCACCCGGACAGCTGATGAAACTGAGGAGTATTTCTGTCTGTAATAAAGCCCTTTTGTTGGAAAAAAACGAATTCTGATTGGCTGGGCCTGGCTCCCCAGTGGGTGGGCCTATTCCCTCCCAGGCCTACCCATGGCTGCGCCGCTGTCATGTGAAATCCATAGATTACAGACAAATGTATTTATGTAAATTGACTGATTTCCTTATATGAACTGTAACTCAGTAAAATCTTTGAAATTGTTGTTTATATTTTGTTCAGTATAAAAATTACCATTTGATAATTCACATTTTATATTCTAGTAGACCCAAAATTAATATTCCAGGTTATCAAGTTTTGTTATTGGTTAATTCTTAAAACAGGAAAAGGGAAAATCCCATGTTAGTGTTAACACATTTCTCCTATTCAGGTTTGCCAGGCAAAGATTTCTGCATACTGTGTTATCCTATGATACATGACACCTAGGTTGGATCTCAGTCCCTCTCTCCATGCTCAATGGCTAAATAATAAAACATGATAGCTGCTGTCAATCAATGCCTGGAAAGTAGCAATTAAAATGTTGATGTAATTACAATTGATGACTACAACATTGATGTAGTGATCTGTACAATGCAGTATTAAAGTTGTCTACAATACAGTACCACAAAAAAAATCAAGAGAAACAATTTCAGTCTGCAGTATTTTTCTGCAGTAACACATCTTCACATTCACAGAAAACAATTACAAATAAATCAGAGATCATTTTACATGTGATTTTGTTGGCACAATTCTGTTAAACCTTGAAACAAAAAATAATGTATTTCTTTTCAATGTAATTTTGTCCGCTAAAAGGCATTGAACAAGACTAGATGAACAGGAAGAAGTAGTCAGGCAGTGTCCAATCAAGCCATAGGCAAATATTGACAAGACATGGACCCAGCTCAGTAAGCCACAGCAAGCAAGATATCCTGTAGTAAGGCAAGGTTGCTCTACACATGACATTAGGGCATAATTCCTTCTCTCCAAGTTTGTAATCATTGCATTATGTCCCATGTGAAACAATAGTCATACACTCTTAAAAAAGTTACTCATGCTTGCATTTGAAAATAAATACTACGTTGAAGCCGATGGCCCTAAAACTAACCATCATAAGGCTTCATTTGAAACTCTTCTGCATAAAGGTGTGAGCTTCTGCATGGGGGGGGGGAGGTGGGGGCAGACTGCAAATAAAAAGAGCAGTGCAGCGGTACGGTCTTTAGTCGCCAAGGTTCAAGTCTACATGTTCAAAATTATATACAAAACAAATACATTCTAAAACAATGTGAAGGAATAATGTACTGTACTTACACCATCGTCAACACCCTTCGGAAACCCCTTCTGACAGCAGTGGTATTAAAATAGTGTCGTAGTAATAAAACACAGACAACTAGTCATATTAAGACAGTTCACAAAGAGAGAAGAGTGCAGCTGATAAAGGGGGCTACTACAATCAATGGGTATCCGGGCAGTTGGCTGGTAAAATGTCTAAATGGACAATCTTATTAAATAAAGGAAGAATCTGAAGCTGTATAAATGAGATATGCCCATGATGCATCCCTGAGTGGATTGTAATTAATCGAGAAACAGTGTTGTGAGCAATTATTTTCATAATTGATTAATTATTTCATTGTGAAAAGGTTTTGCAGATCAAAAAGACCCTTTGGGACCTCCATGTACAATTAATTGCAATACGGTGCAGTGTTGAAGCAGCTTTCTGAAACTTGGATTGAGAGGGGCTCCATAAAACAAACATCAGTAACATTAGGGGGACTAAAACAGAAACCTTGGACGAAAAGTGGAATAAATGAATTGCAATGATGATGATTAAGCTGTGACTTGATGACAGTCTAATGGCAGAGATTTATGATTTTCTTTATCCAATAAATAAACAAAATGTACAAATTAAATATTAATATTAAGTTTTAGGCATCTTATTACTAATGTATTGACTTTAAATTATATTTAAAAGGCAAGCAAATTGTGTCACAGGCTATTTTGTTTTCAATTAGTAAATATACCTGTAAAGAAATTGACAAAAACGAACAAACAAAACGAGACGAAATACCCCCCAAATAATCTGGACTACACTAACTTAGGTAAAACACTGGAAATTACGCTTCACATTATGGCATTAGCAGGACATTGCTTTTAAGGGAATGGCAAAACTGCCACACTAATTCCTTGTAGGAAATATAGTTGATGAAATTCCAATTCACTTCACCTGCAGTGCATTCTGGTCAATCACTTACCAACTAATCATATTAGTTACAGTTAGGAACTATGGTACAGTACATGGATATAGACAACAATGTTTTGTTTTGCTGCTCTCAGGAATCAGAGCTTCACGCCATATTAGAAGCACACAATAGTTCCTAGGGCCTTTCAGACTATCAGTGCTTTGGACCTTATCTTGTTTGATGGAGATCCAGCCAATTAATACAATACTTGAAAAGCGGACGCGTAGCGGGTAAATCGGCAAGTGCGGCTGCATCCTGATTCTACATCCTTCTCCCAAAGTGTACATCGGAATTAAACAATGGTAGAAACTCCCTCTGCCCAACGCTTACACCAACTCAATGCTTTTAAATCCATGACTGCGAGGGTATAAGTGCACACTTCAAGAGAAAGGTGGAGAATCGGGACAAGGCCAAGTGTCCACTAGGGGTTGGTGGTGCTGCTAGCGCCAGCCAGAGTGAAGTCGTCACTGCTGGCCACCAGTAGCAGAGCCTCGATGTTGGCTGTGCTCTCGGGGCTCTGCAGGGACAGGAAGTCCGACACGTCCATGGTGGTCAAACCATCCGTGATAGGAGGGGGGTTGGTGGTGGCCGTGGCCACCCCTAGGGGGAACGTCTGCACGGAGGCCGAGGGGGAGGGGCTACCTGGTCCTAGTACCGCTCCTGTTTGGGGGAGAGGAGGGGGCTCGTTCACTTCCGAGGTGGCTGGTGGGAGGCAACACAAGGGGAAAGAGGGTGCTGGGTGGAGTATGGTGGGAGTGGGGGGAGGTGGAGGAGCGGGGGGCTCTGCAGGCTGTTGTTGTGGGGCTGTCGAGGCGCTGCTGCCCTTGTTGGAGCTCTTGTCTTTAGCAGAGTCCCTGCAGGCACACTGGCACTGGCAGGACTCCTCCTGTTTGATGATGATGACGGGCAGGCTGAGGCCAATCTGCTGGACAGAGTTGCCTGTAACACATTACAGAACAAGGGTTGTATTTCATTGGGCACGAAACGGAAGAAAACGTCCAAAACAGAGTGAACTCTCCAATAAGAAACGCCTGTTTTCCTTTTCTTTTGCACAACGCTTTAAAACACAATGTACCCGAATGAACCCAAACCAGAGCTACAGTATGACTACAGACCAAGCTAGCTGTCCAATAATTTCATACAATCCTTAGTAATTCAAATTCCATTCAAATGCTACTAGGGGACATCAAATTAAATTGTATTAGTATTTTTTTTTAGTATTTAACAGTAGTATTTACTTCTACAGTGAATACTACAATAAAGTCAGCAAAATATTACAGTAATCTATAGTATTTGTTCATGTGGTTCAGTGCAGCCTTATTGCTATTGATAATCACACAATGGTAAAGGTAGGGTACGAATGTCACCTGAACTTCCTCCCACTGGTATGGCTGTGGTAAAGAACACCTTCTCCACTTTTGGACCTCCGTGTGGCTGGAAACAAACAACATTGACAGCATTGATGCCCACACAAATTCGTCACCAGCCAACCAAACTATCAATTTAATGTTAACTGGCATGTCAAACCGGCACTCTTACCGCTTGCTCTGGGTTCTGATGGCTGTTCGCGGCAGTGTTAAGGATCCACTGCAGGTTCTGGTCAGACATGACAATGCTGGGCTGCAGCAGGCTCTGGGGGTGGCTGTGGCTTGGGGCGATGGTGGGGGCAGAGGCTGGGGGCGCCAGGGCATGGTTGGTGTTGCTGGCCAAAGGCACGGTGTGAGGGTGAGCCACGGCTGGCAGCGGCACGGTCTCTGTGGCGGTGGCATCGACTACAGCGCTCAGAGCCGCATTGGCGAGGGCTGGGCCTGGCACCACTACTGGCGCAGCAGAGGGCACTATCGGAGCGGCCTGGGCGGGCAGTGCCACGTAGTGCATGGGTGCGGTGGTGGGGGCTGGAGCCGGGGCAGGTACATCTGGCGTCTGCAGGGCAGTGGGTATGGGTACGAAGGTGGCGGGGGGCTGGGTGGAGCTGACTGCGGTAACGTTACTAATGGGAGCAGGAGGTGCTGGAGTCTGGGAAGAGGGGGTTTGGCTAAGAGGGAGCTGGGAGGAAGCCTCCAGGACAGTGGTGGTGGCGGTGTGGGAGTGAGGGTGAGAGCGTGGGTGTGAGTGGGAACAGGAGGATGAGGAGGAAGGGACGAGGGTGAATGAGAAGGAGATGGGGGTGGATCCATCGCCCACGGTGGACTGGCCAGTCTCCTGGCCAAAGGCTTCAACAAGGCTCTCTGGAAAAGATGAAAAGAATATGAAGAGCAGAAGTTAGCATGAGAAGGCACTGAAATCAACCCCAGTTCCAGTTTACAGATCGTGACGGGTGCTTGCCGTGAGGATGTGCATCGTCTTGACTGACGCTGTTTTCCGGACTCTGGAACATGAGCTCGAAGATCCTCACGGGGGTAACACTGCTCAAGTCCAAGTTCTGAGACTGTAAGACAGATGTAACACGATAGTACACGTCTGTCTTACAATAAATCTTTATTATTTAAAGATCCTTAATGGAGAAACAAGATAAATATGGTTATTTTTGCTGTCATAGTATAAATAAATGTTCTCGTTCATACATGGACGAAAGCAGAAGGACCTTCAGAAAGTATTCAAAACCCTTGACCTTTTCCACATTTTGTTACTTTACAGCCTTGTTCTAATGGATTAAATAAAATTAAACATCCTCATCAATCTACACACAATACCCCATAATGATACAATACCCCATAATGACACAATACCCCATAATGATACACAATACCCCATAATGATACACAATACCCCATAATGACCCAATACCCCATAATGACCCAATACCCCATAATGACCCAATACCCCATAATGACACAATACCCCATAATGACACAATACCCCATAATGACACAATACCCCATAATGACACAATACCCCATAATGACACAATACCCCATAATGACACAATATCCCATAATGACACAATACCCCATAATGACACAATACCCCATAATGACACAATACCCCATAATGACACAATACCCCATAATGACCCAATACCCCATAATGACCCAATACCCCATAATGACCCAATACCCCATAATGACACAATACCCCATAATGACACAATACCCCATAATGACACAATACCCCATAATGACACAATACCCCATAATGACTCAATACCCCATAATGACTCAATACCCCATAATGACACAATACCCCATAATGACACAATACCCCATATTGACACAATACCCCATAATGACACAATACCCCATAATGACACAATACCCCATAATGACACAATACCCCATAATGACACAATACCCCATAATAATACAATACCCCATAATGACCCAATACCCCATAATGACCCAATACCCCATAATGACCCAATACCCCATAATGACCCAATACCCCATAATGACACAATACCCCATAATGACACAATACCCCATAATGACACAATACCCCATAATGACACAATACCCCATAATGACTCAATACCCCATAATGACACAATACCCCATAATGACACAATACCCCATAATGACACAATACCCCATAATGACACAATACCCCATAATGACACAATACCCCATAATGACACAATACCCCATAATGACCCAATACCCCATAATGACCCAATACCCCATAATGACCCAATACCCCATAATGACACAATACCCCATAATGACCCAATACCCCATAATGACACAATACCCCATAATGACACAATACCCCATAATGACACAATACCCCATAATGACACAATACCCCATAATGACACAATACCCCATAATGACACAATACCCCATAATAATACAATACCCCATAATGACCCAATACCCCATAATGACCCAATACCCCATAATGACCCAATACCCCATAATGACCCAATACCCCATAATGACCCAATACCCCATAATGACACAATACCCCATAATGACACAATACCCCATAATGACACAATACCCCATAATGACTCAATACCCCATAATGACACAATACCCCATAATGACACAATACCCCATATTGACACAATACCCCATAATGACACAATACCCCATAATGACACAATACCCCATAATGACAGGGTTTTCAGAAATGTTTGCTAAATAATAAAATATAAAAAAACAGAAATACCTTATTTACATAAGTATTCAGACCCTTCGCTATGAGACTCGAAATTGAGCTTGGGTGCATCCTATTTTCATTGATCATCCTTGAGATGTTTCTACAACTTGATTGGAGTCCACCTGTGGTAAAATCAATTGATTGGACATGATTTGTAAAGGCACACACCTGTCTATATAAGGTCCCACAGTTGACAGTGCATGTCAGAGAAAAAACTAAGCCATGAGGTTGAAGGAATTGTCTGTAGACCTCCGAGACAGATTTGTGTCGAGTTTGGACCCACCAAGATTCTTCCTAGAACTGGCCGCCCGGCCAAACGGAGCAATCGGGGGAAAAGGGCCTTGGTCAGGGAGGTGTCCAAGAACCCGATGGTCACTCTGACAGAGCTCTAGAGTTCCTCTGTGGAGATGGGAGAACCTTCCAGAAGGAGAACCATCTCTGCAGCACTCAGGCCTTTATGGTAGAGTGGCCAGATGGAAGCCACTCCTCAGTAAAAAGGCACATGACAGACCGCCTGGAGTTTGCCAAAAGGCACCTAAAGACTCTCAGACCAGAAAGATTCTCTGGTCTGATGAAACCAAGATTGAAACCTGGCACCATCCCTACGGTGAAGCATGGTGGTGGCAGTATCATACTGTGGGAGGTGTTTTTCAGTGGCAGGGACTGGGAGACTAGTCAGGATTGAGAGAAAGAGGAACAGCGCAAAGTACAGAGATCCTTCATGAAAAACGGCTCCAGAGAGGTTCACCTTCCTACTGGACAACGACCCTAAGCACACAGCCAAGACAACGCAGGAGTGGCTTCGGGTCAAATCTCTGAAAGTCCTTGAGTGGCACAGCCAGAGCCCCGATCAAACATCTCTGGAGACCTGAAAATAGCTGTGCAGCAACGCCTCCCCATCCAACTTGACAGAGCTTGATGATCTGCAGAGAAGAATGGGAGAAACTCCCCAAATACAAGCTTGTAACGTCATAGCCAAGAAGAATCGAGGCTGTAATCGCTGTCAAAGGTGCTTCAACAAAGTACTGAGTAAAGGGTCTGAATACTTTATGTAAATGTTAGTTGTTTTTATTTTGAATAAATTAGCAAACATTTCTTCAAACCTGTTTCTGATTTGTCATTATAGGGTATTGTGTGTAGTGTGACATTTAATACATTTTAGAATAAGGCTGTAACGTAACAAAATGTGGAAAAAGTCAAGGGGTCTGAAAACTTTCCGAAGGCACCGTACTTAGTCAAAGAAGGGCTGATGAAATTAAGCACAAACTCACATTGTGGATGTTTTCTCGGAGCTCCGAGTCAGTGGAGATGAGGCTCAAGTCACTGAGGCACAGTGAATGATTTGCATCCTGTAATTAGAGATGAATAGGCCCAGATTATATTTTCCACTGCAGAGAAACATTAACAGAACGAGACATTGGAGATGCCGAGAAGCCTTCCTTTCTAGAGCAAAAGCCATCTGAAGTCAAAAAGATGCATAAGGATAGAATGTAATACGTTAGATCATAAAACAAATCAAAACAGACTATACTGATAGCAGGCGCAATGTTGTAGGTACAAATACATAAATTCACCCCTAAAAAATTAAAAAAATTAAAAACTTCACAGGCAAATCCATGTAAATAATACTATAAGTAAACAATAAACTCTATTCATCCACTTTTATCCAACAGTGAGTGCATACGTTTTCTAATTGGTGGCCCCAGCGGGAATCGAACCCACGGCTATGATGTTGCTAGCGCCATGCTCTTACCAAAAATGAGCCACACATGACCTGTCTGAAATAGATGCTTTGATTTATGTATGGCTCACCTCAGACAGGGGGTGGGTGAGGGTGACACTGAAGGGCTGGCCCTTGTCCCCATGGCCCCTGACGTGACTCTTCAAACTGTACTGGCTGCTGAATGCTTTCTCACAGCCGTCGCTGGGACAGTTGAAAGGCTTCTCCCCTGAGGGAAGGAAGGATGGAGGGGGTTGAGAGAGAGAGAGAGAGAGAGATAAAAGAGAGGAAGGGAGAGGTTCACCTTCACTGTACGCCAAGGGAAATTACTATTTGCATGTCAAACAGTTTCCAATCGAACAGTTATGTTAAATCAAACACTATAATTTCCTAATTAAAAAAATGGGAAAATGTTAAAATGGAGATATTAAGCACTTCAATGTGTGTCTGAGGTGTGGAATGTGGATGAATGATGATGATTGGTTGCTGTCATTCTGAGAATTGACTGAGAATGTATTTTCCAAACAGAAGTAAAGCGTACCTGTGTGTGTCCGTACGTGCGTCTTTAGGTGATGGCTGGCAGCAAACGCCTTGCCGCAACCATCATGGTCACACCTAGAGGGAAGATCAGACAAATGATCTGTCAATGTAAGCCAAACTGCAATACAGAAAAACATGGAGATTAACCTGACGAAGAATAACTTCAAAATGCAGAAATTAGAAAAGCCGGTGCATAGAAATGAGGAAAAAATTGTGACCACAAAGCAGTGTCATGCCTCTCACTGTTCTTCCAATACAAACACATATATCTAACAAATCAGTACAGATAAAATATAGAATCCCCTCAATGCGCATTTTTCCCACTCCTTTAGACTACATTGGTTTATACGCATAGGAAATCTCATACCAATAAAAGGGTAGCCTCAACCAAACATTAGGAGATAATGTCCATGCTTTATATGCAAGGAAGCAGACTTCCTCCCCTTGTGAAACATAAACCACAGTGGTGCGTGGAGTCGGAGAACTCACCGGAATGGTTTCTCCCCCGTATGAGTGCGAATGTGCTTCCTCAGGTCACTGAGCGTGGTAAAGTACTTTGTGCATCCCTCCGATTCACAGTTGAACGTCTTCCCCGTGTGCAGTCTCTGGTGTGCCTTCAGTCTGCCGAGCGGAGATAATCACATTTCATCAATGTAATGTTTGGGGGATCAATTCAATGTCCTTTTTGAAGAATATGGCTTATTACTTCTCTTCACAATTTCGTCATATCCAATTGGTAGTTACAGTCTTGTCCCATCGCTGCAACTCCCGTACGGACTCGGGAGAGGCAAAGGTTGAGAGCCGTGCGTCATCCGAAACACGACCCAGCCAAGCCGCACTGCTTCCGGAAGCCAGCCGAACCAATGTGTCGGAGGAAACACCGTACACCTGGCAACCGTGTCAGCGTGCATGCGCCCAGCCCGCCACAGGAGTCGCTAGAGCACGATGGGACAAGGACATCCCGGCTGACCAAACCCTCCCCTAGCCCTGACGACGCTGGGCCAATTGGTCTCCTGGTTGCAGCCGGCTGCGACAGCTCGGTATCGAACCAGGATCAGTAGAAACGCAGCTAGCACCGCGATGCAGTGACAGACCACTGTGCTACCCAGAAGGCCCTATTACTGCTTTCTAACCATGTCATAAATCCCCCCAAAAATGTGCATGGATGTGAAGTAGTGCAGCATTGTTCATTTTTTTTTACCTCAGCGAACGAGAGCCAATCGTGAAGCAGGAAGCAGTGGCCCGGACCGGCTAGTTACAATATAAAAACGTAAACTTAAAGGTTAAGCAGTGTTTGAAAAATAATGCACTCCTCTCGTGGAATTATTTCACTTCTATTTCTTTACTAGAAATATATATAAATATATTTCATTGACATTTAATGCTAGGCCTACTTCCAAGTGGAAATGTAGCTCTTTTAATAAGAGCAAATATTATGAGCTGTTGAAAATGTTCTCACCGTCTTGAATGAAATAAAACATTCCAAAAACATTAGCACACATTACAACACAGCAGACTGTTAATGTGCAAAGATTAGGTAGCTCTCCAAGAGAAATAGATCAAACTGAGAAAGAATTTAACCTAATCTTCCTTTAAAATGTAAGGACACAATCCAGGGTCATGTTGATTAGGTAAAACCGACATGAGCAATTCTTATTGGACAAGCCTAGGTAGACCTTCCCTGTTTCAGTCTGTTTTCTTATGTTTGGGGCCTAATGAACAGGACCCTTGGCCTAGTAGACATGTAGTGCCACCATTTCCCTTATAGGAGGGGACAGGGCAGCATGGTTCTGGTAAGAGCAAAGTAGTGTGATTAGGGGGAAACAACACAGCGTGGCATTGGCTTTGCCGTGCTGATAAATGGACCCTGACAGGAGAGTCGATGGTGGCACGCTTCCACCACCGTCCGTCTCTGTGGCCTTCGGTTCAATGTCACAACACTGGAGCCCCTGGCTGACTAGCCTACCACTGGCTTGGCTGAGGGCCTCCATCCATAATGCCTTCACTGAGTGCTAAAACCAAAGAAGCTAAATGCAGCAGAAACTACAAAACCAAGAACCCAACAGTCAGATGAACTAAAATTAAAATGGCAGATAATCTGTAAACAAAGTCCATATCAATTAGGCTAGAACAAACAACAATGTATAAAGGCACTGTTCAGTACTTGAGAGAAAAAACAACTTCAATACTACCAATATTAGACCACAAGGAACTGAAAACGCTTGGGCATACAGACAGACTGGGCTGTGGATAAGAAAAGCAACCACATCCTCTTGTTTGATACATCCTTTTATATGCAGGCTTGGACTGAATTAAGAAACTAGGCCTAGGCCTGGCACAATTACCACATAACTGCGTAATGACAGTTATGGATGAAGGCCGTCATGAAAATAAAATAACTGTCATAGTCAGGGTTTTTTGTGGAACGAACAGCTGACTAAAGATGTGAAAAGTTTAGCTATTAGAACAGTTATTACCGTGACCTCTAAATTATCTGACCAATGACAGTCAACCAAAAGTCCATGAGTGTCACAGCCCGAGGCCTACACATTGTTTGCTAATCTACTATGGAAATTAACACCCGCCACATGCAGGTATTGAAGGGTGGTGAATTTGCACGGCTCTACAGTGAGAGCGTTACATTCGCAAATAAAAAGTCAAGTATGAGCATGTGCGGGTTAGAAAAAGATGTTGCAGTAGTGTTTTCAAATTACTTCAAATTATTTTGGATAAAAGACTGGTCACAAAAAATGAAATTGAGCAATATTACCACTTTACTTTTGTTTGTGTTTTTGTGGCTGTGGATGGTGGACCAAAAGTAACATTTTAGGCTAGATATGTCACTTTATACATATTTTTCATATCTATTATCTTAGTTATTATCTATTTTAAATGTAATTTATTACCTGTTATCTTTCATCTATTATCTATCCATCTTTAGCATAGGCCTACATATACATGTAACTGCCAAAATAAAGGAAACACGAGTAAATGAAGGATACAAAGTATATTGAAATCAGGTGCTTCCACACAGGTGTGGTTCCTGAGTTAATTAAGCAATTAACATCCCATCATGCTTAGGGTCATGTATAAAAATGCCCAGTTGCCAATTATTTTGGCTACCATGACTACAATATGAGATCTCAGTAACTTTGAAAACCGGGTCTCAAAACTGAACACTTATGGGAGATTCTGGAGCGGCGCCTGAGACAGTTTTCCACCACCATCAACAAAACACTAAATTATGGAATTTCTTGTGGAAGAATGGTGTGATGGAATTTCTTGTGGAAGAATGGTGTTGCAACCCTCCAATAGAGTTCCAGACACTTGTGGAATCTATGTCAAAGTACATTGAAGCTGTTATTGCGGCTCGTGGTAGCCCAACACCCTATTAAGATCCTTTATTTTAGCAGCTACCTGTAGATAGATAGTCATCCGATTAGTCAGCATGTCTGGGAATATTTGGAAATGCAGCTAGTAAGTTTCGTGTTAGTCGAGCCTCACCTGTACAGAGTGTTGAAGGCCTTCTCGCAGCCCTGCACGTCGCACTCAAAGGGCTTCTCCTTGGTGTGAACGCGCACGTGGATCTTCAGGCTGTAGGAGGTGAGGAAGGCCTTGCCGCAGCCCAACTGGTTGCACACAAACGTGTACTCGCCCCGGTGGGTCTTCTGGTGCGTGCGCAGGTTTCCTGCGGTACTGTAAGTCCGTGTGCAGCCCTCAAACATGCACTGGTACCTCTTCACCTGAGGGACAGACAAGACCAGAATTACTTTTTCTTAGTGAATCTTTCCTTTATTCTTTGCAACCTCTCGCCTCTGGAAAGCCTTGGATAATAAGTTCCAAGGGGAGGGACCTTGGACCTTCTCCTCCAATATGGTTGAGGAGGAGGCGAGGCGATAGGATAAGATCCAAAGTGAGAAACAAATGGGCTATGTTTACACAGGCAACAATGACACAGCTAGATTTATATTGCGATATGGAGGTGATTCATATCGCAATAGGTTGTGAAATAAATAAGTGAAAATTGACTCAGCACAGGCTGATTCCTGCCATCTAGAGGCTTAGGTAAAAGCCACCATTCCAAGTAATGGTCCTTAGATAACTAGCTGTTTAAACAGTATTTTATACGAGAGAGTGGGGAAGATGAATGGCTTAATATAAGGAACCTTTCCAATTCCAATGTTCGCGTAGACAACCCCCGCACTGATTCACGGTGAACTTGGACCCAGGGCTTGAACCCAGTGACTCAGCGCATGAGCGGGTAAGCGCACATGACATCAGTGACTCGACCCCCCCCCCCCCCCCCCCCCCCCCCCCCCCATCCATTTCCATCCGACTGATTCTGCTGCGCACCGCGTTTCAACTGAGCAGTCTCCTCATTCAGCGGCCATGGCAGTCAGTCTTAGGGCTCTGTTCTGTTCTCACACAAAAGGCCCCGGGCAGAGAATAAAGCCTGCTCTTTTCTGCTCCTCTGTATACCAATAGAACACACTAGCCTACATTGTCATAACACAAAGCCTTCCCATCCAAGCTTCATTACCCCCCCCAAATCAAAAATACATATTTTCAGAGCTCGCGTTATCTCCCATAACTTAATGCCTTGATCCTCTTGTAGACTGGGAGTAAAACATTTTAAAAAACATTTCAAGTCAGCCAGCCCTGATCGCGTTAAAATGACACTCTTTTCACTCAACAAATAGTTAACGTGGCTTGCATCCCCTTATGCAACCCTTAGATAGCCACACTACACACAGAGGCCCTACTAGACACAATAGTGAGGCATCCTGTCCAGTCAAAGTTATTTTCAGAGCCGGGCGGTTCTCTATTATTTCTCCAAAAGCATGGATTCCAGCCATGACAACTAGTGTCCACTAGCAGTCTTCGCATTAGACTATATATTACCGGAGCCTAAACAGAGATTCAGTGGAAGAAAACCTGAACTTCTCTCGTACTTTTAGATGTGTGTGTATTGTTATGAATTGTTAAGATATTACTGCACCTTTGAAGATAGGAACACAATAACATTTAATTTGCTGAACGTTTTTGCTACACTAATGAATACGACCCAGCATAACCAGTCCCTTGGCGATACTAGGCCTAATGACTGACTGGTTGTGCTATTCATTCAAGTTTCAATGTCACGTGCACAGGTACAGTGAAATGCCTTTCTTGCAAGCTCTCAACCAAACAACGCAGTAATATAATATCAATGTAGTAAAAATAACACAAGGAAGAACAAAAACACAGGAGAAATAGAAGTAAGAACCAGAGAAAGTAAGAAGCTGTATACAGGATCAGTTCCAGGGTCGGTTCCAGTACCATATTTATAATGTGCAGGGATACTGGAGTGATAGAGGTAGATATGTATAGGGGTAAGGTGACTAGGCATCAGGACAACAGAGTAGTAGCAGCGTATATAATGATTGTATGCGAGTGTGTGTAGCCAGTATAAATGTGTGTGCATGTTGTGTGTGTGTGTGAGCAAATGAAGTGAGTATGTGTGTGTGTTGAAGTGTCAGTGTGTGTGAGTGTGTAGGGTCCTGTAAAGGTGCATAAAGACTTCTAAATGAATTTCTAACACAGGAGAGGATGAAGGGAAATAAGGAGATGAATGAACATGCACCCCACACAGTGAGGAGCCTGGCTGCAGTGCTCATACAGCGTATTAGCTGTACTGTATTGTTACTCAACCCCCACAGCTCCACGACTGACTCCCCCACTTCTGCAGCATCACTTCAAATCACACATGGTAACTAGATTGGCATGCCATCGCCTCCCACAATGCACAGCGGGGAAAGAGCACTCCAGTAGTAGGCTACACAGAGAATGTCTGATGATACTAGATGCTGCTAAGCCTACTGAAATGCAATGCTATGGACTGCTTTGTGTTGTATTGAGACATTTAGAACAGCTAGGCTAAAGAAACATTGAAATTAACATCTGCAACGTTTGGCAGCCCCGTCTGCAATGTTTGGCAGCCGCGTCTGCAATTATGACAAAAGTCAGAAGGAAAGAAGGAGGAAACACATTGTGGAGAAGCAGCATGAACAGATGCCAAATGAACTGGAAGAGGAACAATCATTTGGGGTGATTGCATCTTTGGCTCAGAGTCTGTAGATGAGATTTCATCCAATTATAAGTAAGTAAAATGCATTTTCTCTTCCTCAATGACATCACGCAAGTAGCTAGGCTAGGAGGGGGAGGAGTGGACTGGATGGCCTCCAGCAGAGCACTTTACCACAAAAACAGCACAAGGACCCCAGTGGCACTGGCCAAGTGGCCAACGTGGTGAATAAAAAGGGGGGTCCTGGTAACAAACAGGAACTTTATTGCATTGAGGGTGCAATATTTGGCCAGGCCTCATCATGATTGGCTAGGAGTAGTGTTGAACTGAACCCTGGTGTGACCCTGAGCTAACCTGTTGTTACAGTGCTGTTTTGCATTTTAGGAAGAAATATCCTAGAGGTGCAACTAGGGCTGGGCGATATGACGATATATATCGTGTGACGATAGAAAAACGTCTATCGTTTCATATTATGCTCTATCGTTTATTTCGTTGTGTCGCATATCACACACTTTACGGCAATATTTATTGTCAATTGGACGACGCTTTACGTTCTTCCACAACACAACCAAACACGGAGGAGAGTGAACGTGACACAGTGCACGGAGACACGGAGCTCGTACCTTCGGTCGCATGGACGTGGTTTGGGTATGAAAAGTCTGACACGGACCAGAAAACAGTCCTCTGCGAAATATGCCGCAGGCCGGTCCCGACAACAGTCTCAAACAACACTAACCTATTTTACCACCTACGCAAGAATCATGTGAAACAGTACAGAGAGTCTACGGATGAGACCCAAAAAAGTACAGTTGAGTGTTCAAAACAAACCCGACTCAGACGTTGCAAGAGGCATTGTTGCCAAATATCTCTTTTGTTTGCGGCACGTTGGTTGTTGTCATATAATAATGTTATAATTCAAACTTGAAGGAGTGTTTTGTTTACTTGTTATATTTTATATATTTATTTGTGATCCTTATTTTGCTGCTATAGTTTAAACTTGAAAGTTTTCCATGTTTATATTTGGTATTTTATATACCGATATTTGTTAGGCCTGTATTCATTTGTTTGCTGCTACAATTCAAACAGTTATTATATGTTTGGTTTTGATATTTCTTTTTAGATTTTATACATTATTTTATATTTTGTTACATGCTTAATTGAAAATTTGCACAGGTTCTAAATAAAAGGAGGAATAATCAAATATGAGTAAGTACCTTTTATTCAAAATGTAATAAGAAATAGGCCTTTACATGTGGTAATTTTTTACAGAAAATGTGCTATATCGTGATATGTATCGTTATCGGGATATGAAATGACCTATATCGAGATATGAGATTTTGGTCATATTGCCCAGCCCTAGGTGCAACCCTCCAACAAGCTCCATTGTACAGTGCTAGGCGTAAAGTCTGCAGCCACTAGACCTGCCATCATAAAGTACAACACAAACAATGACACCGCACAAGCTTCCGATGAGTCAAGATCAGTGATTCTGCGCCTTGCCTTACACAAACTGATCCCCTCAAACACGCTGTATGACCTCCACACAGCGTCGCATAATGCATTTCAGTGGTGAGGGGGCACGTAAGCCAACATACCTCTCTTTGCTTGGTCTCTGGACACTCCGAGTGCAGGGTGAGGGTGGCCCCCTCGATGTTGCGCGGCATTGCCATGGACCCCGGGTTGATGATGAACTGGATCTGGTCATGCGAGATGGTGTGATGCACGTATCCCTGCGACATGCCGTCCTGGTCGCCCATGAAGGTCATAGAGCCTTCCTCCTCCTCGATCAGGAAGGCGCCCTCGTCATCGTGGTCGTCCCCCACGCAGTGTCCATGGTCCTCCTCTCCCTCCTCGTCCAGCCGGATGGGGTCCTGCTCGATGAGCACGGTAGTGCGGTCGTAGACGCGGGAGCCAGAGGGTGCCGACATCAGGTCGTCGTCGTATTGCGCCATCTTGTCTTCATCGTTGTCCTCTTTGTCATCGCTCTCGAGGCGGTCCACCTCCACCTGGAAAAACATGGAGGCCTCTGTGCGAGTGCCACACTCGCTCATGGTCCCGGCTGGGCTGGCCGCCTCTGGCGGGTGAGTGTGCGCAGAGGACGGCGTGCTCACTTGTTCCTGCACAGAGGAGAATAGACAGGAAAGTCAGAGGGTGGTGTCTTCAGTCAGTGAACTGGGCTAACCCTGTAGCTATTTGGCCAAAAGTGGAAGGCCTACGTGACTCCCAAGCAAATACTGTAAACAGGAAATTTGAGGGGGAAAAAAACAAAAAGGCTTTGAAACTTGAGGCTAATATTTCCACCTACCAAGAGGAGAAAATGGATCCTTGGAAAGGTATTTGGTGGAGTATTGCAAAGGTAGGTAAGTGGGACAATGCAGAGCAGCTATTTTTAAGCTAATGACAAGTGTGGACAACTTGTTCTAGAAGCAAACACCTGGCTATATTGAGGATGCAGCTAGGGAGGATAAGTGAACAGCTCTCTGGCAGTGCCAGTTAAAAACCACCAAATCTATAGCCTAAGGTTTAGTTACTAAAGTGGTATAGTGTAGGCTACTCGTCATCTTCAAACATGCCATGCATAGCGCCATAACAACCATTTGTCTAAAAGGTGGACAGTTATACCTATTCCCTAACGATGGGAGTGAAATTATAAAACCCATATATTCTCTATGATGCATTGGCATAAGGTCTAGATGTAGCTATAAATAGCATTGGTGGAAAAAGTACCCATGTGTCATACTTGAGTTAAAAGTTAAAATACCTTTTAACAGAAAATGACTCAAGTAAAAGTGAAAGTCACCCAGTAAAATACTACTTGAGTAAAAGTCTAAAAGTATTTGTTTTTAAATATACTTAAGTATCAAAAGTAAATGGAATTGCTAAAATGTACTTAAGTATCAAAAGTAAAAGTATAACTGATTTCAAATTCCTTATATTAAGCAAACTAGACTGCACCATAAAAAAAAAAAAATGTTTTAATTGATGGATAGTCAGGGTCACACTCCAGCACTCAGACATAATTTACAAACAAAGCATGTGTGTTTAGTGAGTCCTTCAGATCAGAGGCAGTAGGGAAGACCAGGGATGTTCTCTTGATAAGTGTGTGAAATGGACCATTTTCCTGTCAAAATGTAACGAGTACTTTTGGGTGTCAGGGAATATGTACGGAGTAAAAAGTAGTGATGCATTGGCATAGTGAAGAAAAATGTTCCAGGGCATCTCTCTATGTATGTTCCAGGGCATCTCTCTATGTATGTTCCAGGGCATCTCTCTATGTATGTTCCTGGGCATCTCTCTATGTATGTTCCAGGGCATCTCTATATGCATGTTCCTGGGCATCTCTCTATGTATGTTCCTGCACATCTCACTATGTATGTTCCAGGGCATCTCTCTATGTATGTTCCAGGGCATCTCTCTATGTATGTTCCTGGGCATCTCTCTATGTATGTTCCTGGGCATCTCTCTATGTATGTTCCTGGGCATCTCTCTATGTATGTTCCTGGGCATCTCTTTATGTATGTTCCTGGGCATCTCTCTATGTATGTTCCAGGGCATCTCTCTATGTATGTTCCAGGGCATCTCTCTATGTATGTTCCTGGGCATCTCTTTATGTATGTTCCTGGGCATCTCTCTATGTATGTTCCTGGGCATCTCTCTATGTATGTTCCTGGGCATCTCTCTATGTATGTTCCTGGGCATCTCTCTATGTATGTTCCTGGGCATCTCTTTATGTATGTTCCTGGGCATCTCTCTATGTATGTTCCTGGGCATCTCTATGTATGTTCCTGGGCATCTCTCTATGTATGTTCCTGGGCATCTCTCTATGTATGTTCCTGGGCATCTCTTTATGTATGTTCCTGGGCATCTCTCTATGTATGTTCCTGGGCATCTCTATGTATGTTCCTGGGCATCTCTCTATGTATGTTCCTGGGCATCTCTCTATGTATGTTCCTGGGCATCTCTATGTATGTTCCTGGGCATCTCTTTATGTATGTTCCTGGGCATCTCTTTATGTATGTTCCTGGGCATCTCTCTATGTATGTTCCTGGGCATCTCTTTATGTATGTTCCTGGGCATCTCTCTATGCATGTTACATGGTATCTCACTGTGTATGTTCCATAGTGAGATGGGCAATAAGTCTTACCTCAACAAGAATTACACCAAATGTATTTTACAAACACTTTCAGGAGACAAGTCAAAGATGGCATGTCACACATCTGTGATTTCGCCTTTTGACTAAAGGCTCCATACAGTGCGACCACATCACTACTACTAGTCCTAGTAGCTAGATAGTGCATTTGTGAATAGTTGTAATTATTTGTCTAGAGACCTGGGCGGACAACCAACTTCCAACCTGATAACGTTCGTAATAACCAGGTAACGTCGGCTTAAATACAAACAGCCATCTAGCCATAGTTAGCTAGTTGACTTCGATCGGCATGACAGTTCAATTAACAGTAACTAGCTAACTACCTAGAGACATCATATGAAAACGTAATGTCTCGCTAGTTAAACATGTGTACGTATCATTAGTTAGAAGGAAAACATGACAGCTAGTGTTTTTCACAATGCAACGCTATTTCCCTAATGTGACGACTAGCTAGCTAACGTTACTCAACGTTTCAGACGAGCCATCTTGCTATAATAATGAACAAGTTCATGGTAAGCAGCTTTACCAAGCATGCAGCGTAAAACATCAATCAGGGTATTTCTAGATCCCCAACGTTACCAGCTAACTAGTTAGGGCAACGTTAGTAGTTTAACGTTGGCTAGACATCAGGGAACTAACGTAGTGTTGGCTAGCCAGCTAACGCTAGCTTGACTGGCTGTCTGTCTGTCGATAAATCTCCCGTCGAAGCAGGTAACTTTTACTTCGTCAATTTACAGAGCTCCACTAGATATGTGTATATATATATATATATATATATATAGAGAGAGAGAGAGATAGATATATATTTACAAGACATAAATGTTTTTACCCGTGCAGAGCAAATGCCGACTTGGTTTATGTTTCGGGTTGCTTAGCACTTTCTTCCCATCCCCTCCCTAGTGGTACCATGATTAAACATTAACGTCATATTTCAGCCTCCCCCTCGTGTTGTATTCTGGGAAATATACCCCTCCCACGTACACTAGTACCCGTATAAAAATATACCCCTCCCATGTACACTAGTACCCGTATAGAAAATATACCCCTCCCATGTACACTAGTACCCGTATAGAAAATATACCCCTCCCATGTACACTAGTACCCGTATAGAAAATATACCCCTCCCATGTACACTAGTACCCGTATAGAAAATATACCCCTCCCATGTACACTAGTACCCGTATAGAAAATATACCCCTCCCATGTACACTAGTACCCGTATAAAAAATATACCCCTCCCATGTACACTAGTACCCGTATAAAAAATATACCCCTCCCATGTACACTAGTACCCGTATAGAAAATATACCCCTCCCATGTACACTAGTACCCGTATAGAAAATATACCCCTCCCATGTACACTAGTACCCGTATAGAAAATATACCCCTCCCATGTACACTAGTACCCGTATAAAAAATATACCCCTCCCATGTACACTAGTACCCGTATAAAAAATATACCCCTCCCATGTACACTAGTACCCGTATAGAAAATATACCCCTCCCATGTACACTAGTACCCGTATAGAAAATATACCCCTCCCATGTACACTAGTACCCGTATAGAAAATATACCCCTCCCATGTACACTAGTACCCGTATAAAAAATATACCCCTCCCATGTACACTAGTACCCGTATAAAAAATATACCCCTCCCATGTACACTAGTACCCGTATAAAAAATATACCCCTCCCATGTACACTAGTACCCGTATAAAAAATATACCCCTCCCATGTACACTAGTACCCGTATAAAAAATATACCCCTCCCATGTACACTAGTACCCGTATAAAAAATATACCCCTCCCATGTACACTAGTACCCGTATAAAAAATATACCCCTCCCATGTACACTAGTACCCGTATAGAAAATATACCCCTCCCATGTACACTAGTACCCGTATAGAAAATATACCCCTCCCATGTACACTAGTACCCGTATAATGACATCGAAACTACTATAATGAAATATACAATTTAGAATAATGCAAAGCTAACGCAATCATTTGATCTGTAATTCCCAATCAATACTAAACAGCCAAAAGGACCACATTGGATAGGCCAAAAACAAATGTGGCAGTGGTTTTATTAAATTCCCCAAAAACGTTTTTCATTTGCTTGCTAAATGAGAAACATGAAATAATAGCCAAACCACAACGGTTTGAATACTTTCATATATAAAAAGAACAAATTATTTTTTCTTTAAATAAACTGGTAAATATACATACATTAAAATTGTCAGATTACTACAGCTGCTCAGTGATATAACAAAAACGGTGCATCAACAATTTACAGGTTAAACATTGCTTGTAAAACATAGTTGATTTCAAATCAAAGGGGAGTAGGCCTAATCAATTTGACTGACCGTGTGCCTATAAAAAGAGACATCTATATGAATAGGAACTTATTACATGTAGCACAAATACTGAGCTGTAAACTAAACTAAAATAAGTGTCTAAAAGAGTTTGCAGCATGTAGGACATGGCAGAAACACCCTCTTCTATTCAGGAGAGGTCCTGGACCAGGAAATGCTGAAAGAACTCTTGGGTCTTCCTCTTCTCTGCAAGGTCCTGCCTCGTGGGTGACCTCAGTAGCAAGGCAGCAAAAATTGTGGCTGTGAGGGATGACACAGGGCACAATGTCAATACTAAATCCAGAATCTGACCCAGCATTATTACAGCTAATATCGTAGCTATAGCTAGTATTGCATTACGAGGATGTATTTTTAATTAAGTAAATAAATGACTTCCTGGTCAAGAAGACCAGGAAGTTTCATTTGAATCCTTTCAAAACAAAACATGATACACAATTTTTCCATTTCACCTTACCTAAAATGTTGACATCCAGGCTATTGTGGGTAGAATGCTTCAACAACTCGCGGAGAAAAGCCGCTATATAGTTAAACACGTTTTTATGGCACTGAGGTAACGAGGATACAACCTGAGGATGAAGAAAAACATCACTCAATTGCAATCAACACCAGACAAGTTAAAACACCCCAACATGAGAGCAAGTCGATGCCAATTTCCCACAACTGGGTTGTGTTCATTAGGGCACGTAACAGAAAACATTTTTTTTAAACGTTTTTATTGGGCAAGTCCAGCTAGTGCCTCCCTGTTTCAGTCCGTTTGAAGCCTAATGAACACAACCTAGTACAATAGACAATCACTACATACAGAATATCATACAGAATACTGAGACAATTCATGTTGGCTACTTTAAAGAGTGAGTTGAATTGGTACTGACCTTTTTACACTGACTGGTGTTGGCGCAACACTCCAGGCACTGCTGGTACAGGGAGAAAGGGACCACAGGCTCAGGGAGGACATCGAGGAAGAGGAGCAGTGCTTCTGCCACAGAGTGGTTACTGCCAGCTAAGGGTCAACACGGGTCAAGGGGCATTAACCACTTAAAGTGTCTACTCTTTTTTGTTTAAGACTTCATTTCTCCAGGGTTGTGTCCATTAAAGCACAAAATGGAAAATGTTTTGCAACAAAAATGAAATGAGCGTTTCTTATTGGACATGTCCAGGTAGTCCCTCCCTGTTTCAGGGCATTTTCTTCAGATTAATGCCTAATTCACACAACCCAGGTGTATATCAGTTAAGGATACGGAGCGAGTCTGGCATGCCAGTGTCAAGGCAATCCCTTATCTCCATAAACTCACTGCGGATCCCAGGTTGTTGAAATAGTTCCCCCTAGAAATAGAGGCAAAAGGTTATACAGTTGTACTGTAAACACATTACTTCAAAGCACACAGAAAAAGGTAGCCGGCCAAAGGATCAGTATTTCAATGATGCGAGTAAGGAATTACCTAAATAGTATGAAACGTTGTGCCACAATTCACTAGGGCTGTATTCATGTCAACATAGTAGACATTTCACTTTTTTAATGAATCAACTAATAAATATATTTATTTGACACCTTAACATTCAGACAGAGCCAAGTTTGACAAAAAAGCAAACTAGGCATCACAGAGACAAAACCGTTCTGCTGCCAGAGACAAACATTCCTATTTTCACTCCGCTGGGTTGCTGTGGTGAGAGAGACTAATAGATCTATCCTTGTAAAAACACAGATGGGAAGATGCCAAAAGCTGCCCAACTCACTTTGAATTCTTTGAGGCTGTGCAACTAACTGGGAAAGAGGAAGTAAGTAGGCTAAAGGTACTAAGCCAATGTCCTTGAAAACTAGTGTAGTGTCAAGAAACAAATGCCTGATTCCGACCCGAGCTGTACTGGTTCTGATATCACCTATTCTAATACTTTCCCAATAATAATAATAATAATAATAATTCACTAAATCACAGATTCATTTTGCGCACGTTACAAATCATGAAATATATTGAGGCAAAATTGACAGAGTGAAGCCTACAAATACTGTAGAACTCAATTGATTGAACATGAAATTGATTTCAATGTGTTTGAAATATAAAAATACCTATGTAGCCTTTTAATGCAGTCATCTCAGTTTTTATTTGAAGCATATTTTTTATCCTTTGCTTGTTCAATTGTAAAGACATTGGCACCTGTATTTGTAGTCAACTTCGTTCCGACGTTATTGGCAGTTGCAGCGAGATAAACAGCTGGATTTACTTAGCGGAGATCTTCTGTGTATAAAGTGAGGGGCAAAAAAAGCATCCAACGACGCACCTAGCTGTTCTGCGATGGTTGGTAGATAACGAGCGCTTTCAAGCGCAACTTTACTGACCGATGGTTTTAGGAAACATCTCGGAGATTTAACTATGTTCCTACGAAGGTTCTAACGATGAACTTAACCTTAAGATGCTTTTGGGAATCCGGGCACAGCTTGGTTTGGCACAGTAGTGCGAAAATGGTAAAGATTTCTGTGAGTCCTGACCTGTTTAGGAGCATTACGGTATAGGTGGTCCACCATCTGCCATATCTCCTTAGGGATATCCAGGGGCTTATCGATGGTTAAGGTGCTGGTCTCATCGCCTGACGACGTCTTTAGAAATAAGGCAAGAAAAAGACAAGAAAAATAAACATTTTAGTGAAATGGGGTTAAATCCTGGACCTAGCCTTTCTTTAACAACATATCATGAGAGGACAATGTGCTGTAGCCATTTCGGCTGCCTGTATGGATAACTAGCGAGCCATAGATAATACAATAAAAATATTTACAAAGGGTGAGACTCGTTACAAACTTTACATATTTGGGCTTTTTTTATTCTAAGAATCTATCATATTTTCATCTGGTCAGTTTTAGCATAACACGGACTGAAGATCAAACACAAAAGCAGAGGCTTCTGGAGAGGGTTGCAACACTGAAGACCCCGTGGATATTCTCCCAGGCAACAGTGTGTTCTGGGCCAATGGGTGATTTGATTCCCTGCTTAGAAACCCACTTCAGACAAAAAAATCTCCTATTTGATTCACACAGTGCAGAAAAACAATACAAACAGTTTCTGTCTTTACATAAGAAGTACGCTTAGTAAGACAAAAAGGAAATGGAGGGGCTATAACTAAAAGCTTACGAACAGAATTTCACTGTAGTCTCTTTCTTCAGTGCAAATGTCTCTAGTCTCAATTAATGGATGGATGGATGGATGGATACTCTGAGTCATAACCATGGCATGCAGAGGGTGGGTGACGTTGTCCATGATGGCCAGCAGTTTGGCCAGGATCCTTCTCTCCGCCACCTCCTCTAGATAGGTACTTTATTGATCCCCCAGGGGGGGGGGGGGGAGAGGCTAATGTGTCAAGGCTAATCCCCAGAACAGAGCTACAGACTGGTAGAAGGTATGCAGTAGTTTACTGAACACGTTGAAGGACCTGAGCCTCCTCAGAAAGTAGTCGGCTCTGGCCCTTTTTGTACAGAGGCCCCGGTGTTACCAGCCCATTCCAGCCTGTTGTCCATATGGATTCCCAGGAACTTGTATGACCCAACCATTTCCACATCCATCCCCTGTATAGGGACTGCAGGCAGTTGGGCCTTGGTTCTCCTGAAGTCCTAGACTTCCTGGTCATTTTTAGATACCCGTCTTTTACATAGAAAACCAAATCATGCAAAAAATTATCAGCAGGACAGAATCCCCCCAGAGCACTTTCACTTTTAATTTATTATATTCTGGGCAAGGCCTTTCCTAACACTGGTGTCATATAAAACAGCCCTGAAGAGGGGGACATTTCCAGGTGTGAATAACGGGAAAGCAGCCTCGAGTCAGATTGCACCGGTGTTATATTCACTCGAACAATGAATTTGTCCAATAAGAAATGCACATTTTTGCTTTCCATTGCAAAATATATATACAATAATGAACACACTCCTTGCTGGCTATACTGAACTCACCAGCTCCCGGATGGTCTCCATGGGCATTTCCTGGATGGGGTCCCTCAGCTGGCACAGGGTCTGGATGGACGTGCCGAAACAGCTGGGCAGGTAGTTGCCCGACACAGAGAGGAAGTAGTCCTTGCCCCGCTCCAGGTGGAGCACCAGGATGTCCTCGATTTGCTGGCGGCCGGCGTTGAGCTCCGTGGCGGTGGAACGGTTCACAAACACCTCCAGGTCAATGTCCAAGTTGCCGCCTTGGTGAACAGCACATGGACGGGATCAGGTAAATTTCAATGATTTATCAATGGAGGATAATGTCAGAAAAGCAGCAATTCCTGATTATCAATTCCCTGAGACACAGGTGAGCAGGGTTGTGTTCATTGGGGATCAAATGGAAGAAAACTGAAGGAGGGACTACTTCGACATGTCCAATAAGAAACACAAAATGTTCTGTTACAAAACGTTTCAAAATGTTTTCTGTTGCATGACCTAATGAATATGACCCTGCTCTATGCACATGTGCTGTGTGGAAACTTATGACGAGTGGTGTTGACTAACCACAAGCAAGGGTTGTACTGTACACTAAGCATTACTAACTGCATGTGAATGTGTGAAGGGAACCCTATTCATTTACAGCTGCATCACTACATTGACAACTTCAGAACTAAATGAGACAAACTGTAAACCACAGACTATCAGCAAGACCCAGAGATATATAGATAGATACAGTGGGGAGAACAAGTATTTGATACACTGCCGATTTTGCAGGTCTTCCCACTTACAAAGCATGTAGAAGTCTGTAATTTTTATCATAGGTACTCTTCAACTGTGAGTGACGGAATCTAAAACAAAAATCCAGAAAATCACATTGTATGATTTTTAAGTAATTAATTTGCATTTTATTGCATGACATAAGTATTTGATACATCAGAAAAGCAGAACTTAATATTTGGTACAGAATCCTTTGTTTGCAATTACAGAGCTCATACGTTTCCTGTAGTACTTGACCAGGTTTGCACACACTGCAGCAGGGATTTTGGCCCACTCCTCAATACAGTGCAGTCGTCCTGTCCCCTATGCAGAAAAGCATCCCCAAAGAATGATGTTTCCACCTCCATGCTTCACGGTTGGGATGGTGTTCTTGGGGTTGTACTCATCCTTCTTCTTCCTCCAAACACAGCGAGTGGAGTTTAGACCAAAAAGCTCTATTTTTGTCTCATCAGACCACATGACCTTCTCCCATTCCTCCTCTGGATCATCCAGATGGTCATTGGCAAACTTCAGATGGGCCTGGACATGCGCTGGCTTGAGCAGGGGGACCTTGCATGCGCTGCAGGATTTTAATCCATGACGGCGTAGTGTGTTACTAATGGTTTTCCTTGAGACTGTGGTCCCAGCTCTCTTCAGGTCATTGACCAGGTCCTGCCGTGTAGTTCTGGGCTGATCCCTCACCTTCCTCATGATCATTGATGCCCCACGAGGTGAGATCTTGCATGGTGCCCCAGACCGAGGGAGATTGACCGTCATCTTGAACTTCTTCCATTTTCTAATAATTGCGCCAACAGTTGTTGCCTTCTCACCAAGCTGCTTGCCTATTGTCCTGTAGCCCATCCCAGCCTTGTGCAGGTCTACAATTTTATCCCTGATGTCCTCACACAGCTCTCTGGTCTTGGCCATTGTGGAGAGGTTGGAGTCTGTTTGATTGAGTGTGTGGACAGGTGTCTTTTAAACAGGTAACGAGTTCAAACAGGTGCAGTTAATACAGGTAATGATTGGAGAACAGGAGGGCTTCTTAAAGAAAAACTAACAGATCTGTGAGAGCCGGAATTCTTACTGGTTGGTAGGTGATCAAATACTTATGTCATGCAATAAAATGCAAATTAATTATTAAAAAATCATACAATGTGATTTTCTGGATTTTTGTTTTAGATTCCGTCACTCACAGTTGAAGTGTACCTATGATAAAAAATTACAGACCTCTACATGCTTTGTAAGTAGGAAAACCTGCAAAATCGGCAGTGTATCAAATACTTGTTCTCCCCACTGTATATATATAGATAGATAGATAGATAGATACTTTATTGATCCCCGAGGCAAAGAGCACTGAGGCACATCCACCACAAGTCTCTCGTGCTAGACAGATCTGAAATTGCTTCCCTGCCATCAAACACTGAGTTAAGAAAATGCTTCTATCAACTGCAGTCACCGGGAAAACTCAAACCTATCCTTCACTCAGAGCTATGATGTGGTCTGTCGCTTCTTATGTCAAACATAGCGGGGAGGCCAGGTGCTTTTATAAACTGATATCCACTCCTGCATGCAAGTCTTAGGCCCTGTTCTAATACTTCAGAAATGCCTTCCGACCTTCCTCGAAGTACTCACAGATCTGAATTAGTTAGGTTGATGAAAGTAAATGAGGTGGCAACCTTGATTTCACCCAGCCAAACTCTAGCTCTGGGGCTGTATGTATCAGACGTCTCAGAGTAGGAGTGCTAATGTAGGATCAGTTTTATATTTGAGATCACAATGAATTGGATTACATGGACAGAGGGGGGTGGGGGGACCTGATCCTACTCTGACATACCTTGATACATGTGCTTACCTCAAAACAAGACAGAAGAAAGAATAGACCCACAGTCCTGCTATACTCACCCTGAAAGAATAGACCCACAGTCCTGCTATACTCACCCTGAAAGAATAGACCCAAAGTCCTGCTATACTCACCCTGAAAGAATAGACCCACAGTCCTGCTATACTCACCCTGAAAGAATAGACCCACAGTCCTGCTATACTCACCCTGAGCGATGAAGCCCTTGTCCGGGTTGGCAGTGAGCCAGGGCTTGCAGTAGGAGGGCTCGTCCAGCTTCTGGATGAACTCAAACTGGCACGGGACCTGCCCGTCGTTGTGGAGGGTCAGTGTCTCTGCCTGGTGCTGCATGAACTTCACGTCTTTGAAGTGGAACTGGGGAGGGAGGGCGATTTGGATTAGGTTTCACAGGTAGGGGGTAGGGGTGTGAAAATCACAGCGCTGATTACAGAAATTATTGCAGTTGATATGCAGCCATTGTCAATGGTAGAGGATGTCGTCTTCAATACACTAAGGGCATATCTAGAACCAGACTACAAGATGACGGCCCTGATGGACAAATTGTACAATAATTGCTCTGCAAGTGGAAGTACAAAGCGCAAGTTCTCAAACACCATACGTGGCATTAACAACAGATTGTTGGACGTCTATGAACACGCTGTCATACATCACTGCTTCCGGGTTAAGCTGGCGGGTGTTAAGGAGCGCGTTTAGGCAGGTCATGTTTCAGAGGTTGCATGACCCCACCTTCGCCTCTCCCGAGCCCGTTGGGGAGTTGCAGCGATGAGCCAAGATCGAAAATTGGGGGGAAAAAAAGGTTTGTAAAATACAAAAAAATTAAATAAAAGAAAAAAGGTCAGTTTAAACGATGAGACAAATTGTACGGCTGCTGTCAATATTCACTGATAATGTTGTATTGTGTATGATAAATACCAGATCAATGTTAACATATCATCTATAACAATTCATAGTAGAATCACTTCATTCTTGACCACTCACCTCTCGCCTGGACAGGGTTACGGACGGAATGCACTCGTTCTCCATCTTGTCCAGCGAGCGCACAATTTCCTCAAATGTCTTTTTGTAAGACTCTTCGTTCACCAGCTTGATCTGAGGAAGCAGCAGAGACGGGAGGTTAGAACAGAGATGAATAGGGGAAACTAGAGGCATATCATTATTTTTTAAATTTTAAACAATGCCAATCAACAGAATGTCTAGAATTAGAATCCAAATACTTGTCATGAATGGATACATGAATTGCTCAAAAGCATCCATTCTAAAAGTTGTTTGAACTCTCTAAATATATGGCACTGGGGGAAACTCGGACTGGTCAAAAGGATTTGTTATTTTTAAAATCACTTCCGCTAGGGAATTCCCATATTTGGTTAAGATAGGAGTTCTAGTGGCAAGGCATTGGGAGAGGATGGAGCCAGATGAAACTCTGCACACCTCCTTGCTTGCTCTGCCCCATAGTCTGACTAAAGGCCCATCTGAACAATCTTGGGTTAGCTATAAGAATCTTTGGTTATGACCCCCGGGGTAAACCAACCAAAACCTTATGACCTCTAAGAGGTCAAAGGACAGATGGAGCAACCCAATTCTCACCCCTATCTCCAGCAGGGAGCTGACTGGCTTGTGGTCGCTGGTCTTCAGGGCCATGTGACTCTGGTAGTGGAGCTGCCGTACATTCTTGCCTCGCCACAGGATCCGATCACACCACGCCGGCACGCGGCACTTTTCACTGAGGGCCGTGAAACACTAAACTTTTGAGACATTTCGGAGACGAATTCCACACAATAAGATATGTATGGAGGCTTGTAACTGCAGCTATTATTCTTTACAACGTATTATAATACTATATGAGCCTCTGTAATGCATTATAATAATAATAATTATAATCAGGCTTATAATATGTTCTGTCTCAATATTCCAACTCAAAACGCCTTAGTCAGGCTCATTATTCGACAACCATAAGACATTATAAGGGGTTCATACATGTTCTTAAGATGCCATTATAATGCAATATAACTGCAGGCTTTTAGTAAAGTGTTATTGTTTTCTCCATTGTCTTTATAGATAATACTAGACATTTAAAGATGAGATGAAGTTACCTCGTGTCCCATTGGTCGGAGCCAGTGTCGTATTTGTAAGTGGGCAGAAAGCCGATTTCTCCCTCAACAAAGCCCACGAAAACAGCCTCCTCATCGATCTGCCTCTTCAGCTGAGGACCACAGAGCCACAACCACACAGCGTGACAACTCCCACACTCACCAGGATGTAATGTGACTGGCAGTGAACACGGAGATTAGCAGGATCTTATTCATTAGGGCAAAATCAAGCAAAACGTTTTGCCATGGAAAACGTGTGTTTCTGATTGGACAATTTCAGGTGTAACATCCCTGTTTGAGATAAGTTTTCTTCTGTTTGGTGCCTAATGAATAAGACCCTGGGAACAATGTCGTGGAACGTTCAGATATTACGCAAGACATACATGCCTGTCTGACAACTAGAGTATGGAATCATGTCAGCTCTATTCTTGACATCTCTGAACGCACCCCAGAAGTAGACATTTACATGGCTTGAAGTTAAGCGGCTTGTGATTACCTACCTGGTCATAACGGTGCAGCGTTTCAAAATCCTTCTTGGCGATTAAGTCCTTCACATGGTCGACGTCAAGGTCACTTAGCCTGTAGTTGAGATCTCCCAGCCATAGGACCACACTGTAAGCAAGGAAAAGACGATGCACTGAGAATATGGAAAATCATAGAAACATAACTACTCTTCTAGAATTCTGGTGGCGGTGGCTTGTGGTTCTAGAACTCATCCCATTCTACAACTTCATCAAAACACTGCATTCATTTCAAGCATTCATGTAAGCCATTATAAAGTTGAAGTGTGAAATTGGCATGGTGGTTTACATAATACATTCCCTATTTTGTGACCTTGAGCAAATGACACCACGCCAGAATAAATACAAAGGATAATGTACCAACAAAACGACCAAATCCAGGTTACTGTTCATTAGGCACAAAATAACAAAAAAAAGACTGAAAAAGGCAGGGATTACCTGGACTCGTCCATTAAGAAACACTTATTTTTGGTTCCAAAACATTTGAAAAACATTCATGCCCTAATGAACACAACCCTGAAAAGTGGAAATACTACTTTGTACTAAAGACTTGTTCATACTTGTGCTTCATGATGGTGATTGGGGTCAGGGCGAGGTCGTGCTGGCGGAACAGCAGCCTGCTGCAGATGTCCTTGTAGTCCTGGTTACGCCTCTCGTACTCCTCGATGTGGGCGGCCAGGTGGGAGTTGACCACACAGATGTCAGAGTTGTGGAAGCGGAAGCGGATGGCCACGGCCCCTTTGTTTCCCTGAGGAAAGAGGTTTGTAAAACATTTCACACTACTTCCTTGCTGCGTCATGAAAGGTTTGCACGCGCAGTACGGTTTCAGAGAAAGCTTTGTTGATCTAGCAGTGGATACGATCACGCGCAACTTCAAATGCAGCTTGTGCAAGTTAACAAACACGTTATCAGATGGTTAGTGTCTACAACATCGCAGATGTCGTCAGATGATTGATTATCTAGCAAGCTACCAAGCCAGTGAGGCAGAATAAAATATCACAACTAGAGTTTGATAAAGCCAGAAGAAGAAAAAAAAAAAAACATACTGTAGCCGTCAGTCTTTCATGTTTTCATGGTCATCACTCACTCACTCACTGCTAAGTTTGTCAAGGTGTCGACTTTAGCGTAAGCTATCCTGCTACAGAGCTTTTTGGTGTGGGGATGAGAGCGCATCACTCGAACGTGACGTGTTTGTATACAAAAAAATAGCTCTATGAACAATAGGAAATCCAATGTGTTTTGCCAACATACCTGGGTTCCAAGTCTGGTGTATTGGGGGGCTACAAAGTGAGAAAAACAGGTGTTCTAAACCCTGGTAAAAGCAGAGTTTGTAGGTAGGAAGGGTTGTAGTGCACTAGAACTGTAGAACGTAAGCTAAATGAAACTGACGGACGCCAGCCAACCTCCTGCCCTAAACTGCCAAGACTGCTAAGAAACTGATTACAGCCCGCTTAGCGGCCAAGGATATCTACTCCCACTACACCTCACTGGACACACAAACACACACACAGCCACCACCTACCATTCTACCCATGATGCCGGTGCCCACGGTCTCTGCCTCCATCTCAGAGATGTGCTTGGCGTGCTCATACCTCACGTAGAACAGCAGCATGATGCCCACCAGACGAACCAGTTTCACCTGTAGGGATACACAGGGGTCATAGGTCAGAGAGAGAACGATACGCGGGGTAAAGCATTAGCTATTAGCCTGATCCTAGATGTGTTTGTGCTGTATAGGCAACACCTATGGTTGTTCAGGTAGTGTTAGCGGAAGGGGTAAACAATAGAGATCTGGTCAGGAGGACAGCAGTGAAGTGGCATACAAGACGATGCAATATTGTTAATGACAATTACTGCAGGAGCTAAAATGCTAAAGTGTGAGTCAGATTGTTCCACATTCAATCCTGTAAAGGACGTAGCACATAACATACGAGCCGTTAAAGAGGAAGAAGCAGTCTGGCTTGAGTTGGCAATTTATAAAAAGAGGAAATAGGCCTAGATAAAAAGAAGATGAGAATAAGAAAGAAGCTTTCACCAGGTTAACAAAACCACACTTTGCTTTGGTTAACAAAACCACACTTTGCTTTGGAAACGTCTGTAGTAACAGTGACACTCAGTTGTACCAACTGACTACATTCATTCATCCTTCCTTCCTCACTGACTTGAGGTAATCACTACCATGCATTTGCTCAGATAAGGGAAAGCAAGACTAGCACTCCATTTCTTTTACCAATCCAACCCGCTCACATCTGCGATTATTTTATTTTAAGGAAGGAAGGAAGGAAGGAGGGATGTGTTTTTGGAGTATTCAAACAGAGCCTTAGTTGTAAAAAATAAAAAAATAAGTCCATGCATGTATCTTTCCCCACAGCCCCAGTAGTGTGATTTCTTCCCTTCTCAGCTATCTATCACAGCCTCCTGGTTTCAGCCAATCAGTGTACCCAAATAGACATTTGTACTCTGGCCCCTCCCACTCTAGCTCAGGGGCTCATCTTCAGCCAATGAGGACACAAAGTTTGGCTGGGGAGTGTTTGTGCGTGCATTCACAATGAGAGTTGGGGCCTTCTATTGTTGGGGATTGATTATGATTTTAATGCTCCTGAATCCTTGCTAGAGTCGGTTATCTTGTCACATAATGTACATTTGTTTGGTCGCCAGCTGGTAACCTTGTTTGCCTGTTTACCTCATGCATGTCGTCTAACTGCCAGCCACTAACTATTGTATGTTTGTAGATATTATCACAAGTATTACGTGTATGTGTCAACTACTGCAAGAAAGTGTGTTATATTCAAGCTAAAGTAAGCTGTGGAAGATTCTAGAGAGCCGGGTGCGCTCGAGCACGTGCACTTTATTTATAGCCTTGGCCTAGTAATTAAGCAAAGGTGCTGCCTAAAGTCAGATCAGATCTCTCGCTGGTTGGAGAGACGGCGCCATAAATCATGACTCATCAGTGATTAGCCCCTCTCTCCACTGATATGTCTCTGTAGTAGGGCTACTGTGTTACTATGTCTAATGCTATGCTATGCTATGCTATGCTATATGTAGACCTGACTGTATAGCTGCATTACCAGTTGTTTATTTCCTTCTTTTCATAGAACCACAAGATAATTTATGATCTTTTATGGTGGTGAACTAAAGAATACAACTCTGGATATGGACACATCTGCCTGGTTCTTGCCTGTAGTGGGTCAGACCAAAGTATTAAGTCACTAGTGGGTGAGGGCATCTACTGCCAACGGCTCAGACTGCCCCAGCTAGCCGTTTTTACATTAGTATTAGGACACACAACCTTGTGGCATTAGTGAGACTGGGCATGACAAGTGGCCAGTGGTTAACTGAAGGAGAGGGAGGTTCTTACTAAGGCGTACTTGGCGTCTGGATGCAGCCCCTCAGACACAGCCCTCATCCACTCGGTCTCTTTGGGCGTGTCGTTGAAGAAGAAGGCCTCCTTGCTCAGGTCCAGCTCCTGGAACCTGCGACACAGGGTCATGTTCAGTAGACATGGAACAGAAGTAAACGGGGAGGTACTATCCGAAGGTAACCAATTTATGCTCATTTTTGTTTTCCGTTGCAAACCGTTTTGCGACAGTGTGCCCTGATAAACATGACCTAGGAGAGCATAACTCCCCTCTTCTACGGTTGAAAACCTTGTGTTAAAGTTCCTCATTTGCACATTAGTGAAATGTTTTTTTATCTGCAACACCACAAGACTAGTCGTGCACACTGGAAAGGAGACACGATTCACAGAGGTTTGGCTGAATTGGCTCCGTTTCTGCTGTAGCAACTAAGACAGTCCTCCCACTCAACACACACTCTATGACTTAATTCATCCTCTTGTAGTGGGGTCTCAGACAGTACAGTCAGTGTCTGTTTGTGCTATGGATTTAGAGGGGAATTGATTTATAATGCCTGGGTGGATAGGATGGGACTTACCCCACGCAGTACAAGTCGGGGGGAGTGGAGGTGGAGCCCAGCCAGGGACGGAGGCTTTCTTTGGGGGTTTGGCCATTCACATTGTACGTGCCTAGGAAGAAACTGAGAGATGGGGAGAGAGGGAAGTGGTAAGTACAAAGTCAGAGAGTGGGAGCAAAGCCTAACACTGCCTAATATAGGCGGAACTGGTGAACTGTGAGGGTGTCAAGACATGACCTTAGCAAGCCTCTTCAGAGGGTGCAATGGGCAACAATAATCTAAACACTTCACAGAGCTGTGTGTGTAACCACCAGCAGAGGGCAGTGTAGTATAAATCACTTGTCATCATGACACTGTCCATGTACTGTTCTTGTTATCGTGGCATCTGTAAAAAACCTCCTGCGTCCCAATAATCTCTTCTTCCTCCTGAAGTGTGTATTTGTTCACTACTACCCACAAATGTAAAAGCATTGGATTGGTGTAGACATGGGCTAGAAGGAGTTTCCATACACCCGTCATTTATTTTCAAGTTCGGAAAAGGGAATTGTACAAGTGCACACTTTGGGGGGAGAGATTATTGTGATAGAACAAAAGCTTGTTATGACCACGACATTTGTAAAAACCCTTTTTGCTTAAAACCTGCATTAGAAATTCATTACAAGAGTTTGGCTGGTAGTAATTCAAGAGCAACCATTTCCTTAAACATTACATGGAAATGGATCCTTCTTCACTTTGTCGGTTACAGCTATGAGATGCTTTTGCACAACTGTACACTGACATCCTGTTTTCTACAAAATGTGTCAACTCTGTAGATTGCAGTATGACTGTTCATCTTGATAACTGTGATGAATCATTGATGTTGGTTTGCATAGTAGAAGTTGGACAGCTGCAAATTCAAACTGGGTCGTTCGAGCCCTGAATACTGATTGGCTGACAGTCGTGATATCAGACCATATACGACAGGTATGATAAATTATTTATTTTTACTGCTCTAATTACGTTGGTAAACAGTTTATAATAACAATAAGGCACCTCAGGGGTTTGTGCCTAAGAACAGCCATTAGCCGTGGTATATTGGCCATATACCACACTCCCTTGAGCCTTACTGCTTAAATATTCCCTTTTCACAATATTGTGCCAATACAGAGCAAACTGTGGTAGCTGGGATATTTATTTTAACATAGTCTATCCCGCGACTGGATGTGTAACCAGACCAGCGCAGTACAGGTCGGCTTGGCTCGGTTTGGCCTTAGTATGAATCAGACAATAGAATGGGCTAGTCACTGTTCCAGCAATGGTGGACGCCTAACCAGCCCAGCACAGTACAGCTCAGCACAGCTTGGCAACATGAAAAGGGTACAAGAATACACGCTACAGTGACTTTGATAGGTACAGAGGTGGGGGGGGGGGTTTACCTGAAATTCTCCAGGTAGGTGTAGATATCCTCGTTCTTGAGCAGCTCACAGCGGACGAGGTTGTCGCGCAGGCCAAACTGCGGCATGGCCAGCATGGTGGCTTTGTTGGACGCTGTGTGGCTGGAGTGGCGTACCAGGTCATCCCTGCCCTCGCGCTTCAACTCATTCCAGCCCTCACGCTTCACTTTCCCTTGGCTGCAGGGCCCACAAGGTATCACAAGAGTGTGTTTGCACTTGGCACGAAGTTATTTCTTGTCTAGAGCTACAGTTAGGCTATCATTATTTACTGTCCAGGATGGTTTGTGTTGAAATAGGGTCAATGGGGCCTAATGTAGATTACACATGTAGTATAGGCATAGTGGTAACAGACTCTGTAGCTATGCAGTGTGGCTACATTTCAAGGTCATCAATACAGGACAGGGGTTAGGCGGGGAGGGGAGAAATCCAATGACACTTGTCCTTTTCCCCTTCTTCAAGCGCCAAGCAATTTGCATACCACTGTCAAGAGAGAGAGAGTGGTGTTCAGTTCTTACCTCTCTGGGCTGGACTCCACTCTGGGTTGCTCCACTCCACTGTTCACCCTCTTGTCCCCTTCTACTGGGGATCTGCTCACTGCGTTCAATGAGTACCCTGTTCGGAGAGAGCGAGCGGGAAAGTGAGACAAAGCGAGAGAGAGAGAGAGAGAGAGAGAGGTAAATACATTGCCATGTGCCAACACTAATCCTATAAGGACCCTGGAGCTAGCAATGCAAACGCTTCGCCTGTGAAGAATCAATCAGCTGACGCCTGAAATAGACCCCACACAAGTCAATAGTGAAGTCGATTCGGTCCTTGCTTTCTCGGATGTATGTAAAATGGACCAAGTCTTCAAAAGCATTGCATTGGATAGCATTTTATTATATACACTGATCAAAAATATAAACGCAACATGTAAAGTGTTAGTCCCATGTTTCATGGGCTGAAATAAAAGATCCCAGAAATGTTCCATACGCACAAGAAGTGCAAATTGTGTACAAACTTGTTTACATCCCTGTTAGTGAGCATTTCTCCTTTGCCAGGATAATCCACCCACCTGACAGCTGTGGCACATCAAGAAGCTGATTAAACAGCATGATCATTACACAGGTGTACCTTGTGCTGGGGACATTAAAAGCCCACTATAAATTATGTAGTTGTTGTCATACAACACCATGCCACAGATGTCTCAAGTTGAGGGAGCGTGCAACTGGCATGCTGACTGCAGGAATGTCCACCAGAGCATTGAATGTTCATTTCTCTATCATAAGCCGCCTCCAATGTCATTTTAGAGTAATTGGCAGTACGTCCAACCGGCCTTACAACCGCAGACCACGTGTAACCAAACCAGCCAAGGACCTCCACATCCGGCTTCTTAACCTGCGTGATCTTCTGAGACCAGACACCCAGACAGCTGGTGAAACTGTAGGTTTGCACAACCGAAGAATTTATGCACAAACTGTCAGAAACCGTCTCAGGGAAGCTCATATGCGTGCTTGACGTCCTCATCAGGGTCTTGACCTGACTGCAGTTTGGCGTCATAGCCGACTTCGGTGGGCAAATGCTTACCTTTGATGACCACTGCTACGCTGGAGAAGTGTGCGCTTCACAGATGAATCCCGGTTTTAACCGTACCGGGCAGATGGCAGACAGCGTGTATGGCATTGTGTGGGCGAGTGGTTTGCTGATGTCACTGTTGTGAACAGAGTGCACTGTGGTGGCTGGTGGGGTTATGGTATGGGGAGGCATAAGCTACAGAAAACACATTTTATCAATGGCAATTTAAATGCAGAGATACCATGACGAGATTCTAAGGCCCGTTGTCGTGCCATTCATCCGCATTCCACAATCAACAGCCTGGTCAACTCTACAGTCGTGGCCAAAAGTTTTGAGAATGACACAAGTATTGGTCTCCACAAAGTTTGCTGCTTCAGTGTTCTTAGATCTTTATGTCAGTAGTTACTATGGTACACTGAAGTATATTCCATAAGTGTCAAAGGCTTTCATTGACAATGACATTCAGTTTATGCAGAGAGTCAATATTTGCAGTGTTGACCCTTCTTTTTCAAGACCTCTGCAATCCGCCCTGGCATGCTGTCAATTAACTTCTGGGCCACATCCTGACTGATGGCAGGCCATTCTTGCATAATCAATGCTTGGAGTTAGAAGTTGTGGGTTTTTGTTTGTCCACCAGCCTCTTGAGGATCGACCACAAGTTCTCAATGGGATTAAGGTATGGGGAGTTTCCTGGCCATGGACCCAAAATTCCCCAAGCCACTTAGTTATCACTTTTGCATTATGGCAAGGTGCTCCATCATGCTGGAAAAGGCATTGGTCGTCACCAAACTGTTCTTGGATGGTTGGGAAAAGTTGCTCTCGGAGGATGTGTTGGTACCATTCTTTATTCATGGCTGTGTTCTTAGGCAAAATTGTGAGTGAGCCCACTCCCTTGGCTGAGAAGCAACCCCACACATGAATGGTCTGAGGATGCTTTACTGTTGGCATGACACAGGACTGATGGTAGCGCTCACCTTCTTCTCCGGACAAGGTTTTTTCTGGATGGCCCAAACAATCGGAAAGGGGAATCATCAGAGAAAATGACTCTACCCCAGTCCTCAACAGTCCAATCCCTGTACCTTTTGCAGAATATCAGTCTGTCCCTGATGTTTTTCCTGGAGAGAAGTGGCTTCTTTGCTGCTCTTCTTGACACCAGGCCATCCTCCAAAAGTCTTCGCCTCACTGTGCGTGCAGATGCACTCACACCTGCCTGCTGCCATTCCTGAGAAAGCTCTGCACTGGTGGTGCCCCGATCTCGCAGCTGAATCAACTTTAGGAGACGGTCCTGGCGCTAGCTGGACTTTCTTGGGCGCCCTGACGCCTTCTTCACAACAATTGAACCTCTCTCCTTGAAGTTCTTGATGATTCGATAAATGGTTGATTTAGGTGCAATCTTACCACAGCAATATCCTTGCCTGTGAAGCCCTTTTTGTGCAAAGCAATGATGACGGCACGTGTTTCCTCGCAGGTAACCATGGTTGACAGAGGAAGAACAATGATTTCAAGCACCACCCTCCTTTTAAAGCTTCCAGTCTGTTATTCTGACTCAATCAGCATGACACAGTGATCTCCAGCCTTGTCCTCGTCAACACTCTCACCTGTGTTAACGAGACAATCACTGACATGATGGCAGTTGGTCTTTTTGTGGCAGGGCTGAAATGCAGTGGAAATGTTTTTTTGAGATTATGTTCATTTTCATGGCAAAGAGGGACTTTGCAATTAATTGCAATTCATCTGATCACTCTTCATGACATTCTGGAGTATATGCAAATTGCCATCATCAACACTGAGGCAGCAAACTTTGTGGAGACCAATTATTTTGTCATTCTCAAAACTTTTGGCCACGACTGTATACGAAGGAGATGTCATGCTGCATGAGGCAAATGGTCACACCAGATACTGACTGGTTTTCTGATCTATGCCCCTACCTTTTTTTAAGGTATATGTGGCCAACAAATGCATATCTGTATTCCCAGTCATGTGAAATCCATAGATTAGGGCCTAATTAATTTATTTAAATTGACTGATTTCGTTATACGAACTCTAATTCAGTAAAATCTTTGAAATTGCTGCATGTTGCGTTTATATTTTTGTTCAGGCCTAACCTTTATTTATCCAGGTTAATCTCATTGACATCAAATCTCTATTGCTAGACAAGACATTGCATTTTAAGTAGTTTAAAACATGGCACTTGTATTAGAGGAAATTGCTTTAGAGGAAGTATGATTTTTTTCATTTATCCACCAACAGTCTTATCTAGCTGTATCTGATTGTTGATGTGCAAGAAAATAGCCAACATGTTTTCAAGCAATAGGGCCTACAAGCTTTTGAGATTTGTTGTCCAGTATGAGGACAGCATAGCACAAACAGATCTGAGACCAGGGGTGTACTCACTGGGAACCAAACTGAAGCAAACAGAATGAAAACGGGGAGAGACCTAACTGAATTTATCCAATAGAAAAACTCTTGTTTATTGCTAAATTTTTCCATTTGCAACTGTTTGGACTAATGATTAGCAAAAGATGTATCGAGTTGCTTCGTGAACTAGGCGTACGATAACTTCAGGAACCAATAGCTTACTGCAATAGGACAGGACTTTCTGGAGAAAAACAGTTGTAAGTTAACATAGGCTCATCCTTTAGCAAAGCCTACTTCTAATCACATCACACACAAGTTCTTACCATCTTGGGGTAATGCCTTGCATCATATACACTTTCACAAGACCTTCAAGGTAAATGTTAGCTTTATCTATTGTTTATGGAAAGTGATTGTAAAACAATATCAGAGGAAGAACTCAAAGTTCTGTAGTGCAATGATGTACGATGAAAGCGTATATAATCAGCGGCTACAGCTACCCGAAAGAAGAAGAAAAAAGTCTAATAGTTCACCACAGATACAATTCCTGATAAAGACTGCATACAGGCTAACCAAGAGAGAGAGGGTGAAGTCTAGGCTATTGTATTCTGTCTTTAGGCATACAGGTGTACAAAACAGGGGCATTGGGAGGACCAGTGTGCTATTTTGAGTAAACAAAATGGCAGTATCAATTACAGTGTACTGGGGCTGCAGCAAACATTTGCATTGGATTCTGATGGGAGTGCGATTGTGGGTTATTGGAACATAGGAAATGGAAACAAACAGCGCCCTGTGAGATCAGATGGAAACTCCCAGAGAGCTGTGAGAGGCCAATGTGGAGGAGGAGGAGGAGTAGTAAGCCCCAACACACAAGATCCCTAGTTCCCAACTCCCTAGAGAGCTTCCCAGTCCCCAAGCCAGGCTCATGTTGAAAGTAAACATTAATACCTAGGGCTACATTGGATCTCAGCTATTTCCGAAGGATGACTTACTGCATTTCACCTAAGTCCTAAATAATACACCAAAAGCTCCCAACTCCCAAGGGAGCTTCCCAGGCCATAACCTAACCTAATATTGAAAGTAAACATATAGGCCTACATTGGCTTTCAGAAGAATCATTTACTGCATTTTACACCTTTATTTATACAGATTTCTCATTGAGATAGAATATATTTTTCAAGACAGACCAGGTCCAATAGCAGCAGGGGTAACAAAGTTTCAGACAAAACAACTTACATACACTAGAGAAGGCAATATGAGCTAACCTATAGTGTTTTATTAGGCAATCCGCTGTACGTTTACATTCCTCTGTGGTCATGGTAAGGATCTACACCAACAAACAACCCACTGTAAAGGAAAAGTTAGTGCATGATCAAACCCTATGAGAATTTAATGGATATCTTCCATACTTCAGCATACACATACCACACATGAATCATAATACAAAAAATGTCAGTGGAGAGACCAATCCAACAGATGGGTGCCTCCACTTTTCACTCTGTACAGCAAGCTCCTCTTTCACCATCAAGTCTTGCGAAAATCACTAAGTGCAGTCTACAAATACAGAAACATGAAAGGCTGCCCTGTCTTGGATCAATAAGGAAGTGTGAGTCAACCCTTTGTATCTAGGAGTAATAAAATGGGCAGAGACATAGGTTAATATCTGCAGTCTACTAGAACAGACTATATCCAAGATACAAAAATAAAGGGAACCCAAGACAATCACAAACTACAGTCTCCATCCATTTCCAATGGAAAATGCCAAGTGGCTACTAATTGACTGTCTAGCTTTACACGTTCAGATGACAGATACTGAGATAACTAAGACACCTAGTTAGCTATGAGTGACAATCCCAAAGCTGCTGAACGTTAGGTTTGCATGGTGCATTACCAGACCCAAATCAGGACACAGTGGCAGATGAACTATCGCAAACCCACAGCATCTGGCCTAGTCTAGCTAGTTCACATATAGATGGGAACCTTTACAAAAGGCATAATATTGACGTGCTAAACATGGATAATAACCGAGCTGGCGCGCTTGTCCTATACCATAACTCTGCTCAAAACATGCAATAAAGAAAGCCACTTGGATAGCTATATACTTCAACTAGTACACTAGCTAGTTACATGTCATTTTGTCAACGTTTTAGCTTGAATCAAGGAAGGACAAGTAATCGGTGTACATCTAGCTAGCAAGCAGAAAGTAGAGCTAGCAACAAAAGCTAGCAGAGGTTTGCTTCCTAGCCAAGCTAGCTAATGTGAACACACATCTTTAAACAAATACAAATACAGTGACTTAAGATTCAGCCTGCGCTAGCAACTAGCCCATTGAAATACAACGGCAAATCATATAGACATTTCCCCATACCAGCGTCCTTAATCACCCTAGACATCTCCAAGTAGTGCCTCCATGCATTATTGTGCAGTGCAACGTCCAAAGAGCTGCAGCCGCGAGGAATGTTGACGGCATGTTTGTTTGTCACGCGCGGTGCCGCAGACCAAACGAATCAAGCACGAAGAAAAGCTTCAGTACCAAAGTTGACGCGACTATAAAGAGTTTACGTCGGTCAAATGTAGTAGCCTTACACGTATTCCCATGTAAACCAGTGTTTTAACTAATGTGGAATGATATGCATCGATACGCATAAAGAAATTGCACATGGGTAGGCCTTGCGTGAAATAATGAACATGATATTTCAGTGTCAGGGGGAAATCTAACGAGATACAACATCAACAACAACATAATCGACATTGCAAATAGCATCTAGATGTACAGTTTTGGCCACTTTGTTTATCAATGGGAGTGCCAGAGCAAAAAGCTTCAGTTGACATGGACTGACACGCACACCAGTGAGATAGTTTGCCCACAATGTGAAGATAGATCCATTGTGAAATAGTCAATCAAGCCAACATGGAAGATAATGTTGTGACTCTCCCCAAAGTTTAATAAGACAAACTAACATCAACAAGAGACATTTCACACAACCATAAGGAATGACAGAGCTTTGTGATGTTACTTTGGAGTGCACCTCCTAGGCTATGGATCAGATACAAGAATCATGGATTCTTATAATCAATCATCGTTTTCCTAGTGTAGGCCTGCAATTTCATGCAGCTGTCAGCGACACAAACTTGCTAGATATTACCACACAAAGGGATCTGTGTGATAAGGGTATATTTCACAATAAAGCCTCCTTCACTCATGCTGACAAACATGCCCTCGTAAAACTGACTATCCTACCGATCCTTGACTTCGCCGATGTCATTTACAAAATAGCCTCCAACACTCTCTTCAGCAAATTGGATGTAGTCTATCACCCCATATACTACCCACCACTGCGATCTGTATGCTCTCGTTGGCTGGCCCTCACTACATATTCGTCGCCAAACCCACTGGCTCCAGGTCATCTATAAGTCTTTATTAGGTAAATCCCTGCCTTGTCTCAGCTGCTCGCTAGTCACCATAGCAACACCCACCCGTAGCATGCTCTCCAGCAGGTATATTTCACTGGTCATCCCCAAAGCCAACACCTCCTTTGGCCGCCATTCCTTCCAGTTCTCTGCTGCCAATGACTGGAACAAAAATCATTGAAGCTGGAGACTCCTATCTCCCTCACTAACTTTAAACATCAGCTGTCAGAGCATCTTTCCGATCACTGCACCTGTACATAGCCCATCTGTAAATAGCCCACCTTACTACCTCATCCCCATATTTATTATTTCTGCTCATTTGCACTCCAGTATCTCTATTTGCACATCATCATCTGCACATCTATCACTCCAGTGTTAATACTAAATTGTAATTATTTCGCCACTATGGCCTATTTATTGCCTTACCTCCCTAATCTTACTACATTTGCACGCACTGTACATAGATTTTTCTATAGTGTTATTGACTGTACGTTTGTTTATTCTCATGTGTAACTCTGTGTTGTTGATTTGTCGCACTGCTTTGCTTTATCTTGGCCGGGTCGCAGTTGTAAATGAGAACTTGTTCTCAACTGGCCTCCCTGGTTAAATCAATTAAATAAGTTCTGGGAGGGTACTGACACGAAGAGGGCTCTTAGCTTACCTCGTTCCTTATGCTGGCTCATCTGTGTGTGTGTCGTTCCCAATGTTTTCAGAGTCTGTTTGACGCTACCTTGGCCTTTGTAGGTTTTGCGGTACTTGTCCAGCCACTCAAACTTCGGCGCTGCCTTGGGAGACTTGCAAACATCTGAAGGAGGAAAAGGGGAACCATGAAAAAGGCACTTACACAAATCCTAAAATATGCAATTCCAATTGTAGGCTATATACACACTTTGTTATTCAAATGGTTTAAATCTGTTGTTACATTGCTCCACAGACGTGGAGAAACTGGAGGAGCATCAATGATAAGGGAAACAATTCCAAGAGATCCTCAGCAGTGATTCACAGAACACATAATGAGGATAATACAGTAAACAGAAAATGGCCGACAGCATTTGCCTCATTCAACTAGCAGTGCTGGAAAAAGTACTCAATGTCATACTTGAGTAAAAGTAAAGATACCTTAATATAAAATGACTCAAGTAAAAGTGAAAGTCACCCAGTAAAATACTACTTGAGTAAAAGTCTAAAAGTATTTGGTTTAAAATATACTTAAGTACCAAAAGTACAAGTAAAAGTATAAATCATTTCAAGTTCCTTATATTAATAATTTATATTAATCAAACCAGTGGCACAATTTTATTTTTGTATTTTTTACGGATAGTCAGGTTCACACTCCAGCACTCAGACATAATTTACAAACAAAGCACGTTAGTGAGTCCTTCAGATCAGAGGCAGTAGGGATGACCAGGGATGTTCTCTTGATAAGTGTGTGAATTGGACCATTTTCCTGTCAAAATGTAACGAGTACTTTTGGGTGTCAGGGAATATGTACGGAGTAAAAAGTACATTATTTTCTTTAGGAATGTAGTGAAGTAAAAGTAAAAGTTGTCAATAATATAAATAGTAAAGTAAAGTACAGATACCCCAAAAAAACTACTTAAGTAGTACTTTAAAGTATTTTTACTTAAGTACTTTACACAACTGTCAAATAGGTATTCAAAGTAGAAAGTGATCCAGGGGCAGATTCCTTCACGTTCTCACAAGCTGTTTGCCTTACAATTGTATGTTGAATTAAAATATTTTGTTACACGCACACACACACACACTTCCTCGTACTCGTACACGTACATCCTGTGGTTCACACACACACACACACACACACACACACACACACACACACACACACACACACACACACACACACACACACACACACACACACACACACACACACACACACACACACACACACACACACACACACACACTCACACATTCAATAAAACCACACACTTGTACAAAGATGTAACTTTTCTGCTTACCTTCCGAGTTTCTCACATTCTTCCTATTCACAACAACAGTTGCTAGGTTACCAAAACTTTCCATCACTGTATCCTCTCACAGACTAAAAGTGAGTGTGGCCCTTTTAAAAAAAATAGCTTTAGTCCTCCATCTTACATTTAAGAGCTCCATTGTGGAAAGTAGTGAGCTAATGCCAAAAATGACACATCCATAGCAAAGTAGACTATGTTTTAAGCAACAGACATGTACTACCCAGGAAGAGTACACAGCACTAAAACTCTGCCCCTCCTCAGTCTCTTTCCCTTCTTTCACTCTCTCTCTCTCTCTCCCCCCTCCCCTCTCTCTCTCCCCCCTCCCCTCTCTCTCTCCCCCCTCCTCTCTCTCTCTTTCTCTCTCTCTCTCTCTCTCTCTCTCTCTCTCTCTCTCATAGGTGAAGTGACAACTGGTTCCCCTCTTTTTAGAGTTTGATGTAACTTGTTTTGAGTAGCTACTTTCTTTGCCAATCTATTACATCCCTTGAATTAAACCTATTGTTGTCAACTGAACATTTTCTGAACCATCTGCCATCTTTCTGAGTAGCAACAAGTACATACAGAACACAATATACGTATGGTTAAATAAATATGTGATTGTACAGTTATTCTATGTGTGAAAAAGCCATTCTGTCTTTCCCTAGTTTATTAATCATTATATGGAAAGCTAACAAGACAACATGGGACTTGATAAGTGATTATTTGCATGTGTTCACACATCACCCTTGTTTACAAGACATGTGTATCTTACTCCTCCTAGTAGTTCATGACATGAAATAAACTTACTGGCACTTCAAGTGACAAAAAAAAAAAAGGTGTTTTATGTGATCCGGTATCTACTGAATGACTAAAATTGAGAATAAACCCCTAATCCATTATCTTAGGGCAGTTCACTTGCGACTGAACTGAAATGATCATATTTTAAATGGCATATATTAAATGATAAGTCATACAGAAATGAGCACAGATCTCAAATTACTGGCCAGATTTGATTCTTCCAACATAAACAAGTAATCCAGGGTCGTGTTCATTAGGGCCCACCGGAAGAAAACAGACTTAAACAGGGAGGAACTACCTGAGCTTGTCCAATAAGCATATTTGAGTTTTTTTTTTTCAATTCAAATCGTTTTGTAATGGTGTGCATGACCTTATAATTGGTTATTTCCCAATTATCTATCCTTCCTTCCAAAGTGTGCACTTGTTCACTTTCCTTCACTGATTTGAAAGGAAATTACTGGTTTAAGAAATATGGTGGAAACTCCCTCTTGCCGATGCCTTCACCGATCCAATGCTTATAGATTTGTGGTAAGCAGTGACCAGGTGTACACTTCAGGATAAATAATTGGGATGCAACATTTGTGATAAATGTATGGATAAGTAGGCCAAGTCTTACCACTCCAGGCTCTGTTGACCTCACTGAGGAAAAGGCGAGAGTGGGAGCCAAAGGGGAGCCTCACCTCCAGCTCCCCATCCTGGAAGTTCAGCCTCACTCTAGAGTCTGCACCTATAGAAATATAATGTAATAGACAATTAAGAACTTGGCCCTATGAACATACCAGAGGGAAATTGACCCAGGGAAAAAATAAAACTTACCCACAAAAGAAAGTTCCTCTGCCGAGGACACTGAGGAAAGAATAACATATTATTAGGATGCATTATAAGGCCCATGCCTCCACCTCCATTGGGCATATTATAATAATCAAGTTAAAACCAATCCATGAACTATTGACCAAAGCCACTTAAAATAATTAATATTGTGAAGCATAGATTTGGGTAGCCTAAGATAAACATGATTTTGCATACTTTCCACAACAGCAAAGTCATTAGAGATGGGAAAAATGTCAACCAATGTGACATCTTCACCAGTTATTGCCATTCTTCTATGGGTAAAAACAAACAGCCTATAGGAAACAAAAGTGGAACATTACTATGGGCAGGTGTAATGCATCTTTCAGAGTTCTGGTAGTGGAATAGCATCTAATTCAACTCACGCATGTTCCTTGGAGCGCTCCACCAAACCCAATAGTCTGCTTTCAGTGACATTGTCCACAAAGACAAGACATTGAACAGCATGTTTACAACAATCTGGTTAAGGGAATTGCATAGATTTTTTTCACAGTGTCACATTTGAAAATAGGCTTGATATCTAAATTAAATGCTTTTGTATTGGAAAAAACATTATGCATCAAGTACCTTCAAAGAGCAGAGGCCTTGGCATTGCTATAAAAAAACTGTCTGCGAAATATGTAGGCCTACAGTAGGCTACACAGTAGCTATTATAAGATTGCCACCCAGTGGAGGACCTACCATGGCCCGGCACCCGTGCCTCATTGGCCATGGCTACAGCGGACCTGCTCTCACTTGGGACCAAAGCCAGGCCACTGGTACTTTTCATAACTTCTTATGCAGAGTTTGTTGATTCTGCTCTTCACAAATTCTCACTGTCAGCCCTAGCTATTGAAACACAATGTCCATAGTATAACATAAGTGCGTATAATAGTGTAACACTGGTGTTACAGTCGAAAAGCAGCACCAATGTCCTCATTGAGCATTCTGCTTCTTTACACTCAAAGCCTATTCAATACAAATAATTGTATTATTGAATGAAATATATGAAATATCACTACATTCAGATACACACACGTATAGAGTATTAGACCTTGACAAACAAACTCCACAGCCTCGCCTTGGGTGAACTGCCCGTAGGCTACGTCGGAATGAAACATTGTGTTCTTCTTACAAAGGAAGTCAAACATCAGCCTTTAGATAACGTACTCGTAACATCCGAGTGATACAAAAAACATTTAGTGCGCGCTATAAAGGATACTATGACGCAATGTTCGTCTTGTGCCAAAGTCTCTTGAATTGCGACAGATTGATCCATTACTTAAAACCGTTACTTTCGAGCAAACTCCCTCACTCCCACAAAATACAGATTGAAGCGAGAATAGACACAGGCCAATCGTTTCTCTCTTACAAAGTTGGGCTATACCAGCTACTTATCGAGAACACGAAACAACAAATCCGACTAAATGTTTGCTTTCACAGTGCGTAAAATGTATTGCCGTGTTCCGACATTATTCCGTATTCTTCAAGATGTCCTTATTCCTTCTCCCTTAGCTGTTTGTGGACCTGCCACGCAGAGATTTCAGCAACTAAGAGTGACGTAATGTTTTGGCTGTCACTTGAGGAAATCTTAATCGGATTACTCACTGTTTAATCGGACAGATGCAGGTGTAATACTAAATTGTAGATGTATCTACTTCATACACACCAGGGTTGAATATGTTACTGTCTAAATGTAGTCCGTTAAGTTACCTACTAGTTACCTGTCCAAAATTGCAATCAGTAATGTATTTTTGCATTACCCAAATTCACTAATGTGAATTTATTACTTTAATTTACTGTTGGATTACTTTCCCTTTAAGAGGCATTAGAAGAAGACATAAAGGATGGTCAAACGCATTTGATTTGTCATCATAGTGGTCTCTGATTGGTGGTCATCATTTGGTGTGTCATCATAGCAGTGGTCTCTGATTGGTGGTCATCATTTGGTGTGTCATCATAGCAGTGGTCTCTGATTGGTGGTCATCATTTGGTGTGTTATCATAGCAGTGGTCTCTGATTGGTGGTCATCATTTGGTGTGTCATCATAGCAGTGGTCTCTGATTGGTGGTCATCATTTGGTGTGTCATCATAGCAGTGGTCTCTGATTGGTGGTCATCATTTGGTGTGTCATCATAGCAGTGGTCTCTGATTGGTGGTCATCATTTGGTGTGTCATCATAGCAGTGGTCTCTGATTGGTGGTCATCATTTGGTGTGTCATCATAGCAGTGGTCTCTGATTGGTGGTCATCATTTGGTGTGTCATCATAGCAGTGGTCTCTGATTGGTGGTCATCATTTGGTGTGTCATCATAGTGGTCTCTGATTGGTGGTCATCATTTGGTGTGTCATCATAGTGGTCTCTGATTGGTGGTCATCATTTGGTGTGTCATCATAGTGGTCTCTGATTGGTGGTCATCATTTGGTGTGTCATCATAGCAGTGGTCTCTGATTGGTGGTCATCATTTGGTGTGTCATCATAGTGGTCTCTGATTGGTGGTCAGACTGGCTAAGGTGGATCAAACTCAAACCTGCACTTTTTTCGATGCTCAATTGAATGAATTGACAAAACATCCAAGACCTCAGAAAAGAAGTCTGGTTCATCCTTTGGAGCAATTTCCAAACGCCTGAAGGTACCACGTTCATCTGTACAAACAATAGTACGAAAGTATAACCACTATGGGACCACGCAGATGTCATACCGCTCAGGAAGGAGATGCGTTCTGTCTCCTAGATGATTGTGCGAAAGTGCAAATCAATCCCAGAACAACAGCAAAGGACCTTGTGAAGATGCTGGAGGAAACAGGTACAAAGGTATCTATATCCACAGTAAAACGATTCCTATATCGACACAATCTGAAAGGCCGCTCAGCAAGGAAGAAGCCACTGCTCCAAAACCGCCATAAAAATGCCAGACTACGGTTTGCAACTGCACATGGGGTCAAAGATCGTACTTTTTGGAGAAATATCCTCTGGTCTGATGAAACAAAAATATATTGGTTTGGCCATAATGACTATAGTTTTGTTTGGGGAAAAAGAGGGAAGCTTGCAAGACAAAGAACACCATCCCAACCGTGAAGCACGGGGGTGGCAGCATCATGTTGTGGGGGTGCTTTGCTGCAGGAGGGACTGGTGCACTTCACAAAAAAGAAATAGGAAAATTATGTGGATATATTGAAGCAACATCTCAAGACATCAGTCAGGAAGTTAAAGCTTGATCGCAAATGGGTCTTCCAAATTGACAATGACCCCAAGCATACTTCCAAAGCTGTGGCAAAATGGCTTAAGGACAACAAAGTCAAGGTATTGGAATGGCCATCACAAAGCCCTGACCTCAATCCTATAGAAACGTTTTGGGCAGAACTGAAAAAGCGTGAGCAAGCAAGCAGGCCTACAAACCTGACTCAATTTCACCAGTTCTGTCAGGAGGAATGGGCCAAAATTCACCCAACTTATTGTGGGAAGCTTGTGGAAGGCTAACCAAATCGTTTGACCCAAGTTAAACAATTTAAAGGCAATGCTACCAAATACTAATTGAGTGTATGTAAACTTCTGACCCACTGGGAATGTGATGAAAGAAACAAAAGCTGAAATAAATAATTCTCTCTACTATTATTCTGACATTTCACATTCTTAAAATAAAGTGGTGATCCTAACTGACCTAAGACAGGGAATTGTTACTAGATTAAATGTCAGGAATTGTAAAAAACTGAGTTTAAATGTATTTGGCTAAGGTGTATGTAAATTTCCGACTTCAATTGTAAGTCTAGTTGATTCAAATATAGTTACCTCAATTTCATAACAGGGAGCTCTGCAGACAATTTCAAAGAAAATATTAATATTTTGTTTTGGTCAAACATTTATTTAATCTATATTTATATGACCTTGACAGTTTGTACAGTATACACAATGTAGAAAGAATCCAACATGACACATTTCTTTTCGTAACTTTTCTCCAAATATTTGATACGACACATCAGGTGTTGTACGTCAACTTTCCATGAAACTACTGCAAAAATATACGCTTTTACCATTTTATAACCCATATAAATTACTCTCCACATTGTTATGATGGTGATTTATAATTAAGAACACAGCTAAATAATAACATGAGTAAAATACACATTACAGTTGTACAGTGAGTGACTACATTCACAGATATGAATTACACCTCAATGCGTCAGCACAAATATGTCAAACACCTTCTATAGCCCAGTAATTATTATCTTTAAATAAGTGCATACATTGTCAATCTGTCCTTCACAATATGCTAGCTAGGACTAGGTAATAACTGAGTTATAATGCAATTTCTGTAAAGCTTTGGTATTGGAGAAAGTCTTTAGCCTGAGTGCCAGTCTGTTTGTGCTATCATGCCAGCTCCTTGTCCTGGGCATGTTTGGTGTGTCAATGAGCAATTGAGTTAGCAAGAGCACAACCAGATCTGAGACCAGGCTAGAAGGTAATTGCAAGTGCAAAATCAAAGAAAACATGCAAGTCATCGTGCAAATCACTGGCGAAAGAAAATAACAGTGTGCCTAAAAAAAAAGAGTACATTTATGAAAATGTCATAATTGTAAACTTCATCTTACGCAAATCTCAATAAGTATCAAAAAGCTGATAATGAATTACCGTACCATACATTAGATTAGTCATGTATGATCGTAAGTAGCTATCATCTTCCATGTATTATGTTTTGGAAATTACTGATTTATGAACGGGTATGCTGGCGTGGTTGAATACCTTTCTGTAGCCATGTTAATCCTCATATTTTTCAATAATACCCTTTAAACCCATTTGGTTTGGACTCAACACAGGGGAATCACAACCACTTAAATCACCTAAATCTACCAAAAGCACATACGAGCCCTCATATACAGTAACTCAGTGCACATACACTAGCAAATAAACAAAAACAAAAACAGAGTAGGCTAGACCTACAACCAGTGTAGTATTTACGTGGAATGGAAAACAGGTTTTGCTGCGCTAACTACTGCCGCTGTTTAATATTGAAGCAATGGCTCAATGGGGCGACACATCAGGGTTGTATTCATTAGGTCACATAACGGGAAACGTTTTAAACCATTTTGCAACGGACAAGTCAAGGTATTTCCTCCCTCTTTCAATAGTTTTTCTTCCGCTTGGTACCTAATGAACACGATCCAGTTTAAACCAGAGAACCGATGCTGAGCAGACAAGCCAGCAGAGCAGTGGTGACCAACGCTAAAGGGAAGCGAGGACCTCTAGTGGCAGAAGAAGGAACGTTCAGAGTACCATCCAGCTTGAGGCAGGAGGTCATGGAGGTGTTGCAGCACTCTTGGTGGCATGTACTTGTTGTGGTCGTACACCAGGTGTTTTTTGTGCAGTCGGCATTGCAGCCTCCCATCCAGGTCGTTATTGAACCAACTGTAGTCTTTTTCAGCTGAAAAGAGAAACGTGCATTGAGTGCATGAGGTTTGATGAGTTTAAGTATGTACGAGATTGGCGAAAGGAAATTATCTCTTGTCTGAGTGATGTTATTCAGATGATAAGAGATAATCATTCTTGTCGTGACCAAATTTATTTTTCCTTCTTTCGTTATCAAATACTTAAAGTGTACATTTGTAGCCTACAGCGTTTACAGTTCAATGAAGCATGTCTAGTTTGCCTACTATGGCTATCTAATGATGAATAGGGTTGAGTGGGGATGCACTATTAAGCTTACCTCACAGTAGGGCTGGTTGAGGGGACAAGGCATTGGGTTTTTGGTTATCCAAGTCTTGTAACAGTTCTGCTCTGTGCACTGAAATATCTGACACATCTTAAGTTTCTGTAAATAGAAACATGATGTTAATAAATGCTGTTAAATTCACAGACACGGAGTCATTTGCACACACACACACACACACACACACACACACACACACACACACACACACACACACACACACACACACACACACACACACACACACACACACACACACACACACACACACACACACACACTAGGGCTACGACCATGGATGAAGACAGTCATTAAAATAATAACCGTTTTAAAAAACAAAGTTTTCACCCCCTGACCTTTTCCACATTTTGTTGTGTTACAAAGTGGGATAAAGATATATTTAATAGTAATTTTTTTCACAAAATACTCTGTAATGTCAAAGTGAAAGAAAAATTCTAACATTTCTAATGAAGCTATGAAAAATAAAATGCTATTATACAGTATCTTGATTAAATAAGTATTCAACACCCATAACATGATGCAGCCACCACTATTCTTGAAAATATGGAGAGTGGTACTCAGTAATGTGTTGTATTGGATTTGCCCCAAACATAACACTTTGTATTCAGGACACTAAAATGTTGCAAACAGGATGCATGTTTTGGAATATATTTACAGGCTTCCTTCTTTTCACTCTTTCAATTAGGTTAATATTGTGGAGTATCTACAATTAAACTCATGGTGAAATCCCTGAGAGGTTTCATTCCTCTCTGGCTACTGAGTTAGGAAGGATGCCTATATCTTTGTAGTGACTGAGTATATTGACATCCAAATGAAAATTAATAACTTCACCACGATCAAAGGGATATTCAATGTCTGCTTTAAAAATATATATATTTTTACCAATCTACCAATCGGTGCTCTTCTAGGCGAGACATTGGATGACCTCCCTGGTCTTTGTGGTTGAATCTGTGTTAGTGAAATGTACTGCTTTACTGAGTAACCTTACAGATAATTGTATGTGTGGGGTACAGAGATAATTTAGTCATTCAAAAATCATGTTAAACACTATTGCACACAGGGTGAGTCCATGCAATTGCTGTGATTCGTTAAGCACATTTTTACTCCTGAACTTATTTAGGCTTGCCATAACAAAGGGGTTGAATACTTATTGACTCAAGACACTTCAGCTTTTCATTTTTAATTAATTTGTAAAACAAAACATTTAAATTTAAGCCATTTTAAATTCAGGCAAAACCCCAACAAAATCTGGAAAAAGCCAAGGGGAATAATTTCTTATATACAGTGAATTCGGAAAGTATTCAGACCCCTTCCCTTTTTCCACTTTGTTTTTACATTACAGCATTATTCTAAAATAGATTACATTAATTTCTTTCCTCATCAATCTACATAAAATACCCCATAATGACAAAGCAAAAACAGGTTTTTATATTTTTTTGCAAAATTATATATAAAAAAAAAAACTGAAATAGATAGATGGATAGATACTTTATTGATCCTCGAGGGGAAATTTCTTTGTCAAGCAGCTACAACAAAACACAGGGCAGGTGCAAAATGCCAGAACGAAAATACACAAAAGACAGATACACGGTACATGATACATAGAGCAGCAGTATGAAAAAAATACAAGATGTCTGGAGTGCAAAAAAGCTATAAAAAGACATTGCATAGTATGGGTGTTTGGCTGAATATGTACACTATACATTGGTGGACGTTGGATGGTTAACTATACTATACAGGTCGATGGCAGAGAAATACTGCAATAGCTAAAAATGCATATGATATGAGTGAGGGTAATAATAGTTTACTTAATATAGAGACTGGTTAAATGAACAGGTAAGTGAAAAATGTGCATGGTTAAATTAGCTGTACAAGTAAATATACAGTTATATTTATGGGTAAGTGAATACTTGCATGGTTACATAAACTGTACAGGTAAATGACAGGAAGAGATACTTAAATAGCTAAATGTGTGTATGATATAATTTGGGGTAATAATAGTAATTCCCTTAAAATACAGTCCTTAGTGTGCAGGGTTTAATTACAGCTAAATGCACGTATTGCACATTCAATGAAAAAAGATACAACTGACAGGACACTAATATGCATTCCTGAGTGAATGACTAAGTAAGTTAAGTCCAAGAATTACTTGCAATATTGCATGTGATATGATATAACAACTGTACGTGAGTATGTATATACAGACGTGAATGAATAAATAAGTCCTGAGTGAATGAGTGATTACGGACCAGAGTTACTCACGGATGGATGCATAATTGTTAAACTAGGTCCTAACACCCCAACAGTTCCAGGTCTGTGTTGCCAACGGCACGGCACCCCGGTGAGGCATTATATAGTCTAATAGCCGCTGGCAGGAAGGACCTCCTGTAGCGCTCTCTGGCACTCCGTGGTGGGATCAGTCTGTGACTGAAGGTGCTCCTCTGCATCATAACCATGGCATGCAGAGGGTGGGTGACGTTGTCCATGATGGCCAGCAGTTTGGACAGGATCTGTCTCTCAGCCACCTCCTCTAGAGTGTCAAGGTTCATCCCCAGGACAGAGCTAGCCTTCCTGATCAGCTTATTTACCCAAAAAGCATCACCGACTTTTGCGTTGGCTCCCCAGCACACCACTGCAAAAAAGATGGCACTGGCCACCACAGACTGGTAGAAGGTATGCAGTAGTTTACTGCACACGTTGAAGGACCTGAGCCTCCTCAGAAAGTAGAGTCGGCTCTGGCCCTTTTTGTACAAGGCCCCGGTGTTACCAGCCCAATCCAGCCTATTGTCCATATGGACTCCCAGGAACTTGTATGACCCAACCATTTCCACATCCATCCCATGTATAGGGACTGCAGTCAGTTGTGCCTTGGTTCTCCTGAAGTCCACCACCATCTCCTTTGTTTTGCTGATGTTGAGCTGAAGGTGGTTCTGCTCACACCACAACACAAAGTCACTGATTGTGCTCCTGTACTCCTCCTCCTGCCCACCCCTGATGCACCCTACAATTGCGGAGTCATCCGAGAACTTCTGTAGGTGGCATGTTTCAGAGTTATATTGGAAGTCCGAGGTGTAGAGGGTGAACGGGAAGGGGGACAGGACCGTTCCCTGGGGGGCCCCTGTGTTGCTCACTGCCCGTTCTGACACACAGCTCTGTAGTCACACAAATTGTGGCCTACCGGTCAGGTAGTCCGTGACCCAGGAGACTAAGGGTTCTTCCACTTTCATCCTGTTCATCTTCTCACCCAGTAGCAGGGGCTGAATGGTATTGAAGGCACTGGAGAAGTAAAAAAACATAACCCTCACAGCGCAACCTGCGTTGTCCAGGTGAGAGTAGGCCCTCTGCAGAAGGTAGATGATTGCATCATCCACCCCGATGTTGCACTGGTATGCGAACTGCAGGGGGTCCAGTGATGTACACACCAGGGGTCTGAGGTGTACTTATTTACATAAGTATTCAGACCCTTTACTATGAGACATGAAATTGAGCTCAGGTGCATCCTGTTTCCATTGTCCACCTGTGGTAAATTCAATTGATTGGACATGATTTGGAAAGGCACACACCTGTCTATATAAGGTCCCACAGTTGACAGTGGATGTCAGAGAAAAAACCAAGCCATGAGGTCGAAGGAATTGTGCAGAGATAGGATTGTGTCGAAGCACAGATCTGGGGAAGGGTACCATAACATTTCTACAGCATTGAAGGTCCCCAAGAACACAGTGGCCTCCATCATTCTTAAATGGAAGAAGTTTGGACCCACCAAGACTCTTCCTAGCGCTGGCTGCCTGAACAAACTGAGCGATTGGGGGTCACTCTGACAGAGCTCCAGAGTTCCTCTGTGGAGATGGGAGAACCTTCCAGAAGTACAACCATCTCTGCAGCACTCCACCAATCAAGCCTTTATGGTCGAGTGGCCAGATGGAAGCCACTCCTCAATAAAATACACAGGACAGCCTGCTTGGAGTTTGCCAAAATGCACCTAAAGGACTCTCAGACCATGAGAAACAAGATTCTATGGTCTGATGAAACTAAGATTGAACTCTTTGACCTGAATGCCTAGCGTCACGTCTGGAGGAAACCTGGCACTATCCATACGGTGAAGCATGGTGGTGGCAGCATCATGCTATGGGGAAGTTTTTCAGTGTCAGGTTCACCTTCCTACAGCACAACGAACCTAAGCACACAGCCAAGACAACATAGGAGTGGCTTCGGGACAAGTCTCTGAATGTCCTTGAGTGGCACAGCCAGAGTCCGGACTTGAACCCGATTGGACATCTCTTGAGAGACCTGAAAATAGCTGTGCAGCGACCCTCCCGATCCAATCTGACTTGAGAGGATCTGCAGAGAAGAATGGGAGAAACGTCCCAAATACAAGTGTGCCAAGCTTGTAGTGTCATACCCAAGAAGACTCAAGGCTGTAAATGCTGCCAAAGGTGCTTCAACAAAGTACTGAGTTAAGGGTCTGAATACTTATGTAAATGTGATATTTCAGCCGTTTTTTTTTTGGGGTGCAACATTTTCTAAAAATCTGTTTATGCTTTGTCATTGTGGAGTATTGTGTGTAGATTGTTTACCTAATTTATTTTACTTAAAAACTGCATTGTTGGTTAAGGGTTTGTAAGTAAGCATTTCCCTGTAAGGTCTACACCTGTTGTATTCGGCGCAAGTGACAAATAACATTTTGATTTGATTTTATTTTATTTGATGTAGTAACCAAAAAAGTGTTAAACCAATTAAAATATATTTTAGATTCTTCAAAGTAGCCACCCTTTGCCTTGATGACAGCTTTGAGCGCAGCATTTATTTCAACTGGAATCAATGAGCCCAATCAGTCCTCCATGACAACAAAATCATAAACAACAGAGTAGGGCTGGCTAATAAGTCCTTAGTTTTGGGGTCATGCTCAGGTAAAACAATTTGGCTAATCTATACTTCCATATTCTATTCTTGAAGATCAAGGGGTGTAACATTTATTGGAATGACTGGAATTCTGATAAACCTCTGTTTTTAATGTAAAAATAGAATTAAATCGTATTATTATACAGTATGTAGTAGAAAGCGATGGGTTAGAAGAAGCCTACATTTCTACATCCATATATGGCCAGCTATGTAAACTTTAACATTGATTTATCCTGCAATAGATGTCGTTCAAGTAATCTTAAAGTAACAGAATCCAAAAGTTACATTACTGATTACAATTTTGGACAGGTAACTTGTAACTGTAACGGATTACATTTAGAAAGTAACCTACACAACCATGGCAGTCAACAAGTGCTCAGCATATGTGGGAACTCCTTCAAGACTGTTGGAAAAGCATTCCTCATGAAGCTGGTTGAGAGAATTCCAAGAGTGTGCAAAGCTGTCATCAAGGCATAGGGTTGTTACTTTAGAAGAATCTAAAATCTAAAATATATTTGGATTTGTTTAACACGTTTTTGGTTACTGCATGATTCCAAGTGTGTTATTTCTTAGTTTTGATGTCTTCACTATTATTCTACAATATAGAAAATAGTAAAAATAAAGATAAACCCTTGAATGAGTTGGTGTGTCCAAACCTTTCACTGCTACTGTATATTATACAGTGGGTTCCGGAATTATTAGATCCCTTGATTAAGATGAGCAAAAAGGACTGTACAAAATAGATAATACAAATACTGAGCTACAATGTATGCTACATTTTATTTTTACATTTTTTATTTTATACTAATACAATTGCTCAGAGAAAGAGATTTTGTTTAACAAGTAATAAAAACAAATCTAAAGACGATAATGGTAAAAACGATTGGATCCCCTGTTTTTAATACTCCCCTTGCGACGATAACGACACTTTTCTAAAATGAGATTGGAGAACACATTGGGTGGGATCTTGGACCATATCCTTGATGTCCTACGTCTGCACTTAAGGACATGCCCTCTTCAATTAAAACCACAGGTTTTCAACGGGGTTTAAATCCAGAGACTGAGATGGCCATTGCAAAATAACGACTTTGACGTCAATTAACCATTGGTCCCAGGACCAGTGGAAGAAAAATAGTCCCATAACATCAAAGCTCTTTTACAGTAAGGATGAGTATTTTTCTGCCTATGCATTGTTCTTTTCGAAGGCCAAACCCACCGGTGGTGGGCGTGGCCAAAGACCTCTATTTTCGTGTCATATGACCATAGCAGCGTTTCCAATCCAAGTGCTAACGCCGTTTAGCAAACTCCGGACGGTGCTACGGTCAGATGACATGAAAACAGAGCTCTTTGGCCACGCACACCAGAGAGAGTTACAGAGGGTCAAAGATCATAACCCCAAGACATGTTAACCTCTCACTATTACCAATAACATGGGAGGTTAGCACATCTTAGGGGAAGATCTTTGTGCCTCTGTAACTTTCTCACACATCATTATTCACGATTCATTCAGGATGATCCGTAACCATGGTAGCATCCACTTTAATGTAGAAGTGTTTCAAAAGATATTCTAATCTTATTTACAATAAAAGTGACTCCAAAATGACACAATACATTATTTGACATTCATTTCTATTGGGCGTGTCATAATCTGAAACACCACCGAAACAAACTGCAAATGCATCCAACAAGTTTGTAGATTCACAATCTTGATGTAGTCATTGGTGCTAGGAATATGGGACTAAATACTAACTAACTTTTGATTACTTTATTTCTGAGAATCTTTGGTAACGCTGTATGGGAATGTACTCTAACACATTGGGACATTTACTGTAGTAGGCCTACATCAACCTGAGAACTTCAAGTTGCTGCCCAAAAGCTAGTTCTTACATTGGTTGGTTCAGCAGTTGTAGTGGTGGCTGCTGCTGCTGCTGCTGTGGAGGTGGTCATCATCACTGTAGTCACTGGAGGAACAATTAACATACGTCTCTTTGAGACGACTCATGCATCAATTAAGAAACAAGGCACGAGGAGGCATTGAATAGTTCAACAGACCAACAGACGTAGCTCAGCCCCATACAGTAACAGCCTCCTTGTCGATGTGGTGGTGATACATGTAAGCATGAATCCCTCACAGTAAAAAGACAGGGTTTTTACGGTATCCATGTGAGGACAGCCTCACCAACTCCAACACTAAGAAGACCGTAGTACGGCTTGACTTTGACTTCCTCACAGTTTTTCAAGGAAACAGATGAAATGCAGAATAGGACATGTCTTTTTTTCATGGAGTGGGTTAGTCCCATTTTCATGGAGTGGGTTAGTCCCATTTTCATGGAGTGGGTTAGTCCCATTTTCATGGAGTGGGTTAGTCCCATTTTCATGGAGTGGGTTAGTCTCACTCCTTTTGGATTTTTTGTGTTTATTCGACATGATGGTTCGAGAGGAAAGTAAGGTGTAGAGAGGGTGCTTGAGCCGTGGGTCGGATTTGAACCCATGTTCGCAGTGGTACACAGTACATGTGTTTTAAACCAGTGGACCAGTGTAGGCTGGAAAAAAGTTTTCTTTACCTGATGTAGTGTTTGTCGGAACCATGAAGGCCAGGGTAGAGCTAAGGCAGTCGGTGGAGTTGCAGCATCCCATGGTACAGTTTGTCTGAGTGTTGTTGACACAGGCATTACTGCAGGAGGCACTGCAGCCAACGGTGTAAGTCATGTCTTCCTGTCTCTTCAGCTGAGAAGGTGTCACACATTTTGTTAGCACACTCTTAAAAACAAATACGTTTTTTTTTTATTATTGTTAAACAAGGGAATATAAGATGAAGTTAGAACCACATACGGTATAGTTTTAGTAAATACAACTGACTAAAAATATATATTTGTATGAAACTTTTAATAGGAGGGCCTGGAAGATTATATCTAAAAAAAGGTGTGACATGAAATAATGACAGCAGATGCAATATGAACTATTGCATGCAACAACAAAAAACTCAACAAGTTGTGTAAGAAAAGTGAGTACATTTGTATTATTCAAATTCGAAAATGCAGTGAATACTGTACCTCACAGAAGGTGATGTTAGCGTTGCATGCAACAGAAGTCATATTCATGTACACACTGTAGCAGTCTGAGTAGTTACAGGACAACTGGCGACAGGATATCTATGAGAGAGAGAGAGATATAGAGAAAGAGAGAGAGAGAGACAGAGAGAGAGAGAGAGACAGAGAGACAGAGACAGAGAGAGAGAGAGAGAGAGAGAGAGAGAGAGAGGTTGCAATATTGGTCCCACTTTGAATGAAGTACACCTTAGAAAGTCTTTATATTATACAACATACATAAAGTCTGTACTAAACATATCAACTGTACGTTTATGTCACACTCCATAATAAAGTGCTCATAAATGGTACATTACCAATGTAGATGTGACATAACCGGCTAAGTCCCCAACAACCTGAGCTTTATAAAGGGTGACATGGCATCATGCTTGTCTTGAGGAAAGCCCCCAGATAAGGGATGGAAAGCGGACTACATGCATCATGATAATCTCTCCCAACAAGTTACTTCATTCCTCAGTGCCAACATGCACAGACGCAAACATGGGCCCAGTCACCATCCCCTCAACGCCCTCACTCACTCACTCACTCACTCACTCACTCACTCACTCACTCACTCACTCACTCACTCACTCACTCACTCACTCACTCACTCACTCACTCACTCACTCACTCACTCACTCACTCACTCACTCACTCACTCACTCACTCACTCACTCACTCACTCACTTATAGTTTTTTTCAACCATTTTGGCAAAACATTTTGATGTCAGGGGTGTATTTTCAAAACACTGAGTCATGGCCCCTATCTTAAATACCATAAGAACATTTTGTTTAGTCACCTATACATCAGATAATGATAGGCTCACCGTTTAGTCATTTTAACTAACATTTAATCCAACAGCAAAAAATGCTAGATACAATTTTCCAAATGTTTTTTTTTAGATAGTAGATGGTAAATAATGGTAAATACCATTTTCCATACAATATTTATCTATAGTTTGGCGGCAAAGTTTACGTTACATAAGTAAAATACATGATCAGATATAGGGGTAGAATGTACTGTAAAGCAGTAGTCTACAGTAAAAAGGTACTTGTTTAGCACTGTGTGTGAATGCCCATATCTGCCCCATGCAACTCTGTACAAGATCACCTTTTCTATGTGACTTGTCAACTGATACAGTATGACATGTCTCTCAGCTTGACAACATTTATCAGGTTACAGTGTATCAATGAAATTCAGATAATGAGTGGAATTTATTGTTACATATGAAGGGTTTATTAATTGGTTTATTGTTTAATGGGTTTATTGATTAATTGGTTTATTGATTAATTGGTTTATTGTTTAATGGGTTTATTGATTAATTGGTTTATTGTTTAATGGGTTTATTGATTAATTGGTTTATTGTTTAATGGGTTTATTGATTAATTGGTTTATTGTTTAATTGGTTTATTGTTTAATTTGTTTAGTGTTTAATTGGTTTATTGATTAATTGGTTTATAGATTAATTGGTTTATTGTTTAATTGGGTTATTGATTAATTGGTTTATTGTTTAATTTGTTTATTGATTAATTGGTTTATTGTTTAATTTGTTTATTGATTAATTGGTTTATTGTTTAATTTGTTTATTGATTAATTTGTTTATTGTTTAATTGGTTTATTGATTAATTGGTTTATTGATTAATTGGTTTATTGTTTAATTGGTTTATTGTTTAATTGGTTTATTGTTTAATATTGTAGGCTACAGACTTGCAGCTAAAAGCTGCATTGCAGTACAGGTCAACAGATAACAAGGAAAAATTTAAGTAGACATAACAATTAGGTAGATTAACAAAACAAAGAAATTGATGTTGATGGTGATGAAGCCAGCTCTGAGAGTTCCTTCACAACAGTCTACCCGCTTATGACAGAGACTGGTGTTTCTGACAACCCCCCTGGAGTTAAGCTAGATGATGGTGATGCCAGATGATTGATGCCAGATAATGCAGTCGGCTTGCTGGCCCTGATGTCGTCTATAGCTCAACCTCTCTGTAGCCAGAACTTAGTACTCGTCTACAACTAACGAGTAGCACCCACTTTGGGTGATGACTCTGCAGCTGCTACGGCGCAAAACAAGCTCACCACACATCAGCCCAGAGCAATAGTCATCCCCATTTCCAAAGTGCAGTCAGGTCTCATTCGTCAAGAAGCCGGTGCTTTAGTGAGATCCTTTAAATGCAAACATTAGCTGGAAGCTAGATAGTTAGCTACAGCCAAACCACACAAGCAGACTTGCCATCAGTCTTTCAACTCCATGAGTGAAAACAACCAGATATACCCAATCAACACTAAAACACTTAAAATACAAAATACACAGAGCTCTTTGTTAGGCTGCCTTACGCTGCCATGATCGGTTATCTGACAACCCCACAGAAATAATGCACACGCTTCAATGAGGCAGAAGGCTCATATCAGCAAATTAAACGGAATTATTTTCTAAGACAATTTGCAATAATTACAAGGACTGTTTATTTAGTGGCCTCCTTATGAATGATGTTGAATAAATGTGTAATGAAGGTTGTTACGAATGATACTGCAACATTCACAAAGGTGTCATGATTGGTTTCATAAATGTGTTATAAATGCATTATGTTTACGTAATATCATATCATATAATACATCTACTATACTATTAAAATACTAGACTCACCATGGTCATGCCACTGGTGCCCCATGAAGTGGTATTGTCTGTGCTCGTGGTTCCACTACCTGTGTTAGCAACGACAAAATGTATTGTGAGAGCAAAGTGGCCCAAAAAATATATCTATTGTATATCCTCAACGTGAATTCATAAAACAATCAGTATTTTGTATTACCCGCCATTACACTGCTTGAAGTGGAGGTCATGGCTGTTGTCATTGAACTTATATTGGACCGATTGGAGGTTGCTGTATTAGCAGCAGATTGAACCGCGGTAGCTGTCATCATAGTTGCTGAGCCCGATGCCATGTTAGTATTATTTGAAGAAATGGCAGACGACGTCGAAGCTTGAGTGGTCGTAGCGGTCGTAGCGGCCGTAGCGGTCGTAGCGGCCGTAGCGGTCGTAGCGGCCGTAGCGGTCGTAGCGGCCGTAGCGGTCGTAGCGGTCGTAGTTGACATCACAGTTGTTGCAGTCCCCGTGGTCGTAGCATTGGTAGTTTGTCCTGAAACAAATGACGATGACTGCAGTCCCAGTAGTAATAAGAGCAGGAGGCCTGTTCAGAGAGAAGAGAAAGGCATACAGCTGTAATCATTTAGCAGGTCCTGTAAATTAAACATAACAAGCTCTTAACCATGTGTGTGTTATTGTCATATTCATGTGGGCAGTATGCCTCTGTTTTGTTCTGCTAGATGAGTCATTCCCTTACAAAAAAATATTGCAGTCAGAGTGCAGTATAACTGCAGTACACTGCATTATAACTCCAGTCAGAGTGCAGTATAACTAGTATAACTCCAGTCAGAGTGCAGTATAACTGCAGTACACTGCATTATAACTCCAGTCAGAGTGCAGTATAACTAGTATAACTCCAGTCAGAGTGCAGTATAACTGCAGTACACTGCAGTATAACTCCAGTCAGAGTGCAGTATAACTAGTATAACTCCAGTCAGAGTGCAGTATAACTAGTATAACTCCAGTCAGAGTGCAGTATAACTAGTATAACTCCAGTCAGAGTGCAGTATAACTAGTATAACTCCAGTCAGAGTGCAGTATAACTAGTATAACTCCAGTCAGAGTGCAGTATAACTAGTATAACTCCAGTCAGAGTGCAGTATAACTAGTATAACTCCAGTCAGAGGGCAGTATAACTAGTTTAACTCCAGTCAGAGTGCAGTATAACTAGTATAACTCCAGTCAGAGGACAGTATAACTAGTATAACTAGTATAACTCCAGTCAGAGTGCAGTATAACTAGTATAACTCCAGTCAGAGTGCAGTATAACTAGTATAACTCCAGTCAGAGTGCAGTATAACTAGTATAACTCCAGTCAGAGGGCAGTATAACTGCAGTACACTGCAGTATAACTCCAGTCAGAGGGCAGTATAACTGCAGTACACTGCAGTATAACTCCAGTCAGAGTGCAGTATAACTAGTATAACTCCAGTCAGAGGGCAGTATAACTGCAGTACACTGCAGTATAACTCCAGTCAGAGGGCAGTATAACTGCAGTACACTGCAGTATAACTCCAGTCAGAGTGCAGTATAACTGCAGTATGCTGAAAATGCTGCGTACAACATAAATATTTTAAATATTATATTAATATTTATGTCAGTAACTTTGCAGTGTAACTGCAGTTGCAGGTACAGTCTGGGATCTTAAAGGTACAATCTGGGATCTGAAAATCTGATTAAAGTTATATAAGTTATATTATTCAAGAATCAGTCGGTATGTGTCTATGCTAATTTTTTAGGCAATGGACATATTTAGAAAGTAAACATACTTGTGACTCTAAAAAAAGCAGTTGAGTCCATAGTCTTCTGGAGGGACTAGGAGCCCTTAGTCCAGTCTAGAAAGGAAAAGAGAAGCCATGATGAGTTAATTTTGACCCAGTATATTAAAGGGACACTTCAATATGTTTTAACATGATATTCATTATCTCCAGCTCCATACCAGTATCTACAGTACAAACAGTATGTGAGAACGGTGTTTTTATACAAACGATAAGAAGAAAAGTTACTAAGAAAATTACCCCCTGTAATCTTTAAAAAATTATAAAGAACGATTGTGTCCCTTTAACAATTAACAGTAGGACTTAGGCACGGAAGATTTTACATTTAGAAATAAACAGTGAAACGCGACACCATGAACATTGTGATATAAAGGTTCCTTATAGTCTTGTAGCATCGTGGTTACCTGACTACTGAATAATGCTACCTGGAGCATGAAAAGGTAAAAAGGTAACACCGCAAAACACATAAGTAAAGACCCAAATCCGTAGGTCTATTATGCCTTTGCTGTTGACACACGTCCTACGTCAGATTCGGTAGATCAATCAGACTGTTTACACATGTCCATTCATTATGTCCCACCTGGACTTATCCTTTGATCTTATGCCATCATCTATCTGAGAGCTCCTCCACAAACAATTCCCTAATTGTTCTATGGGGAAACTGATCTGATGATGGTTTGCCGTGGTCACGATTTGGAAGTCAAGTTGGGTTAAGAATAGAGAAGAGAGGTAGAAAAGAGAGTTAGGTGTAGCAAATAGTACTGTAAAACGGCCATCCACTCACAACCACATTGTGGCTGGTAAATTACAACATTGACCACTGCCAAAATAATACGTGTAGCATCAAAGGATATGATTTTGTTCTGTAGTGTCGGGTGGCAGCCGTTCACCCATGAACACAATTAAAATGTGTTTGCTCCTCGTGATGTCCCCAGGGCAATAGCACTAAGCACGGCATGTTTTTCATCCCTCCCTAGGAACCAACCACGCAGTCTCCTTTGGGCTCACCACCCTGGATACTGAGGGCAAAACAGTGGCCAATAGTCCTGTTTAGAAAAAGTAGGCCTAGTTATAGGTGTTTGTGTAAACTAATATACAGTATCTTGATTATTTGACCGCATGAGTCAAAACATGTTAGAATCACCTTTGGCACTTCTTCAAGCTCTGTCAAGTTGGTTGTTGATCATTGCTAAAGAGCCATGTTCATCTCTTGCCATAGATTTTCAAACCAATTTAAGATAAAACTGTAACTTAGCCACTCAGGAACATTCAATGTTGTCTTGGTAAGCAACTCCAGTGTAGATTTGGCCTTGTGTTTTAGGTTATTGTCCTGCTGAAAGGTGAATTAATCTCCCAGTGTCTGGTGGAAAACAGACTGAACCTGGTTTTCCTCTAGGATTTTGCCTGTGCTAAGCTCTATTCCGTTTCTTTTTATAATCTCCCTAGTCCTTGCTGATGACAAGCATACCCATAACATGATGGGGGCACCACCATGCTTGAAAATATGAAGAGTGGTACTCAGCATAGGTGGACCCAAGTCACTATTATTTAAGTCACAAGCAAATACAAGCAAGTCTCAAGTCACAAAGTCGAGTCCCAAGTAAACAAAATCTTGTTCAACTACAAATCTTTGCCTACTAATTGAGGCTACCAGACAGCCCTGTTCATTACATTTAAATGTATTTGTAAAAAAGGGACCTTGTAGCTGTCATAAGGGCATGAAATCAGCAGAAGGCAAGGCAGGTTGACGCGCTCAAAGTGTAGTTTCATTTACAGGTCTTAGTGATCCAATGGTGAAAGCGCCTTATCATACAAAATATACAAGTCGATTGACCAAATATACATGAGCAATAGCCCAAAGGAAATAGCCTCAGTATAAGGCTTAACCTGTCCTATCTGTAAGGACACAGTTAGAGGGTAAGACTGCACAGCCTCCACTTAAGAAAGCAAATCGAATCTGTCTAACAGAACCTCAAACGGGGTACGCATAAGCTCTTGGCTCCTAACAGGACCACACATCTGTCTAACAGGACATCGAACGGGGTACGCATAAGCTCTTGGCTCCTCCCAGGACCACACAATTACCCAATTGGTAAATACAACCAATAAACTGGTTCTACAATGTAAAAGGCAATAAAACACCTGCCATCCATTTAACGTACTGACTCGAAAGCGTGGCTCATTTCTATGCGCACTGAGGCACGTGCTACTATTACTAACCAGAATGACAGACACAGGACCATAGAGATAAATAGAGGAATCATCTTTGTATCTGTGCCATTTTACTGTCTGTGACTGCATGGGGAGCGGGGCAGCGCCATTGAGGCAGTCTCAATTTTAAACATCGCGCCCACTCAGAGGGTAAGAAATTGTCAATTAAAATGTATTGTATCAAACGTAATGAAATAGAAATGTCTAAGTGTTGCAATAAACGGTACGGGGAAGGAATGAGAAACTCTAGGAATTATTGTAGGTTTAAATGGAATATAGATTTGCCTCATTTGCATTTAAACGTGTGAAAGCGACAGCAAACATTCCAACAACAGAACAAAGTGATCTCCAATGGCGGGGGTTTGGAGAGCGCAAGTGGAAAGACGCGCATATGGTGCATATGTTCTACAGTAGGCTAATAATTCATTTTAACAACACATTTCAAATGCAAGTTTCATAAGTAAATTATAAATTTCAAGCAATTTTGACATACCAAAAGACCAGTAGGAAAAAACTGAGGATGGATCAACAACATTGTAGTTACTAAACAATACTAACCTAATTGACAGAGTGAAAACAAGGAAACTTGTACAGAATACAAATATTCCAAAACATGCATCCTGTTTGCAATAAGGCACTAAAGTAAAACTTGTGCTTGATACCCAATTGCTGGAGAGCTTGCAAAGTTAACAGGTAATGATAATGATCACCAAACAATTTTTGCAGCTGCATATTGTTTTATTACGGCAATCACTGCTCGACTGTATGCGTGGGGTACAGAGATGAGTTAGTCATTCAAAAATCAGGTTAAACACTATTATTGCAAACAGAGTCCATGCACCTTATTATGGGACTTGTTAAGCACATTTTTACTTCTGAATTTATTTAAGCTTGCCAAGAAAAGGGGTTGAATACTTATTGACTCAAGACATTTTAGCTTTTCATTTTTTTTATGAATTTGTGAAAAATTTCAAAAAAACAAATTCCACTTTGACAATATGGGTTATTGTGTGAAGGACAGGGAGAAAACAATCTCAGTTTAATACTTTCAGAAGGCACTGTACTATGTGAAAATATGAAAGCATTCGATGCCAGTAACCTAGACTTATATTTATTGTTGTGGAGTAAATCTAAGCAACATTATTCTCTACCATCTTTAAGCAACCATGGCAACCCTCCTTGTTGAACTTAAGCAGCCTGAAATGAGCAGCTAATGTCACAAAATAACACAAACCAAATGTTTAACTAACAGCTTACCCGTGTGTAGCGTTGAGCAAAAGTCTGACGATGAAACTGTCTGTATCAGCTGTGGATGAAACTCCTTTTCTCCCAGTGCCACTACCCTCTGTTCTTCCTGGTGACAACACAGGAGAGGCAACCTATTAAGTGGAGACTCTCACCTGCACACCCACTCAATTACTAGTCACAACTAGCAGAGCGGAGGAGACTACAGGCAGAGAGCTGGGTGGGTGTGTCTAATCTACCATACAAGGATCCAGAGATCAAATTAGTGTAAACTTCCGGCCCGCTAACTCAAAACACACCTATAACCTCGGCAACCAGGACTCGTCTCTAATGTAATCAGACACATTTATGAAAAATTGTCAATGGAGCAAAGTGATAGAACAAGTAATAGTCATGTGATATCATTAACATCTTTAATCCGTCTTTATTTACCTAGCAACCGATTTTCCAAACAAAAATGTTCCCACAATCTTCTACAACTTAACACAAACCTCCAATTACATAACACAGTGCAAACTTCAAATCGCCAGCTCATATTACAGTACCTTCCCAAGGAGTGATGAGGCCTTTCAAAAGCCAGTCAAAGCACTCTACTGTATAGAACTACATATTATTTAAAAAGGACACTTACAGGATTGTTGTGAAGCTCTTGCTTGCTCATGGGTTTCTTGTGAGATAATTCCCATACTGGTGAGGTGATTTTAGGGAACCTTCTGGTTTCTGTTCAACACAATGTGAAATCAGACCCCCCCTTGACAACAATTACCTCTTTGTGGCATTGTGGCTCTTGGAATGTGGAATACCTAACCTGGGCACCACACAAAGGCACCTGGGCCACTCGGGTGACAAAAAATCTCTCCTTCTAATAAACCTGAGCGTATTATGAGAAGAAGCCCTAAAAGAAAAGATACACATAGGCTGGTATAGCTTTTTGTTCCCTTGTGGAATTGTACACATTCCACATACAATTCTCTGCACAAATCCATACATCACACCCTATGAATCCATACATTTGATTCCATCACTCCCTTTGTATCCCTTACATTTGATTACATCACTCCCTATGAATCCTTTACATTTGATTAAATCACTCCCTATGAATCCTTTACATTTGATTCCATCACTCCCTATGAATCCTTTACATTTGATTCCATCACTCCCTTTGTATCCCTTACATTTGATTCTATCACACCCTACGAATCCTTTACATTTGATTCCATCACTCCCTTTGTATCCTTTACATTTGATTCCATCACACCCTCTGTATCCTTTACATTTTGTCCCAGCCGTCCCTGTTATCAGCAAGTATCATCACGTTGCCTCAATGTAAAATACAACAATAATAAGAGTGTCACCAACAAGCCAATAGTCAAATGAGGTGGGAATACACAGTGCATGACTGAGCGTTGACAATACCTCTCTAATACAGATGCCTCTTACTTCACCCTGTCTGTGTTTCATAATAGTGAGAGGGGTCAACTCTATCAGGCAGATGTGGCACGACCGAACACTGTTCAAACTCTTTTCTGGTGGAAAATGTATCATCTGGCAACCGTACAAGGGCAAGAGAAGCCTCACAGTTTCACTTGAAACAGGGAAAATTAAGTCATAGTTACTGTAATAATAATAGCTAATGATGCTAAACCTTTTAAAAGATGATTCCATCACACCCTGTCCGTTTTAGACGATGGTGATGTTATCTATATGCATGCTTCGGCAACCACATTAAAACCACTGGATGCTATTTACCATTGTGCACTCAGGTTTATCAGGTGGGATAGTTTCAGAACACATCACTGTATTCTATACCAAAATGTGGTTTGGGCCCCTCTGTCTGTGAGGCGAGAAAAACATAATCTTCTGTTTATTTATATAGCACTCCTTTTAAAACACCCGCCATATATTTCAGCATTAATTTCCATTTTGGACATACTAATTGTAATACCAGATCACAGTCATGGTTACATTAGAGACGCCTGCAGTAACACAGATTCGGGTAGAACTGCCTTCAGTTCCTGTGCACCTTTTCTGTGGAACAAATTGCAGACCCACCTCAAGCTAAGACACTTTGGAGCCCCTTGGCCATTTCAAAAATATTATGGAGGATCAGTATGATGTTGTCTGTGTTTGTCTCTGTTAAACTCTGTTTTTCTTTGTTTTAATGTCTGTCTGTGTGTCTAAATTGTACATGTTAACACGTTTACACAGGGCACAGACCTAAAAGAGATCCAGGCCTCAGTCTGTTTTCCCTGTTAAAATAAAGTTTAGAGATTCACAAGTGAACAGAGTAAATACCCTATTGTCCATTTCGTGAGAACAACAAGCACAATCCTACATTGTGCTCCAGCACATCCTCCCATTTCTCCAGCCATTGACAGAAAAGGACATGCCTTGGAAAATAGAGGTTGAGTGTTTTTGTTTGCCGAACGTTAGCAATTATATACCTCCGTGTGGGATGAGTGTGTGAGGGCTAAAATTACATGGCCATTCAAACACAAAACATATATTATATACAGGCACACATTTAATTTGAATGCTGCACTTTGTAACCAATGACAATTCTTCTCCACAACAGAGAGAAGAATAATAACCCGTGATGCAAGTTGACAAGGGCTTAATTACAGGCCACTTGTAAATAAATCTCTTGTTTCAAGTAATTAAAGCATGAGTGACATTTCAAATGTATTGTAAATACTATACAGGTAATGAATGTGTATGAAACAGGTTGAACCAGTCGGAAAAGCAGTGGTATCCGTCATTAAACAATGTTTCCGCACAAAAACAACCCCCCCCCCCCCCCCCCACCTCCCCTCAGCAACAGGCAGGTCAATAATTTGGCTATACCATTAGTAACGGTAATGACCTGTGACCTGTCTCTTTTTCGTGACTTATGTTAGCCAGGCGAGACCTGTTCAATGCAAAACCTGTTTGAGCTATTCAAGGGAGACAAGTTTACATGTTTGTGTTATACTGGGTATCCTAGCTGTCATTGACGATGGAAGCAAAGTGAAAAAGTATGATGGTCATTTTCAATATTGTAGGACAAAATATGCAAATTTTGTAATGAAGATGTGTGAAATTAGTATACAGTATATTTTATTATCTAATCATTTTCTAATGTTACATAGTAGCCTTTCAAATCAGGAGTGTATACAGTATCCGGTGCCTACAAAGGTACTGTATTGTAAATCTGTGTAAGTGGTGTTGTACATACAGAGAAAGTGTACAAACATACAAAAGATCACACATGTAGATAGCAGGTTTGAAGTACATGACATCCTAATTCCTATCACTTTATTTCTCCTTGATGGAAATGAAAATGCGCCCATCAAACTGAGATTCAAGCATATTGCAATATTAAGTGAAAATGGCTATGTTGCGGAAACTATAGTGTGTATTGTAATAATTTTGTATTATGATTGGGTATTATGGCTCATTTAAAAGTGCCACAAAATGACACACTGTCACGGATCCCTCCGGTACTGTTGCTCTGTCTGTGCACCAGTTCCGGAGGTCTATGTCACCGGCCTCTAGGCCTCACTGAACTCACATTACACACACCTGGTTCCCATCCCCCCCTGATTAGGGATGTTATACATGTGCCCATTGTCCTGGTCGATTAGTGTTTCCATGTCCGTTGTGCCTGTGAGTACCTGTGCTGTGTTGTTTCGGCCTTCACGCTGTATGTATTGTGCACTGGTTGTAGTACGGGTCTTGTCCTGTGTACTGGTGTGCACCTGTCATTTCGGGTCTCGTCCCGTGTATTTATTCTAGGTACTTCTCGCTCTTTTATTTGGGTTCAACCCTGTGTGTTTTTGTATACGTGTTTGTTTTGGGTTTCGTCCCCGTGCCGTTAAATGGCACGCTGTAATTTGGATGGAGAAATAAAACCCTTATTTCGCATTCCTGCGCCTGTCTCCCGATGTTTACACACAACGTGACACATGCACTCTTCAGATGCAAACAAATTAGGATGGAAAATAGATATTTCCTACACAAGGTATGCAAAATGGCAAGTTGAATCAAAGAAAACAAATTGTTTTGCATGGCTATTCAGAGCCATGACTATTCAAAATATAATTTATGGCGTAAACAAAGACTAATGCAAAATTATATGCAAACAAAGGGCTGTGTTTGAGAATGACAGGATGTCTGTGCTTAAAGCAAACACATGCCATTGACCTTTGGGCCATTCTTTTTGTACGGTGTCCATATTAGGACAACCTAAGCATGTCTTGGCTGTCCGAATATTCATACCAAAAATACGATATAACCCTATATAATATAGTGCGTTGTGCATGACTATCAAGTATTAGAGAGAATATCAACCAGTACAACAATTCAGGAGTGTCTACTCAAATATGCCATTGAAAGGAAGACACTTAATTTTACTCAGGCTCATCAAGACAGGCCTACAGTAGTTTGTAAAATAATTGGAATTGACAGTGGACACCACCCACTTACTGTGTTTAGATGAAGAGGCTCAGGTGGCAAAATTAAGCTGCTGTCTGGAAGGACATGGCCCTGGGACGCAGCATGATTAAGAAGATTAGATAAGATTTACTCGTCAGCGACACTGCTCTCACGGCACTGGAGATAGCTACAGGTCAGTGGGCACTACACGGTGTTCTAGCATTCCCCATGGAGTGTGACGGCATTGACCTGAAAAGAACGGAGCTATTTTCATTCTGACATTCTGACTTTCATTCTCCTCACCTTTATTCCTACCATCTGGCTGTTGGTAAAGGTCTGTATTTAGCCTCTTATTTGTCTGTATAAAGGTCTCTGCTAGTGTATTACATGTTTGTTTGTAATGGTTTGTTGAAGCTCTCTCTTGTGAATGAATCTCCAGAATTAGCTGTATTACAGAGACATCATCCGACTGGAGGCGGTAGAATTGTGGATGTAGTGTTGATATCATACAGCCTGGTCCCAGATCTGTATGAGCTGGTGGTAGAATTGTGGATGTAGTGTTGATATTATACAGCCTGGTCCCAGATCTGTTTGTGCTGGTGGTAGAATTGTGGATGTAGTGTTGATATCATACAGCCTGGTCCCAGATCTGTTTGTGCTGGTTGTAGAATTGTGGATGTAGTGTTGATATCATACAGCCTGGTCCCAGATCTGTTTGTGCTGGTTGTAGAATTGTGGATGTAGTGTTGATATTATATAGCCTGGTCCCAGATCTGTTGGTCCTGTTTTGTCAACTCCTATAGTCATTATACCCAAAAAAATGAATTATGAACACACCTTACACATTACTAACAATTTAATAGAGCACTTCTACTATTAAATAGTACTGCTGAATTATAAAAGCCTCAGAGCCTTACATTATAAATGCTGGGTTGAAAATATCAAACATGAACCTTCAAATAATCAAACTGGGGACAACACTGTCCACTCTATAGCATAAACCAGTCAGTAGAGTAACATTTACTTATGGAACACACAATAGAGAGAGAGAGAGAGAGTCACAAGGTTTTATTTTTGATCACACCTCAACAGCTTTCATTTCTCAGCTAGGATAGGACAATGTGAGGTGATTCTACAACAGCATGGTGACGTACATCCTGTGGTGTGCGTTTGCATGGACATGCAAGGGTCTGTTATGTACCTGCAGGTTCTTCTGGGTGAGTGTGTGTCTTGTAGCCTGGTCCCAGATCTGTTTTGTGGTGTTTTTCCTACTCTTTGCCAGACATGACAATGACCACAAACTGATCTAGGACCATTGGGCTATGTGTCCTATCTGACAATTATAGCTTTCACAACCCTCTTGCTCTGGAAATGCTGTATCACTGTCATTGGTTTTTGATGCAGGTTAGCCCATACTACTCAATCAAATACATGCCCAACGAACCTCACAGAACAGGGAAGGATCAGAACCCTCAAGTGAAACAAAAAACAGGTAATGGTGAGGGTTGTCCTCAGTAAATAGTGAAAGGCCTATAATTATCTCATCTGTGTATGTGTTATAAAATGTAATAGAATGGGCCTAATGCTGTTCTCTGTATGTGTTGGATGATTGATTTTCAGGCTCTGCGAATAAGAAAACACCAGGAAGTCATGGGGTAGGTGCCATGCAGAGGAGACTGTCCAAAGCTGAGAGGGAGATCCAGGCCCTCAAGACCCAGATCACCTTTGTGAGGGATACATGGGACAGGAAGTTAGTGGAAATGCAAAAGAAACAAAGGGACCTCCATTATCAGGTGTGTGTGTGTGTGTGTGTGTGTGTGTCTCTGTGTGTGTGTGTGTGTGTGTGTGTGTGTGTGTGTGTGTGTGTGTACCCAGCTTGAGAAATCTACATTAAGGGACGAGTTCCGTCGCTTTCTCTATGAAAGGCTGAGGGAGACTGAGCCTCTTCTGAGCTCAGAGGAACCCACGGACCAGAAGTTGGCATCTGTTAGTTCAGTGCTCTATCAGGCAGCGGCCCACTCCATTGGCTACAGAGGTAGGAAACATCAGGACTGGTTCCATGAGAACTCTGACACCACCACAACCTTGCTGGACAATATGAACAAAGCACACAAGTCTGCCAGAGCGGTGTACATACATAAAAAACAGCTCAGGAGACACAACCATGCCTGCCCCCACCAACACAGACTGAGACATACAACCATGCCTGCCCCCACCAACACAGACTGAGACATACAACCATGCCTGCCCCCACCAACACAGACTGAGACATACAACCATGCCTGCCCCCACCAACACAGACTGAGACATACAACCATGCCTGCCCCCACCAACACAGACTGATACATACAACCATGCCTGCCTCCACCAACACAGACTGAGACATACAACCATGCCTGCCCCCACCAACACAGACTGAGACATACAACCATGCCTGTCACCACCAACACAGACTGATACATACAACCATGCCTGTCACCACCAACACAGACTGATACATACAACCATGCCTGTCACCACCAACACAGACTGAGACATACAACCATGCCTGCCCCCACCAACACAGACTGATACATACAACCATGCCTGCCTCCACCAACACAGACTGAGACATACAACCATGCCTGCCCCCACCAACACAGACTGATACATACAACCATGCCTGTCACCACCAACACAGACTGAGACATACAACCATGCCTGCCTCCACCAACACAGACAGAGACATACAACCATGCCTGCCCCCACCAACACAGACTGATACATACAACCATGCCTGCCCCCACCAACACAGACTGAGACATACAACCATGCCTGTCCCTGCCAACACAGACTGAGACATACAACCATGCCTGTCCCTGCGAACACAGACTGAGACATACAACCATGCCTGCCCCTGCCAACACAGTCTGCATATGCCCCACCAGCAATAATGTTTGTGGATCTCAGATTGGACTCTACAGTCAGCAAAGAATTCACTGTTAACTCAGAAGTGTAAGTCATCTTCGGATACGATGGACTACCATAACGTAACGTGTGTGTGAGTGCCCACCTGTATGATTATGTGTGTGTGTGTGTTTTTTTCCTTTAGTCATAATAATAATTCAATGACAACTTTGTTTTATTTTGATCAGCTGATCTCTGAGACTGTAGCCAGGCCTGGAAGTTTACTTCAGGTGGGCAGCTTCGAGGACCTTGGCGAGTCAGAGGTGGAGAACAGGCATCCTTACGATGAAAAGGACCAGGACAGCTCAAGTAAATCACATAATCAACAGTACTTGACTTGCTCTAATCATCATATGGGATTTAAAAGGACATTGCACTCCAACATAAACGTTTGTCCGATTTTTACATACCTCAAAAGTAGACTAGTGTTGAAATAGGTCCACGTCACAGGCCATTTGTTGTGTAGATCAAGCTATGTGCTTCAATCCCAAATTAATTTATTTGGGGTTAAAGCATATAGCTAGATCTACACACCCGACATCTTGGAACATGTATTCATCTTACCATTGGACTAGGTTTGAGGTCTGAATACATCGGACACATGTTTATTCTGAAGTGTAATTACCCTTTAATATCTGTGTTTTGAATAGGAAAGAATAATCTTATCCATGACTTAAAATAACAGGCAGCTTGAGCCATTCCAACCGAAGCAGAGGTTCTGAGAAGATGTCATCAACAGGCGACACATGCCAAAGCAGCTTGTCTGGCAGCCAGGTCTCATTGAACTTAGCTTTTGGCTCCAGACCCATTTCTGCTCTGTCTACAGCCACCAGGTAGAGACATTTCTCTTCACATTCACCCAGCTGTATCAAAAGGCCATTACACTTATAAATCTATGTTTTCAGACCTCAAAATTGGTCCTGTGTCTAAACCTGCAGCCCAATTCTGATTTTTCCACTAATTGGTATTTTGACCAATCACATGAGATATCTTTTAGAGCTGATCTGATCTGGTCAAAATACCAATTAGTGAAACAAAGATCAGAATTGGGCTGCCTGTGTCAACAGCCAAAAAGACATGGGTTAAAATACATGCTTAGTTAAGTATTTTTATTTAAAAAATGTATTTTCTATTTGAGTATTTTAAGAGAATGTGGCAAAAATGAACCACTTCTATTAGACTTAAAAAAAAAGAATCCTATAAATAGCCTACTATTTGACACAATTTTCAAATATTTGTTTCCAAATACATTATTTCAAACAACCCTGGGACCAAACAGACCTGGGTTCAAATGCATTTTATGTATTTAAATATTTGTATTTTGAAAATACACTGTCTGTGTATTTTTGTATTTTCAAATGCATTCGAATATTCTAAGAAAGAAATATCCAAATCCTTACTTCAAAATGTCTTGGAAAGTAATTGAGGAAAGCCTAAATAGTATTTAAACCCAGGTCTGGTTTGAAAACTTAGATTTTAGAGTGTAATGTCCCTTTAAATTCTATTCATTTTAAGATATCTAAAAAGAGCAAACCTTCCATCCTCCCAGTGGTAGCTCCTGTAGGAGCTACACCGGTCCACACCGGGTCTTTGTGCCTCACTCCCCCCTGGACCTGCAGATGGGACACCGGGTTCGAGTCCTGCTGCCCTCGGGACGGATCAGCACAGGCACGGTTCGTTACCTGGGCCACCTGGAGGGGGAGCCAGACTTCCATATGGGAGTGGAGCTGGAATCACCTCAACACGGGCAGCAAGATGGCACACACAGGGGACAGTGCTACTTTGAATGGTAAATGCTCTCTTCATTTACCAAGAATTTGTAGTCTTGAATCAGTTATTCTCTAAATAAGGGATGTTTCATCCCTGCATTGTTACATTGGTAGAATTGCTAGAGCTCTGCTGTGGAGTAAGATGTCTCTATTTTTAGAGGTGACAGGAAAAGGTTCAACAGTGCTTTTAGTTATAACGGAAAAGGGCTTATTTACTTTATATAAGTTATTAACTGAATCCTGTCAGTTAATCAACAAAAGGTTGTTTACAGTAGTAGGGCCTTCAGGCCCCTCACACACACACAAGATACAATTATGAATTTGAAACAATTGTTTCTTAAAAGACATATTTATTTTCTAAATGACATTGTGGACATGGATGGAAAGTTGTTTGATTTTGGAACAGTGTGTAGAACCTATGGGGATATTTGTACAAATAATATGTATGATCAATTGCTGCATGCTGTATCCCCCACATGGAAAGCTAAGATGAAGAAAGCAAAAAATAACTTTATGCCATCCTACTTTAAAAAAAAACTACACATGGATACAAAAAGCTAAAATCAACTCTGAAATATAACAATTCACTTTGAATTTCCATCACCTATCTGCAATTCCATACAAATTTCAAACGTATTGGGAAGATGCTTTTGACAACCCAATACCATCTAAGCAATTTCACATACAAAACATCAATAGATACTCAAGAGCCTTTCAGTTATTCTCCGATACTTTTGGATACTTTTTAGCCAGTAGTTCTGAAAGTAGTGCCCACAAGCAAAAAGTGGTCCACAAAAATTGTGTACTACATTAAATATGTGCACCGAATCGTTGCTCTCTCTCTCTCTCTCTCTCTCTCGAATCGTTGCTCTCTCTCTCTCTCTCGAATCGTTGCTCTCTCTCGAATCGTTGCTCTCTCTCTCTCTCTCTCTCTCGAATCGTTGCTCTCTCTCTCTCTCTCTCGAATCGTTGCTCTCTCTCTCTCTCTCTCGAATCGTTGCTCTCTCTCTCTCTCTCGAATCGTTGCTCTCTCTCTCTCTCTCTCGAATCGTTTCTCTCTCTCTCTCTCTCTCTCTCTCTCTCTCTCTCTCTCTCTCTCTCTCTCTCTCTCTCTCTCTCTCTCTCTCTCTCTCTCTCTCTCTCTCTCTCTCTCTCTCTCTCTCTCTCTCTCTCTCTCTCTCTCTCTCTCTCTCTCTCTCTCTCTCTCTCTCTCACTCTCACTCTCTCTCACTCTGTTGTGTGTGATTCTTGCTAGCTGTCAACAACAAAGAAAATGTTTTCCATTTGGGGTATCGAGCAAGACTCTAAATTAAGGTTCTGTAATGAAGAGAAGGAGGACATCTCTGTTTTGGTACTGTCTGACAGTGAGCTCATTTTGGCTACAGGTTCAAGGCTGGCTTTCCCATCACTCCATCAAACTACGTATTAACCGCAAACGTATCATCTTGAGCGACCTCAATGTCCATTTACCCTCAATTAACAACACAATACTTCTGCTAGGTAAAATATTCAAAACACAAAGTTCTACATCTTTAACACCCAACCTGTTTAAACAATTAATTAGCAATTCCCGGGGCCACCCACACATAAAATGAATGCACACATGACTAAGTCGCTTTGGATAAAAGCGTCTGCTAAATGTAATATATTATATTATTTTGGTAGCCAGGCAATATTTCCTTGAAAGTCCAAAAAATTGTTATTAATTAAAATTAAATGTTTGCATTAGGCTACTGCACCATGGCATTGCTGATAACTGTCTTGTCCAAATGTGTTGTATCGTCATGTACACTTTAACAGGTGTTGCTGACATTGTCATTGTTTGACTCAACATGCAAATATCAACCTGAAAGCAAATGTAATTAGCTTGATTTGTTGTATGAGGCATTTGTCAAAAGAGGAGAACAAAATGATAAGAAATGCTATATAAAGTAGTATATACTGCACATGTATACAGTGGTAAAAGTGGGATGAGCAGTAACAGTGTTTTCTTTGTGTTCTGAAATAAAATAACACTCGTGTAGCATCAAATAGTAATGGCTTATTATGCATTTCGACAAAAGTACTTTGACAAAAGTCTTTAGTGAAGAGGTCAGAGACTTTCACCGTGGCACTGTCATAGGATGCCAACTTTCCAACAAGTCAGTTCGTCAAATTTCTGCCCTGCTAGAGCTGCCCCGGTCAACTGTAAGTGCTGCTATTGTGAAGTGGAAACGTCTATGAGCGGTTCAGCCGCCAAGTGGTAGGCCACACAAGCTCACAGAACGTAACGCTACAGCATACAATTACATTCTAGACAATTCTGTACTTTGTGGCAACAGTTTGGGAAAACACTTTCCTGTTTCAGCATGACAATGCCTCCATGCACAAAGCGAGGTCCATACAGAATTGGTTTGTTGAGATCAGTGTGGAAGAACTTGACTGGCCTGCACAGAGCCCTGACCTCAACCCCATGGAACACCTTTGGGATGAATTGGAACGCCGACTGCGAGCCAGGCCTAATCGCACCAACATCAGTTTTCAACCTCACTAATGCTCTGAATGGAAGCAAGTCCCCACAGCAATGTTTAAACATTTAGTTAAAAGCCTTCCCAGGGGAGTGGTAGCTGTTATAGCAACAAAGGGGAGACCAACTCCATATTAACGGCCATGATTTTGGAATAAGATGTTTGACGAGCAAGTGTCCACATACTTTTGGTCATGTAGTGTATTACTTTACTTGTATCACCCAAAGGTCTGCCTAGTTTTTACTCTAAGCTATTGACATCTAACTGCCCATGTGGTGACTGTCTCTTTCCCTTCCCTTGCAGCACGGCTGGCCACGGCGCCTTTGTGCCATTCACCAAGCTGCTGATGGCCTGGGAGTGATGACCTCAAAGTCTATCCGGTGGACGGTCACGTTTGGATGGATCATATGGACTCTGTGGCATCAATCACGAATGGTCTCTGAAAGCAAACTCATGTGCACAAGTTTACTGTGAATATGGTACTCCTGATGTAGCTACTGTACAACCAACATGCTTCAAAGATCATAAAACTGTCAACTGTTGGCCCTGTATTAAAGACCAAGAGACCAAAATGACCAGACATGCTATATACAGTAGTATATATACTGTACATGTATACAGTGGCATAAGTGGCCCTGTTTTCTTTGTGTTCTGAAGTAAGATAACTCTGCACTGTAGACCTGATTGTGTGTTTTTGGATCATTGTCTTGCCTGCAGGACCTTGCTGCGCTTCAGCTTCAGCTCACAGACGGATTGCCTGACATTCTCCTGTAGAATTCTCTGATACAGAGCAGAATTCATGGTTCCTTCTATTAAGGCAAGTCGTCCAGGTCCTGAGGCAGCAAAGCATTCCCAAACCATCACACTACCACCACCATGCTTGACCGTTGTTATGAGGCTCTATCTATGGAATGCAGTGTTTGATTTTCGCCTGTCCATAGAACACTCTTCCAAGAGTCTTGATGATCATCCAGATGCTTTTTGGCAAACTTGAGTAAACTTTTTGGACGAGATGGGTCCCATTATGTCTGGCGAAACCCAAACACTGCATTCCACAGTAATACCCTCATACCAACGGTCAAGCATGGTGGTGGTAGTGTCATGGTTTGGGGATGCTTTGCTGCTTCAGGACGTGGACGACTTGCCTGAATAGAAAAGGCCAGTTCTGCATGCAAGAGGGGCCAAAATTCATCCACAGTGATGTGAGAGACTGATCAAATACAGGAAGCATTTGGTTGCAGTCATTGCAGATAGATTTGGCACAACCAGTTATTGAGTGTAAGGGGGATTTTTTTTCTTCCACAAAGACAAAATGGGTGTAGCATAACTTTGTTAATTAAATAAATAAAATAAGTATACATTATTGTTTGTAAACTCAGGTTCCCTTTATCTAATATTATGACTGTGAACTCCCAACAATGAGAGATTTACACAAATATATTTTAAAAAATCATGATTTATGATACTGTGTCAAAACTGCTGGATCATGTGATTAGCATTTCTAATTTAGGACTCCAAAATAAAAGCTCACACTCATTAGGTGACATAACATACATAGATTCTGGAGAAATCCATGCACTAAAAGAGATAATTATCTTTTTTGTTTAAGATTTTGTTTATTTTCGTAAACTATCCCTTTATTTATCACTTTAATGCAGATGTCAATGAGAGGACTTATTGAATGACCAAGATGCATTTCATCAAGCTTTTGTTATTACTGGATTATGGGTTATTGTACTGGCATTGTGAAAATGTTTAATAATAGGGATCGCCAAACAGAGTTCGCATGAAGTGTTTACCCATGGAACAACAGGTGCAATACTATAAAGAAGTGTCTCAGTTATGTGGTATGCTATGCATCATGCACCATCTATTCATTGCCAGCTTCCAATGAACTCATTCAACCCTTCTTCTCTGAATCTATTTCCCAGGTTGTTGCTCTAAACAAGAATCTGGTAAAATAAGGGTAAAATATATATATTTTTTAAAATGTGTATATTGTGTACAAATTACTCCTATCTTGGGTTCTATTTGGATGATCGATTGATCGTTGCAAAAAAAAGAGTTATCCTCATTTCCGGTAACAAGGTTGTGCAAATATTTATGAACTATCAGTACTTAGCTAGGCTGTTTTCCCTAAAGCATCTTATGGCTAAGTTCATCTTTAGAACTTCGTAGGAGCAGTGGTGACCCGTCATTCAGGGAAGGTGGGGTTTTGAGCCCCACATTTTTAGCAAACAATGAAAAAATATATATAATTGAATAATAGTAGTAATAGGCTATTGGCATCTATTCTAAATAAATCATAAGATTCTTGGAATTGGACAATAAAAGTATTTTATTGTGTTTTCATGGACCAATAGGAACATTGTTCGCTGTTTCCGAAAACCATCGTTTCTAAAGTTGCTCTTAAAAACGCTTTAAGAACAGCTAGGTGCGTCTTTAGAGGCTTTTTTGCCCTACTGCGCCACTATATTCACATATCTCCGCTAAACACAAAATCAATATGTTTCTGTCTTTCTGTGACCACCGCTAACTTCAAAACGAATGTGAGTCCAACAATTCAAAGTTTCAAATTTCTTTGCAACTGTTACTAACAAGAGAAGAATATAACGATGCTTCAAATGAGATGTCCGTATTAAAAAGATACATACAGTATAGGATAATTAGATCTATATATTTCAATTATGTTGAAATCAATTTCATGTTAATTTAATCATGTTTTATTTAGTTATTTAGTAATTTTTGCCACAATATATTTCATGTTACATCTTCGGCGGTTGTAGGAAAGATCATTGTTAAAACACTTGTAAGCCTACATTCAATCTCTATCAGGAACTGGGCACAGTACAGTACTATCCTATCATTTGCCCCTGGCAGGAAGTGGACTATTGTTTTTATTTCCTCATAGCTTTTCATTCCATGATGACGCATACACTTGTCTTTACAAGAACAAGAACTGCATCCCATTAGAAATTACAGTGAATAGCATTTACTTATTGATACCATCAAGATTTCATAATCTGCTCTCTCACACATACCACACACACACACACAAACATTTCCATAATTACATCCTCCTGATTCCTGCTTACAAGCAAAAACTAAAGCAGGAAGTACCAGTGACTCGGTCAAGAAAGAAGTGGTCAGATGACACAGATGCTAAGCTACAGGACTGTCTTGCTAGCACAGACTTGAATATGTTCTGGGATTCTTCCGATGGCATTGAGGAGTACACCACATCAGAAAGTGCATCGATGACGTCGTCCCCACAGTGACTGTACGTACATACCCAAACCAGAAACCATGGACTACAGGCAACATCCGCACTGAGCTAAAGGGTAGAGCTGCCGCCTTCAAGGAGCGGGACTCTAACCCAGACGCTTATAAGAAATCCCACTACAAAGGGAAGCACAGCCGCGAGCTGCCCAATGACACAAGCCTAGCAGTTGAGCTAAATCACTTCGAGGCAAGCAACACTGAGGCATGCATGAGAGCATCAGCTGTTCCGGACGACTGTGCGATCACGCTCTCCGTAGCCGATGTGAGTAAGAGCTTTAAACAGGTAAACATTCACAAGGCCGCTGGGCCTATTACGGAAACTGCTCTGCCTCCGATCGCAAGGCACTACAGAGGGTAGTGCGTACCACCCAGTACATCACTGGGGCAAGGCTTCTTGCCATCCAGGACCTCTATAAAAGGGGGTGTCAGAGGACAGCCCTAAAAATTGTCAAAGACTCCAGCCACCACAGTCATAGACTGTTCTCTCTGCTACCGCATGGCAAGCGCTTCCAGAGCACCAAGTCTAGGTCCAAAAGGCTTCTCATTAGCTTCTACCCCCAAGCTATAAGACTCCTGAACACTTTAACTATACCTACATGTACATATTACCTCAATTACCCCGACAAACCGGTGCCCCCACACATTGACTCTGTACCACCTGTATAGAGCCTCGCTACTGTTATTTTTTTACTGTCATTTTACAGTTTTTTGTATATCTTTACTTATCCATTCTTTACCTAATACTTATTTTTTACTTAAAAACTGCACTGTTGGTTAGGGCTTGTAAGTAAGCATTTCACTGTAAGGTCTGTTATTGATACCATCAAGATTTCATAATCTGCTCTCTCACAAACAGTCTTGCGCAGCTAACCTTCTGGGGCCATACAATTCAGTCCCATTCTGTCACAATTCTTTACCTAATACTTATTTTTTACTTAAAAACTGCACTGTTGGTTAGGGCTTGTAAGTAAGCATTTCACTGTAAGGTCTGTTATTGATACCATCAAGATTTCATAATCTGCTCTCTCACAAACAGTCTTGCGCAGCTAACCTTCTGGGGCCATACAATTCAGTCCCATTCTGTCACAATTCTTTACCTAATACTTATTTTTTACTTAAAAACTGCACTGTTGGTTAGGGCTTGTAAGTAAGCATTTCACTGTAAGGTCTGTTATTGATACCATCAAGATTTCATAATCTGCTCTCTCACAAACAGTCTTGCGCAGCTAACCTTCTGGGGCCAGAATGGGACTGAATTGTATGGCCCCAGAAGGTTAGCTGTGCAAGACTGTAAAATGACAGTAAAAAAATAACAGTAGCGAGGCTCTATACAGGTGGTACAGAGTCAATGTGTGGGGGCACCGGTTTGTTGGGGTAATTGAGGTAATATGTACATGTAGGTATAGTTAAAGTGTTCAGGAGTCTTATAGCTTGGGGGTAGAAGCTAATGAGAAGCCTTTTGGACCTAGACTTGGTGCTCTGGAAGCGCTTGCCATGCGGTAGCAGAGAGAACAGTCTATGAGTGTGTAAGCAGACCAAGGTGCAGCGCAGTAGAAGTTCAACATATTTATATTTAATATACTTAATGTGAACTATAACAAACACAAGATGAAGTACTTACAATACAAACACTCCAACAACGTCAACTGACATATACAACAATGACTCACACAAAGGTGTGGGACATGACACTTAATATAGGATCCTCAATCAGAGACAACGCATAGCAGCTGCCTCTAATTGAGGACCCAACACAAACACAACACAGAACTAGACACACTAGATCTGCCAGGCCCTGACCATGGCTAAATAGATTAGCAAAAGGCTTCTCTATGGCCAGAGCCTGACACATTCAAAATCCTATTTTCCCTAACCCCTAACCCGTACCCTTACTCTAACCCAAAAAACAGAACCCAAACTAAAATCTTATTTTACACCAATGTTTGGAAACAAAGTAAATGCAACAAAAACTGTACAGCCTCAAAACAAGGTTAAGGCTATCATGTTGATATCATGGATGATCAGTCCTGGCATCCATAGCTCTTTCTCTGAACCTGAGAGTGGTTACATTTCTCCAGTCAGCTGTTTACCGAAACAGAGACTGTGAGGACGCTTTGTAATTGTTTCAACAGCTGATTGCCCCTTCAAAGGGTACTTAGATCTCTATTCAATAAGATACGCTTTAGGCGACATTGTCGTAGAAAATCTTCCCTCTTTCTCTTAAAAATAAAGCACTTTCAAAGTTTGGAAAAGTAACATAAGACTTTTATTACGCGAGCAACAAAAGCAGAGGAGCCTCCGGAGACCTCTGATCTTTCCAGACCACATTTGTGGTCACATAGCATACATAGCCATTCCCTCACGGGGAGGCTGATTAACACCTCTTAACCGTCTTCCACTTTCGTTTCAAAACCTTTCAACTCTGGTTCGTCTACCTCCTTTTCCTGTCAGCAGTTAAACCTTCAAAATATAAAACACTCCCCCATTGGCAATAAAGCTTCAAGATACGAAACTGTGAAACCATAATGGCGACCCCTTAGTAATGATAATGGTGCAAAGATAAACACATTCACCCATGAAGGCAACCAGACACACACTCATAAACCTTAACATACATGGACCCAAATTCTTACTGCTTGTTACAACCTGGTACAACCACAGCACAATACAGACACTGTTCTATTCAACTATTCTTGTCCTTCTTATATTATAGCTAATGTGTGTCTAAGTGTATCCCATAAAACCATATGATCATCTTCTCTTGGGCTTCACTGACTGCTCTAACTATTGGGCTTTACTGACTGCTCTAACTATTGGGCTTTACTGACTGCTCTAACTATTGGGCTTTACTGACTGCTCTAACTATTGGGCTTTACTGACTGCTCTAACTATTGGGCTTTACTGACTGCTCTAACTATTGGGCTTTACTGACTGCTCTAACTATTGGGCTTTACTGACTGCTCTAACTATTGGGCTTTACTGACTGCTCTAACTATTGGGCTTCACTGACTGCTCTAACTATTGGGCTTTACTGACTGCTCTAACTATTGGGCTTCACTGACTGCTCTAACTATTGGGCTTTACTGACTGCTCTAACTATTGGGCTTTACTGACTGCTCTAACTATTGGGCTTTACTGACTGCTCTAACTATTGGGCTTTACTGACTGCTCTAACTATTGGGCTTCACTGACTGCTCTAACTATTGGTCTTTACTGACTGCTCTAACTATTGGGCTTTACTGACTGCTCTAACTATTGGGCTTCACTGACTACTCTAACTATTGGGCTTTACTGACTGCTCTAACTATTGGGCTTTACTGACTACTCTAACTATTGGGGCTTCACTGGCTGCTCTAACTATTGGGCTTCACTGACTGCTCTAACTATTGGGCTTCACTGACTGCTCTAACTATTGGGCTTCACTGACTGCTCTAACTATTGGGCTTCACTGACTGCTCTAACTATTGGTCTTCACTGACTGCTCTAACTATTGGTCTTTACTGACTGCTCTAACTATTGGGCTTCACTGACTGCTCTAACTATTGGGCTTTACTGACTGCTCTAACTATTGGGCTTTACTGACTACTCTAACTATTGGGGCTTCACTGGCTGCTCTAACTATTGGGCTTCACTGACTGCTCTAACTATTGGGCTTCACTGACTGCTCTAACTATTGGGCTTCACTGACTGCTCTAACTATTGGGCTTCACTGACTGCTCTAACTATTGGTCTTCACTGACTGCTCTAACTATTGGTCTTTACTGACTGCTCTAACTATTGGGCTTCACTGACTGCTCTAACTATTGGGCTTTACTGACTGCTCTGACCTCCATTCTGTTGCTATCCTATGCCATTATATAGTTTACTGAGTAACCTATTGTGGTTTCTAACCTTCCAATTCAGTCTTTTGGATCATAGTCCTAAAAATATTAGCTGTCAAACCCACAAGCTGCTCCTGGCATTATATACCTAAAGTGGACATTGCCATACTTACCGTGCTGTTAAATAAAGTTCCCAAAATGTGTTTAAAATTAAAAAGTTAAAAGATTTGAACCCTATTCCAAATGTCCATGATAATTTAATTATACGTTTTACATGTTTAGGCACTTAAAAATCATGTTGTCTATCAGCATACAGCGAAGACAGACAAGTACTACAGAAAGTAACTGTTTTATATTCATATTCTGTTAACTCATACCTTGTGGCCAAAGCATAAATTGGAAAAAAACACTCCCAACCTTAAACTCAAACAAAAAATACTTTAAAATACTTGCTATTTCCTCATAGAGGATGATGTCATCCTCCTAAGGAGCTTGAGCTGGCCAATCAGCAGTCTATTCGCATTCATATTTTTAATAACAGGTATACGCCCACACCATTGAAACACAGAAAATCTGCTTTTTAACATACTTAATTAAAACATTTAATAAAACTATTTCACTCATACTGTGTTTTGTAATAAATTACAGGTCATAATTCATAGAAATCGGGAAACACTGGACAGTTACTTTACTATTGAATTTACCCAGTCTTTGGTGATACAAGAGACTCTCACAGGCCAAACTGTACATATTACAATACACATATATTTATAGATATACAATAATGTTATCAATATGTTACACTATACATTATCTTGGTGAGAAGGTCACTCTATTAGATCACATTCTGATCTATGGGGGAATTACAATATTTTGATCAATCACAAAGTGCTTTTCCAACATTCATGAAGTTTCTTTGGCAACTTCTTCCACTGATACTTGGTTAGAAGGATGCTGTATTGTGTTTGCGGCTCTTTCGGCGTAGCTCTATACGTGGAAAAAGGAAAAGGTATACCATTGCATTCCACACTGCCTAAAGATATGGAATACTGAATATTTGTCTATGAGACAGGAAATACATTATGGCCATCTAACAACAATGTAAAAAAAAAAATAAGGTGCCATTTTAGACAAGGACATTTTTTAGACAATCCTTATTTCTTATTGCATGAGAGCTGAATTTCAGACAAACGAGAGATCCCATACAGTATATCCCAAATGATACAATATGAATCAACAGTCAAACACTCTAGATTCACTTTTTCCTTGGTACTGAGTCTAGAGGCAACTTTCAAGTTCATCCCAGATTAACTACACTGTCATTAATGTATACTTTCAATAAATCTAAATCTAAAATAATCCAGTTAAAACACACGACAGGGGATTCATCCCGATTCTCCACACTTCTCCCAAACTGTGCACACAATACCCGTCATGGATTTAACATAAGCTATGCAGGACAACATCAACAACAATAAAAATGTTGCTTTTCACTTTCAAACAGTTCAAACCGTTACAGTAAATTAGAAAGGAAAGGCAAGAGGAGAAGAATTACCCAAGGTGCATTTCCACACAAGTATCCCATTGACATCATTACATTATTTATGTGGAGGTTCTAGTTATCGCAACCTTTAATCAGAGGGAGATGCTTAAAGGCATCAGAAGACCCCTCCCTGAGATTTGACTTTGAGGATCTCTGCTGCCAGCTTCTGTGCGTCCATCAGGTGAGGGAACATCCCCATGACCGTATCCACCTGGTGGGGGTTGAAGATGGCCTGCAGTTTCTTACGGAGCTCCTCTCTCTCTGGGTCAAAGGCAGAACGTGGAGGTGGCTGGGCCCAGGAGTGGTGTTCTTGCTGAACCCCATAAGAGGAGGATGAGTGTGGGGCCCCGTGCAGGGTAGGGGGGTGATGATGGAGGTGGGGGCCGGGGGGGAGGCTACAGGACGCCCTAGCCTGGGGGACCCCCCCATGGAAGGGGTCTGACCGGTACTTCTGGGGGTGCTGAAGGGGGTGGAAATGGTGTGCATCCACCCCACCTTGCTGGAAGTTGCAGGGGAGGCTGTAGTGGTGCTGGTGGTGCATGTTGGGTGGGAATAGAGGGGGTGAGTAGGTGTCATACCTCGGCTGGGATTGGGAGTGGGACTCGAGGTGTGGGTTGCTGTGGTGCTGCTGCTGGGGACGTGTGGAGGGAGCCAAATGGAAACAACACCTGCAGGGCTGGGGACTTTCCTGGGTCAGCCTCTCTGGATGCATGCCTGGATGTCTGGAACCAGAGGGCAAGCCCTGCTGCTGCTGCCTGGGCCTGAAGGCCTTGCTGTGGCCTTGGAACACATCCGAGTACTGGCTCTGGCTCTCATAGGAGCCAAAACCAGAGTCCAGGTGCTCATGGGAGATGCTGTCATTGGGGAGGTCACTAGTAGTGGAGGGGGAGTGCATACTGGGCATACTGGGCCAGTCCATCTGTCCTTGGCCTACTGCTGTGGGGCTGCGGGCCTGCTGGTTCCTACTGGAGCGTGGCCCATCCCAGTACTGCAACATGTTCTCAGTTACCTGGCTCTTGGGACCCTCCCTCAGGGAAGTGCGGTGCTCCAACGTCAGCCTGTGCTCCAGGTCGTTCTCCAGAGAATAGGAGGGAAAAGGGCCAGGGTCAGACTGGGGGCCCCTCAGGTGTGACATCATGGGATTCCGGTCCTCTTTTACAGAGGAGAGCCTGGCCTTCTCCCTGAGCTCGTCAGCCAATGAGCAGTGGGATTGGTGAGTGCGCTCAGGGTGGTAGAATTTACACTTTACGCCGAAGGTGCACCTTTTACCTGAAATCTCAGATTAGAAGTGCTGATATAAAGTCAGTCTCTAATGGAGACTTGGTCCTTGATTATTACTTTGTTTCTCTTCTGCTTCAACAGGTTTTAAACTAAGATTCAATGTACAGACAATAGCATTAGAACCCTATGGTATCTCACACATACATCTCTATGGTTGAGATCTTACCATATGGACAGAGTTGGCGGTTGTGTTCTGGCAGCAGAGGCTTCTTCCTCAGGAAGTTCTCCAGACTGGGACCATGACGACCAAGCGGGTCATCTGGGGGCATGAATCTGGGCCGGAAATGGGTCATATTGATCAGAAAACCATGCATATATTGCCTTTCCTTGAATTGTCCTGCCAATGCGTTGTTGTTCGCACCATAAATTTGAGGTAGGCTATACGATCACACTGGTAATAAATCAGTTGTTGTATTACTTGTGAGGCACAGCTGAGTGAGTATACATTTAAATAATTCGCTTTCTATTTTATTGGCTGACTGTGCCTGCATCTGATGGTCAGTCTCAGCAGAGGGAGAGAGCAGCAGACTGAGGGTCCGCCTCTCAACGTCCCGCCGCTCTCCCTTTCCTCCACTGACACTGACCAAAAAGAGACACCACACCGTCTTCCAGCTGATGGCGACACTCAAGTCGCACCGCGTTATTTCTGCCTCATGCACAAATTCATGTTGAATCTCCTATGAACAGAGACAGTGAAATATAAACCCAAGCTGCTAATAATAACCCTGCAAGCCTATCAATACATTTCCCTACTCATTCATTACAGCTGCAGTGCTGGTTGTAGCGCGAGTGGAAGTAGAATGAACGTGCATTTTATGGCTTATAAAAGTGTTGAATAAAAAGTGTTGACAGTGTTGAGTAAGAACGCACTCATAAAAACAGCAGCTCTTTGCGGTATGGTTTCGCAAGCCACTGTACCCTTGACATCAAAGCAGGATTAATATATATAATATATATATTTTTAAAGCCTGTATATATATATCTTATGTTTCTGTCCAAAATCAGTATTTATGACAGATGTTACCTGCTGAAACCTCCCATACCACATGTATGGTCCCCCTGCCTGCATTCCAGCCCCACTGGCCTCTTCACCATTGTATCTTCCCTTAATTCATGCCTGCCACTCACAACTGTTCAGAGGAGACTGTGTGAATCAGACCTTCATGGTCGAATTGCTGTAAAGAAACCACTATTAAAGGACACCAATAAGAAGAAGAGACTTGCTTGGGCCAAGAAACACGAGCAATGGACATTAGACCGGTGGAAATCTTTGGTCTGGAGTGCAAATTTGAGATTTTTGGTTACAAATTTTGATGGTTTGGGATGAGTCGGACCACAGTGAAGGAAAAGCAGCCAACAAGTGCTCACCATATGTGGGAACTCCTTCAAGACCGATGGAAAAGCATTCCAGGTGAAGCTGGTTGAGAGAATGCCAAGAGTGTCATCAAGGCAAAGGGTGGCTATTTGAAGAATCTCAAATATAAAATATATTTTGATTTGTTTAACACTTTTTTGGTTTCTACATGATTCCATATGTGTTATGTCATAGTTTTGATGTCTTCACTTTGCAAATAAAGAAAAAAAGCCCCCAGTGTACATATAAAACAAATAAAAGCTTCCAGCACTCACTTGTCATTGACGAAAGAGTACATGAGCAGCCTCTCCTCAATACAGCGCTTCCACTCCGGACGCTCTCCCTGGAGGTCCCTATAGGTGTCGTTGGACACGATCACGCCGTCCGACTCGTAGGCCAGCTTCACGATAAAACGGTCGTCGTAGCAGACCAGCCGTTTACCACCGACGCGTCTCGAGGGAGTGAAGACAACTATCTTCTTTTTCTCCAGCTCCACTAGAATGTGTTGGTCTGGAAGTAAATGTGCAGATGTTTCACCAAGTGTTTCATTGTGAACCAGTCCAAGTCCTGTATTCATAAAACTTCTCAGAGTAGGAGTGCTGATCTAGGATCAGTTTTTTCTTATAGAAAAGAATGAATAAGATTACATGGACAGAGTGGGGACCTGATCCTAGATCAGACTGTGAGACGCTTTATGAATACGGGCCCAGAATGTTTTAACAAGGTGAATGCTGTAACAAGGTGAATGCTGTAACAAGGTGAATGCTGTAACAAGGTGAATGCTGTAACAAGGTGAATGCTGTAACAAGGTGAATGCTGTAACAAGGTGAATGCTGTTGTTGGTAATGTAAGAAGCAGAGATGGTTTGGTCTTTCATCATCATTATTCCACTGCCTTACATGTTAATGTTTTCTTAGTACACATTAACATGACTAATAATTCTAAACATAGTTAGATATGCCACGTATTCTATACCTTTGCATGATAAACAAGCCAGGTGACACTATGATTATAAAGGGTTGCATAACATTGCTTCAATCAAATATTGTATAGTCTGCAAATCAAATAGGGGACACTCAAAACACAAATCCATCAACTGCGGAAAAACATCCCTGAGACAAAACATAGAGAGCACAAAACCATCAATCATTTAAAACAAATATTACCTGACTGGCTAATTATTACATAAGCTGTTCAAACTTCACAAGCGGGCTGTATCTGGCCGTGATTGGGTCCCATAGCGCGGCGCACAATTGGCCAAGCATCGTCCGGGTTTGGCCGGGGTAGGCCGTCATCGTAAATAAGAATTTGTTTTTAACTGACTTGCCTGAATAAATAAAGGTTAAATAATTGTTTTTAAAATGAAATAAAATAATCCTACATCCCCAATATCATACAACATGCAAACATCCCAGCAGACTAAATTAAAGCATTGACAAATACATTCAAAGTGAATGTTGAATAAATGCACCTGTGTGTACACAGTCTGAAAATGGAAATAGTAGTTTAAATAAACAAAATGGATAAGCTAAATGCTAATCCAACTTTGGAAAGAACTGGGGCCATATTCATACAGTGTCGAAAAGTAGGAGTGCTGATCGAGGATCTGGTCCCCCCCTGTCCATGTAATCTTATTCAATATGATCAAATATTTTTCCTAGAACAGCACTCCTAATGGTACAGTTGAATATGGACCCTGACTTATATAAGTGTGAGACATAAGGCTCCATATTAAATCATTTTCTGTCTGTGCCAAAAATGCTTTGATTGTTCAGGTAACAACACTCACTAGACACGTAACCCTTAACTCTCAGCTTGATTGGAAGCAGTTAAAGATACAGTTTCAGACAGTAACATAGGTGTTTGAGAAAAAACAGTTCCACTTCCTGGTTGGGGTTTTCCCTTTTCCCAGGGAGGACTAACTGTCTCGGTTATTTTTACTTCCTGGTTACTGGAATTTAAAATATAACATTTGACTTGCTTGCTTCACCTCAGACAAATCCACTGAACCATGCAAGCAGCGGGCACCAGGTGATGATGCATCAGCTTCAAACAGTGGTCCGCCCTGGTTACGCTAGGTTAACACAAACACCTCCTGACAACTGATTACTGATAGCCAGCAGGTACATGGACAAGAGTCACTGCTGTGTTTGACAACATGATGTGGGTTGAAGCCTAGAATATGGCAGTATTTCTTGATTTCAGTATTTCAACATTTGTCCAATAATACCCTCCGGTGGAGTTTCCCAACGCATTTAGCCTCAGTCTCATATTACAGACACATCATATGAATGGAGACATACTGTAGGTGCAGTGAATGTATTACCCAAAATCCCTACAAATAAATGAGATAAGGGAATGTATTGCATTATTTTAAAGCAACAGTCACAATGAATATTGTATTGTACTTTATTGTGTTGAGTTTATGTATCTAGTATTTTAACGTATTGCTGACCTCACAAAATGAATTTCCATAGACAAGCCTAGTCCTGGACTAAAAAGAGAGATTAATCTCTGTCCTGGTAACTGGCCGTAAAAGCATTGTTTCATATTATACATGAGCACAGTTTGTGTTTTTAAAATCCCCTGGTGTTACATAGGTATTCATATTCAGAAACAGAGACTAGTCTAATTTGAACTATTTGTGAATCTCACCTGTGATGGGGACATCAGGCCTGGGCTTCTCCTTGCGCCAGGAGGGTACAAACACAATGATGGTTGAGTGACCTCTATCCAGGAAATAGTTCACTGCCAACTCAATTCCCATACAGGAGTACACTTCCTTGTTACCATGACTGGACGGGAGACAGAGAGCAGGAAATGGGTTAAATAAATATGTCATTACTTTCGATGAATCAACAAACATTTCTAGTGAAGTGAGCAGATTTAAAAGGAAGGAGAGAGGTGAAGGAGCAGTTTTATGTTGATGTCTGAATGTTTCATTGTTAAATGGTAGAGCAAAGTTAATTTGACCAAATAATTCCTCCTCTGTCTACAACGCATTCCAAGGTTTGCATGGTTACAAAATACAGGACGACAGGCATACAGCTCAAACAGTACTCTTTCTGATGACTAACGTTGCACAACATCATTAAAGTTATAAGATAATAACATATGACAGAATGACAACTATACTGTACACCAAGGTCCTATTTTACGTATATACCAGTGCTCGTATAACACTTGCAAAGAGGCCTTTAGACTTCAATGGACAAATATAATTCTTCATGTTCTAAATCATTCAGTTGGGTCTTTCTCTAACATATCATTAACATTATATCCAAAAAGTCTGATTTCGTAATATATCAGCGCTGTTTGTTTTTCTGAGAAATATTAAAAGTGTATAATAAAATATAAAAATACTACATGTCATGTCTCTAAATCTATCTATCAATATCTATCTTACCACTATATTGTTTTATGTCCTGCGGATTTGAGAAAAAAAAGATGACGGGTTCAACAGTGAGCCTGTCATCCAGCCTAGCTGACACAATGCTATTATCCAGATTTTTTTTACAATTTCTTTTTTTATTTGGCCTCCATTGATTTAGTCAGCCTAACCTTTGCCCTCCTACAAGGGTAAAAAATTGTTAGAGGAGTGTCTACACAATTGACATATTATTTTACCCATTGGTCAAAAAAAATGTTTTTAATTGGACACCCTACATTTCTGTAAACATATTTTTGTCATTTTGCAGACGCTCTTATCCAGAGAAAATAGGGTCAAGTGCCTTGCTCAAGGGTACATCAACAGATTTTTCACCCAGTTGGCTTGGAACCGGCAATCTTTCATTTACTGGCCCAATGCTCTAAACTGCTATGCTACCCGGCGCCACATGTGAAGCTGACATTCTTTTGAACATACACGTGGATTGTGTTTCAATATTGGTTTATGAATTGAATCGAGTCCAAACAACACACTGTATACTCATATAGCTAGGTAATCAAACTGTAATAAAGTTGTAAAATGTTGGCTTGGGTCTATCCATGTAATAAGGAGCAGACAATAAAAACAATGGTTGTATATGCAAATATTTGAACTAAGAAAACATAATAAGGCTGAGTGACAATGTTGTCTGGCCTGTTCAATATGAACTCTATTCTGACAATATAAACCCCGCCTTGACACAGAGCCATCACTGGGAGCCAGTGGGAGGCAGAGACTTGTGTAGGAGATTTGCATATTGTGCAGCCCTAACCTTAGGAAAGGCATGCACAGGCATGGCTAACTACTTCTTCAAACCCAGCTGACAAAATTACATTAAGGTGTATGAGAAGAGCTTGTGACCATCATGCACGCCCGCAAGCACACAGCTAAACTCATTGAAACACTTAAATTGAATGCTACCTCTTACAAACATAACGAAAATATCACTTCCTCTCTTCTCGACTTGCTCACCTCATGGCCACATTGCTGCCGTCGATGACAATAGGTTTCAGCCCACTGTCTGTGTCCCTTCTGTCTTCCAGTGATGAGACTGGTCTGTCTCTCTGGGGGCCATGGGTCCTAGACGAGGACATGGTGGAGCCTGTGTGGCTTATGGGGCCAGTAGTATCTTCACCACTTTCAGGGATGGTTGAGATAGAAGTACCAGTGCTGGCTCCGCTGCTGACCAGCTCCCCCAGTACAGAGTTGGTGTCTGTACTCAGGCCTACCTTCAGCAGGGCGGCCCGTACCTCCATGGGGGAGTAGCCAAACTTTCTGAAGAAGTCCACCCTGAGCTGGAGCTCTCCAGGGTCGGGTTCGAACGGACCCGAGGCTGGGGTCTGGAGGCTGGGAAAGGCCTGGTCCATCCTCTACTACGGTCAGTTTGGTGGTGGTAGTGTGATGGTTTGGGAATGCTTTGCTGCCTAAGGACCTGGACGACTTGCCTTAATAGAAGGAACAATGAATTCTGCTCTGTATCATGACCCAGCTGAAGTTGAAGCTGAAGCGTAGCTGGATCATGCTGCAAGACAAAAATCCAAACCCCACAATCGACATGAAAAATGGCAAAAAAGCAGCATATTTGAAGTTTTAGAATGGCCTAGTCAAAGTCCAGACCTAATCCTAATTGAGATGTTGTGACAGGACTTGAAACGAGCAGTTCATGCTTGAAAACCCACAAATGTCGCTGAGTTAAAGCAGTTTTGCACACAAGAGTGGGCCAAAATTCCTCCACAGCGATGTGAGACACTGATCAACAAGTACGGGAAGCAATTGGTTGCAGTCATTGCAGCTAAAGGTGATTTCTGACAGTTTGTGTAGAAATTCTACAGTTGTGCAAACCCAGTTTCATCAGCTGTCCGGGTGGCTGGTCTCAGATGATCCCGCAGGTGAAGTGGTTACACATGGTCTGCGGTTGTGAGGCCGGTTGGAAGTACTACCAAATTCTCTAAAACGACAATGGAGCTGGCTTATAGTGGATAAATTTATATTCAATTCAGCTCTGGTGGACATTCATGCAGTCAGAATGCCAATTGCACACTGCCTCAAAACTTGAGACATCTGTGGCATTGTGTTGCACAGTTTAGATTGGCCTTTTATTGTCCCCAGTACAAGGAACACCTGTGTAATAAGCTTATTGATATGCCACACCCGTCAGGTGGAAGGATTATCATGGCAAAGAAGAAATGCTCACTAACATTTTAGTACAAGCTATTGAGTGACTTACAGGTGCTACTATGATTGAGTGTCTTTTTTTTTAAGTCACCTCTGGGATTCGAACCAGTAACCTTTAGGGTGCTGACCCAATATGGAACATTTATGGGATATTTAATTTCAGCTCATGAAACATGGGACCCACACTTTATATTTTTGTTCTGTGTAGTTTGGCTGACATACTGTATTATGTCAGAGTAATATGCAAATAATTCATTTGACAACTTGACATATAGACTGTACTGATTTACATGTGTATTACGTTGCTGGCCTGACATCTTTGTATTCACATTAGGCTAAAAAGGCATAGGTCTACAGCAATTGCAAACCGTTTTTAGATTATTGCAATGTATCACAGAAACACACAATTAAACTGGTCAACCTAATGTAAACTTCTCGAATGTTATTCAACATTACCATAGCCTGAAGCACCCTGGACGAATCGCGACAGCAAATAACTCGATTAATCCCAAACGAATATAAAGCATATTCAAAACCCGACATTACAAAGGCCGACGATACAGATGCAAATAACATTTATACAGAACGAGTCTTCCGCCGCGTCTTTCTCACGACAGCGGACTACAAGTACAGGTGACACGTAATTCACAATCATGTGACGTTTTGAGTGAAAATAATCTGGGAAATCATTATCTTTGTGCAAATATACAACACCGACAATGGCGTTTAGAATTTACCTTAACTTTCAAGTAGTGTTCCTCTTCGTTGTTCCTCCATTTTCACCTCGACCATAAGTATGCTATAGCTATGACTTAACCGCAACACCTCCCTCTCTTGTTCTCAAAAGTGTCCTTCCTTTATTCCTGTGCGGCCACGGCCCCAACTTGTTCCAAGTCCTCCCAAAATGTTCAAGTCCTCCCAAATTGCCTTCCAAATTATAGCCTTCGCTACTGTATTGCTACATTTTCTCAGTCCTAGCCTAGAAGTCAAATTAAATTATAGAATTTCCGAAAGTGAAACTAACAATGCCCTTATGCTATTACTGTAAAGTCTGATTTCTAAATCAGTTCACCAAAATGATGGACATGTTATACCTTTAGGTAGGGGTGCTGCTCGCAGACAAATCAGGGGGGGAAAGCAGTGCACTAGGCCTTTACTAGTCCTGTATTAGTCTCTCTCCCCACTGCAGCACCAACACCCCCAAACATGTTCCCGCAGCTATACCTGTAGGTATATTTCATTGTCTTACTGGAATTGCTCTCCACGAAACTTTTGAAGCTTCTAGACATTAACAATAGGCTACAGTGATGACCTAGGCCTAACCTACAGTGTACATGTATTTACAGCGATACGTATCTGCCCTTGTGAAATGTAGGCTCTAGTTCACTATCATTTATATACTCTATGGTACAGAACCGTTTGTCCCACTAGAGGTCACCGTTTACATTGTCTCATGCTGGGTTGACGCACTCGTAGGCCTAGCTCGCAAGGAAATGTCAAGGCAAAACCACAGTTTATGTGTGTTTCGAGTACGTGAATAGGCGGCATATGGGTTTCAAGTTTGGGGAAAGCGTTTTTTGATTATTTCAAATCAAATCAAATCAAAGGTGTAGACCTTACATTGAAAAGCCATAACCAATTTAATTAAAAAAAAACTAAAATTAGAGTAAAAAATAACAGTAGCGAGGCTATATAGAGGTGGTACCGGTACAGAGTCAATGTCCGGTGCGGCACCGAGGTAAAGACAGCTTCAGGTTGTATATTGTAAATATATTGCCAGGTCGCAGTTGTAAATGAGAACTTGTTCTGAACTGACCTACCTGGTTAAATAAAGGTGAAATAAAAAATAAAAAAATTCAACGGATATTCGCCTGTAGTTTTCCTTACGTCCACCAACAGCAGTTAGGGACCGTCAACATAGTGACAAATCAAAATGGCTCTTTAACCATTACTCTTAAAATGTTCAAAACTGTTTCTAACTAACCTGATGCCATAGACACACTTTGCACACACTTTTTTTTGTTGATTTACATCTTGCACTATTTTAAATTATATATTTTAATTCAATAGCACCTTGGTCATGTGACCTACACACCTCAAACAAGGTTTATAATGTACACTCAGTGGGTCTACACATTGCACACTCTTTAGTTTGGCCATTTTCATCATCAAATCAAATCAAATGTATTTATAAAGCCCTTTTTACATCAGCCGATGTCACAAAGTGCTATACAGAAACCCAGCCTAAAACCCCAAACAGCAAGCAATGCAGATGTAGAAGCACAGTGGCTAGGAAAAACTCCCTAGAAAGGCATGATTTTACATGAATCTTTCAAAATAACATATTTCAATAGCTCCTTGGTCATGTGACCTACTGGATTTAAACAAGGTTCTGAATGTCCACTGAGTACCCTTCTACAGTATATTGCACACCCACACTCAGAAGTCATTTGGGGAAAAAGAGAGTATCAGACTGACAGAGTAGTTAACTCTATCAGTCATGGTTTTTGCTCTGACATTCACTGCCAACTGTGGGACCTTATATAGACAGGTGTGTGCCTTTCCAAATCATGTCCAATCAATTGAATTTACCACAGGTGGACTCCAATCAAGTTGTAGAAACATCTCAAGGATGATCAATGGAAACAGGATGCACCGGAGCTCAATTTCGAGTCTCATAGCAAAGGGTCTGAATACTAAATAAAGTATTTAAGTTTTTCTGTATTTTATAAATTTGCTAAAATGTCAAAAAATCTGTTTTCACTTTGTCATTAAGGGGTATTGTGTGTATATTGATGAGGAAAAACACTTTTAATACATTTTAGAATAAGGCTGTAACGTAACAAAATGTGGAAGAAGTGAAGGGGTCTGAATACTTTCTGAATGCACTGTAGGCCCAGACCGGCTACACTTACAATACATTCAGTTCCATTAATGAACATAGTAGCTTAATTATTTGTGATTGTGTTCACCTGTCTGGGGAGAAATTGCATGAAATTAAATCTGATATACATAAAAGTAAAGTTATAAAGAAAGTTAATGAAAGGTAACAGGTGATGTTTGCTGGAACTATAGTATAAATAAATTACCAGTAAGTTACATACTGTAAGTATGATGTAGTTTCTCAAAGTACATTGTAAGTAAGTATAAATGGTGCTGCTGAGAAGAGGGGAAACGGCCTGAAATAATTACTACATTACTTTTACTTATTAGTCTCTATTAATACTAGTTCTTCAGGAACTAATAACAGGTTATTACCTACTAACTATTAACAGGTTATTACATACTAACTATGAACAGGTTATTACCTACTAACTATTAACAGGTTATTACCTACAAACTATGAACAGGTTATTACATACTAACTATTAACAGGTTATTACCTACTAACTATGAACAGGATATTACTAACTATTAACAGGATATTACTTACTAACTATTAACAGGTTATAACCTACTAACTATGAACAGGTTTTTACCTACTAACTATTAACAGGTTATTACCTACTAACTATGAACAGGTTATTACATACTAACTATTAACAGGATATTACATACTAACTATTAACAGGTTATTACCTACTAACTATGAACAGGTTATTACCTACTAAATATGAACAGGTTATTACCTACTAACTATGAACAGGTTATTACCTACTAACTATGAACAGGTTATTACCTACTAACTATGAACAGGTTATTACATACTAACTATTAACAGGATATTACCTTCTACCTATTAACAGGTTATTACCTACTAACTATTAACAGGATATTACTTACTAACTATTAACAGGATATTACTTACTAACTATTAACAGGTTATAACCTACTAACTATTAACAGGATATTACTTACTAACTATTAAAAGGTTATTACCTACTACCTATTAACAGGTTATTACCTACTAACTATTAACAGGATATTACATACTAACTATTAACAGGTTATTACCTACTAACTATGAACAGGTTATTACATACTAACTATTAACAGGATATTACCTACTACCTATTAACAGGTTATTACCTACTAACTATTAACAGGATATTACTTACTAACTATTAACAGGTTATTACCTACTAACTATGAACAGGTTATTACCTACTAAATATTAACAGGTTATTACCTACTAACTATGAACAGGTTATTACCTACTAACTATGAACAGGTTATTAACTACTAACTATGAACAGGTTATTACCTACTAACTATGAACAGGTTATTATATACTAACTATTAACAGGATATTACCTACTACCTATTAACAGGTTATTACCTACTAACTATTAACAGGATATTACTTACTAACTATTAACAGGTTATTACCTACTAACTATGAACAGGTTATTACCTACTAAATATTAACAGGTTATTACCTACTAACTATGAACAGGTTATTACCTACTAACAATGAACAGGTTATTACATACTAACTATGAACAGGTTATTACATACTAACTATTAACAGGTTATTACATACTAACTATTAACAGGTTATTACCTACTAACTATGAACAGGTTATTACCTACTAAATATTAACAGGTTATTACCTACTAACTATGAACAGATTATTACCTACTAACTATGAACAGGTTATTACCTACTAACAACGAACAGGTTATTACCTACTAACTATGAACAGGTTATTACATACTAACTATTAACAGGTTATTACCTACTAACTATGAACAGGTTATTACATACTAACTATGAACAGATTATTACCTACTAACTATGAACAGGTTATTACCTACTAACAACGAACAGGTTATTACCTACTAACTATGAACAGGTTATTACATACTAACTATTAACAGGTTATTACCTACTAACTATGAACAGGTTATTACATACTAACTATGAACAGGTTATTACATACTAACTATTAACAGGTTATTACCTTCTACCTATTAACAGGTTATTACCTACTAACTATTAACAGGATATTACTTACTAACTATTAACAGGATATTACTTACTAACTATTAACAGGTTGTAACCTACTAACTATGAACAGGTTTTTACCTACTAACTATTAACAGGTTATTACCTACTAACTATGAACAGGTTATTACATACTAACTATTAACAGGATATTACTTACTAACTATTAAAAGGTTATTACCTACTACCTATTAACAGGTTATTACCTACTAACTATTAACAGGATATTACTTACTAACTATTAACAGGTTATTACCTACTAACTATGAACAGGTTATTACCTACTAACTATGAACAGGTTATTACCTACTAACTATTAACAGGTTATTATCTACTAACTATGAACAGGTTATTACCTACTAACTATGAACAGGTTATTACCTACTAACTATGAACAGGTTATTACCTACTAACTATGAACAGATTATTACGTACTAACTATGAACAGGTTATTACCTACTAACTATTAACAGGTTATTACCTACTAACTATTAACAGGTTATTACCTACTAACTATGAACAGGTTATTACCTACTAACTATTAACAGGTTATTACCGGGTTGTTACTTGGTCGTTGCCGTCTTATTTCCCTGTTGCTTCCTATTACTTTCTGGACGTTACCCTGTTGTATTAGCACTGTAAACTAGGTGTTACTGGTAGGGCTATTGTCGTTTATGTATGTGTGCATGCGTCTGCACACACACACACACACACACACACACACACACACACACACACACACACACACACACACACACACACACACACACACACACACACACAGGGTTAATGGCACAGTCTGGCTGGAGGTCATTCTGTCATGTCCAAGGTTAATGGCGTGCACTGAGAGGAGTTCCGGAGACTGGAGAAACTAATCAGGGCCAGTTGCCAGGCCAATGCCTTCATAGAGGTCCCACACCACTGGTCCCACGTGTCTGCAGGAAGGGCTGATATTACTGCAGAGCAATGAGCTATAACCAGGCAGGATGACCCCACCCAGCCCCCCCACCCTGCACCACTCTCTGACCCAGCCTCCAGTCCCTCTACTGACGCTCAACTAAGCCCCTCTCTAAACCCTCCGGTAACCTGGCAATCACTGGGAGAGTGGAGGCTTTTAGTATGTTTCATGAGCAGGATCGATCATATAATGATACAATGAGTAACACACTGGTAGGAAGCCTATGTATTAAACGTATTTGTAAAGCATGTAGAGACTATATACTGTTTTGAATATCTCCTTTATTGCATCCAATGATTGTAGTTATTAAATGTATTGGCCTGTAAAATAATAGTAATCTTGTAAGGGCAGGATATCTATCAGCAGAAGTCAAGGCAGGTTTAAGTGCTCAGTGTAGATGTATTTATGTGATCCAACGGTGAAAATAATACGAAATATACAGCAGATAGTCATCTTAGATTTACAAAATAACACATTGGCAACAGCAAAGGAAATAGCCTCTGAATCAGGCTTAAACTGTCCTAAACTGAAAGGACTCATGTATGGGTAATACTGCATAGCCTCCCCTTAAGAAACCAAATCAGATCTGCGTTACAGGTACACAAACAGGTAACCCTAAAACCGACGCGTGCTCAACTATGAAGTAGAACACAAGACTCTTGTTGTCTCTCAAATACATTGTTACAGTTGTTGGTTAGCTAGCTAGGGAATGTTAGCCATATTAGCATAGACATGACATGAGTCCAAACCACTTCAAAACAAGACATGGCATCAATAGCAAGACACAACGAGCTAAAATGAGCCACCTACGATTCCCCACATGACAGCTTATTGTCATTGTTGCTAGCTATCTGACCATTTAGAATAACACCACAAGGCCTTCGACCTCATAATTTATCAGACTACCCGTCTACTATATGTAGGGTTGACTAGGTTACTACCCCCTAGCCAAATTGTCCATTGTATATCATTTATATATGCTCCCATGTACTTTCTGTATTGATTTGTTGACAAACAAAATGTAATAATAAAACAAATTACTTTTTTATTTATTTATAATATATATTTTTTACCCCTTTTCTGTGATATGCAATTGTTAGTTACAGCTTGTCCCATCGCTGCAACTCCCGTAACGGACTCGGGAGAGGCGAAGGTCAAGAGCCCAGCGTCTAAATTCATTTTAGATTGAGACTAGGAATACGAAAAAGACTGTCTGTAGAAGTTAATTTTTAAGGCCCATTTTAAGCATCCATAGGTGAGGGGCAAGGGAGCAGAAGGCTCGGTCCCTCATTGCTCCGAGACGTGTCTTGGGGACTTGAAGCAGTAGGGAATGGCTGAAGTGGAGAGTGCGAGGTGGCTCGCTGATTGAGATGAGGTCCCTGGTGTTGGTAAGGTTCAATCCATTCAAGGCTTTAAATACAAGCATGAGAATTTTGATGTCGAACCTGTAGTTGACCGTTAGCCAGTGGAGTTGGGCCAGGATTTAGGTGATGTGGTCTGAATTGTTGGTCCTGGTCAGGACCCTGGCAACACTGTTCTGGATTAGTGTGAGCCTCTGTAGTGATTTGGCTGGGAGGCCCCCAAACAGCGCCATAGTTGATCTGTGAGAAGATGAAGGCGTGGATGAGTTTCTCTGCATCTGGCAGGGGTGATGGTATGACCCAGGCAATGTTTTTAAGATGTAAAAATTATGTTTTACATATTTGTTTTTTGTGGGCGTCAAAGGATAGAGAAGGATCAAACTTGACTCACAGGTTGGAGATGACATAGGACAGGTGGTTGGCCTGGCCATTGATTGTAGGGCATTGGTACACCCAAACAGCACTGGTGACCTGCTTGGGTGTACCAATAAGCATAGCCTCGGTCTTACTACTGTTCAACTGGAAGAAGTTCTCTTTCATCCATGCACTGATGTCCTCTAGGCAGCTGCTGAGTTTTGCTGGGGCAGATATGGTGTCCGGTTTGGTGCTAATGTAGACCTGGGTATCGTCAGCGTAGCAGTGGAAATCTATGTTCTAATCTCGGAGGATTTGGCCGAGAAGGAGCATGTAAATTAAAAATAGGATAGGCCCTAGCACTGACCCCTGTGGGACGCAGCATGTGACTGAAGACTCCTTCGATCTACAGTAGACCCTCCAATAGTGATGTATTGCTTTCTATTGGAGAGGTAGGAAGAGAACCAGTTCAAAGCTGTTCCAGAAACAGCAGCATGTTCTCTGAGACGCCGCAGGAGGAAGATATTGTCTACGGTGTCAAAAGCAGCATTATATAGATACATTCACTGGAGTAAACTACCAAGGCTGCCACTAGGCGCCATGGCAACTATTGGAATACCATGAATCAACGTTGTTTCCACATCGTTTGAACAACAAAAAATAAAAGTGATAACATTGAATCAACATGGAATCAACATGGAAAACTGATTGGATTTTATATCAAATTCACAAATCCATCAACTCCATGCTCTCAATGCTACTCTGAGGTTTTTCCTGTTTGGAGCTGATAAAATGAAGGGCATGTTTAGCTCTCACTCTGTCTTTGGTTTGGGATGTTCAGATGCCATGTGGTGGTGAGAGTCGCTTGTTTGGTGTGTTTCTGTATATGGAGACAGTATGGACTGACCGGATGGACTGATGTTGACTGATAGACTCAAGTGCCTTGGACCCAAACACAGCGAGTGTAAGCTTATCAGTAGAGTTAGTAGTCTGGCTGACTGTTTTCATAACTCTACAGAAATAGTCACGTTAAAATGTTGTTCAATGCTGTAACCAGTAGTTTTTCACAATAATAATAACCTCTCAACAAAAGCTCCAGTATTTACTTGGTAGTACAGCTGTATACCTGTCAACATTGATTGTCAAAGAACAAAGGAACCTATACTGAAGATTTTGCTGTTGGAAATCTTATTTTATGCTGTTCTTTCAATAATACCTCTTATTTGTTGAAGCAGAAAACTTTGAATTTTGGATACGAGACAGTTTTTCCACTTTTGGCAAAACATAGATGTTTCATTTATTCACCTCTCCAGGAACACAAAAGACTCATAGTGATGGAAATAATATAAAAGACTCATAGTGATGGATATAATATAAAAGTCTCATAGTGATGGATATAATATTAAAGACTCATAGTGATGGATATAATATTAAAGACTCATAGTGATGGATATAATATAATATTACAGACCCATAGTGATGGATATAATATTAAAGACTCATAGTGATGGATATAATATAAAAGACTCATAGTGATGGATATAATATTAAAGACTCATAGTGATGGATATAATATTAAAGACCCATAGTGATGGATATAATATTAAAGACTCATAGTGATGGATATAATATTAAAGACTCATAGTGATGGATATAATATTAAAGACTCATAGTGATGGATATAATATTAAAGACTCATAGTGATGGATATAATATAAAAGACTCATAGTGATGGATATAATATAAAAGACTCATAGTGATGGATATAATATTAAAGACTCATAGTGATGGATATAATATTAAAGACCCATAGTGATGGATATAATATAAAAGTCTCATAGTGATGGATATAATATTAAAGACTCATAGTGATGGATATAATATTAAAGACTCATAGTGATGGATATAATATAATATAAAAGACCCATAGTGATGGATATCATATTAAAGACTCATAGTGATGGATATAATATTAAAGACTCATAGTGATGGATATAAAATATACTAAAATGAAAGTGGGGTGTTTTTGATCTGAAGGTGGAGCAAACACTTTGCCACACATCTACAATTGGCTTTATATTGACAGTTACCCTAAGCCTAATGTACTGTATATCTGGAAGTGGCATATGAAATTCTCTCCCTCCCCCTCACTGTTGAATGAAGAGTACTGTACAAACCTCAAAGTACAAACACGTCTAGAATGCCTTCATTACATAGACCAGTGATAGATTCTGGTTAGGCTTTATAAGGTCAGCAGACTAATTAAAACATTACTGTGCTGGCTCTGTTATTCCCTTCCACATTGTCCTTTCCAGCACTGTTCCAGCAACTACGGTGGATGTGTAACAGTACAGCTCAGCTTGGCTTGGCTCAGATCAGTAGTGTAAAAATGGTTATACAGCAGATTGCGTAGTTTCAACATCAAATGCCTCCTTCCCAAATAACTGTAAAGGACAGTTTGTCCTCCTCAAGTCACATATTTTCAGCAGGCGTAGTTTGGCAAGGTTGGTTTAACCTGAGAAGGTTGATCAAGCATTCGCCAAGCCTCATTGTGCAGTGAGAAACGTTGGATCTGGTCTTGGACATCCGGGCTGATAAAACAGTCTTTGTAGTTCTCCGCTACTGGCCGTCTCTTCTAATTTCAATGGTGGCCAGAGGCAGTCATCTGTCACAAAAAATGTATTTTCATATGATTTCTTAAAAAGACCCAAAGAGAAGAAAAGGGAGCCCTTTAATTCGAGTCATCCATCTTGTGCCGCATGTCTCACAGTGATTCACGGTTTCCAATTTAGCCAGGGTTTGAATGTAAAGTAAATCAGCCATGGCGGCTCCACCCTTTGTGCCACCGGATGACTCAAACACTCTCTGACAGAGCCTTCAAATGAACATGTCCCTTCCATTCATCTTGTTCATTTCATGCTCTCGACACCCTAGTGCTTGCCCTACATAAATCACAAAACCCAGTACTCTCTCGCATTGTGTGAGTTTGGATACGGACTGAGGTATTATAATGGGTTGACACTGCACATAGAAAGGAAAAGCAAACTGCAGTAAAGAGCCTTGACAATTCCCAACCATTGAGTTCACTTCGGATCGGTGTTGCTCTGATAAGTGAACTTAAAGGAATAGTTCACGACGTTGGTTTACAGTTCACCTTGTTGGTTTCCTCACCCTGTAAGCAGTCTATAGACAAGGTATGACATCAATCCAGAATTAGAAGCCTTTTAGAAGCCTTCACATTACTGTATGTACGATAATAGTTTCTTTGAAAGAACAAACAACTTTGCTTATTCTAACACACAACTTAAAGGGATTTGTATCAGCCATCAGTAGATCATTACTAAAAATACCTTTTGTTCAGGTGTGGCAGATTCAAATGCTATTCCAGCCACAGCAGGTGCAGCCTCAGTGTGTAGCCTCACTTATGAGAAACAACACCAGCACCCTGATTAATAGCTCCTGTCGGCCTGATGCAGAGGTAATTTAATCTTTCCTGCTATTATACATCACACACACACACACACACACACACACACACACACACACACACACACACACACACACACACACACACACACACACACACACACACACACACACACACACACACACACACACACACACACACACACACACACACACACACACACACACACACACACACACACACATACCTCCTCTTTGTGATACCAACTCATGTTCAGGTAGTCAGGAGGCAACACTCCAAGGTATTCATTACCATTGATGTCAGAATCCAGAACTAGTAGTGATCACAGCACCTCCTCCAGTCTGTACTGTTTAAAGCTGAGGTTTTTTTTCTGCCCAGCTGTTGTTCTCTGTCTCCACACTGGGGGAGACTGTGATGATTAATTCACTCTGTGCTGGGATCCTGGGGGATAACCAAGAGTTTCTCTACAATCGATGAGTACAGTAGGTCTTGTACTATACTTGTGTACTATACAGAAACACGGATCAAAATACAGTACAGTGAGTACACTGATGCGTGCACTATTGTAATTCTAACTCAAACATGCATCTTACCATTATTTACAAAATATGATATGGAAGTTGATTATGGATAGCATCACTGTTATGACAATAGTTTATCACAGTCAGAATATCTTGTGACAACATATTATAGGAAAATATTGTTCTTGTTGGAGGCAACCACATTTATTATTCACCCAATGTGTTTTGGCGGATAATATCCACAGGGTCATGGTGGGATATTGACATTTCGTAGGCACCGTTCTGTATGGTGTTGGTATCCGTTTGTTGTCAGGGTTGCCACCATGTGGTGACTGTTGCCATTAGCTGTTAGAATTCTGTTTCGCAACCAGCATAAGTGATTTCTCAGAGGCGCGGCTGCCAAATGGCAGGGCCAGTCTAAGCCTGATCCTTGCTTTGTCCTGCCCTCCACTGGCAAAGCCTAGTCCGGAAGCATTACACCTCCGCCTGTTACCCTTGACTCTATCACCCCTGTCCCTCTGCCGTCCGTCCGTCTGTCCGTCTGTCTGTCTGTCCGTCTGTCCGTCTCTTTCCTTCACTGGCTGGGCTGATAACCAGGATCATCTATTGCTAAGGCCATGCCTGGACTGACTGAGTGGAAGGGGAGGTTGTTCTGGTCTATATTTCTATATGATCTACATGAGAGATGCTTTTAACTTTACCCAGTTGCAAAATCAGGGATCACTCACATACTCCTCCCCATTGTGCTGATTTGCACATAGGGCAGCAACCAAGGAGCCTGATTTCTGGTACATTTCAGGGACATTTGATTGAAATGCCAACATAGATAGTTCAGTCTGAGGTGTCCACATTGGTTGCCTGGTGAAGACAGTGTGACATTAAGCAAGTGAAGGAAGAAGAACCAGGGAACGGAATGATAGTAGAAATGAGTGATGAATTTAAAGACTACACAGTGATAGTGAGCGAAACCAGGGGAGGGGATTATTTTATCCGGCAGGGCAAAATTAATGGCAGACGTTAGCGGGAAAAGCCAGGAAGGCCCTACTTTGAAACAGGGGCCATTTTGGGACCTTCGGGACCTTTGGCATTGACAACTCACTTCTCTCATAGCACTATTAAGACCGCCCAAAAAGGATTGATAACCGAACCATTCCATACAATGCTATCACCATTTTATTGTGTGTGCTTTGAGGTCATTTTGTACCGTTTTGATGGGCACCTAATCATTTATTGATAGTGGGAGATCCTCCATTGAGAATCCACTAAAATAGTGATATTTCTATTTTGGGGTCAGATCTTTCCACAAAGAGCTTTAAACCCTTTGTCTGGCTTTAGTTTTCCCCGTTGGTGAAAACTGTAATTATTTCTTATCGTTACGACCCAAACAAGCAGCGTCTGCCAGGTTTTATTTGCACAGCTCCAGTTCACTTGTCAGTTGTTGGCCATGAATACCTTAAATGGCAAAATGTTTAATTATTAAATACTTGGAGTAGTCCGTGGTGTTCATTCTATAAAAGCGATATGTTTAACAGACACAGAATAAGACTAATCCACGGTTAAAATGTACAGCTCTTTTTAGTCCAGGACCTATGAGCCCTACGAGACCCAAGCATAGATTCAAATGAGGAAAACATTTGTTCATAGAACAATTTTCCTGAAACTTTGCATAATTTACATGTAATGGAACATATTCTCTAATGGTTTATGAAATGAAGTGCTATTTTGTCTGAAATAGCCAAATGAATTAATTTGGCTGTATTTTACTGTCAAAAACAGATATCTTTGAAAGGATAAACTATTTTCTGTGTTTTCTATGTATGGAGAACATCTAACTTACTTTTTTAAATATTTGGCTGTCCTTTCTGGCTTGATTTAGAGCGATAACTTCCTGTCTTACTTCCCACACCTCTCTTATTCAGAGGGGTTGTGTAAGAGCCTGACTGAGGCCAGGTCTCTGACTCCCTCTAGAGGGAGTGGGATGGCCACAGTCAGGTCCTGACAATCACAGTGTTGGTGTTTGGGTTTTGGGTGATCCCCAATTAGAGGCAGCTGTCTTGAGTTGTCTCTAATTGGGGATTCTATTTAATTTCCACTGTTTTCCACCTGGGTGTGGATTCTTGTGTGTGTTGTTCCTTGTTTGTGTTCACGCCAGTTCACGGTCGCTACCTCTCCTTTGTTTTTGTTTTTTGTTTAAATAATAGAAAATGCTCACTCCAGCTCTGCGCCTCGTTCCCTCACCTGAGACTGTGACAGGTTGGGTTAAATGCGGAAGACACATTTCAGTTGAATGCATTTAGTTGTACAACTGACTAGTATAAATGGTCGTCAAAGGCAGTATTCTGACCTCATAAACCACACATTAAAAATATATAAAGTACCAGTAAAATGTTTGGACACAGCTTCTCATTCCAAGGTTTTTATTTTTGTATTTTTGTATTTTCTACATTGTAGAATAACTATGAAATAACACATATGGAATCATGTAGTAACCAAAAAAAGTGTTAAACAAATCGAAATATATTTTATATTTGAGATTCTTGAAAGTAGCCACCCTTTGACTTGATAGCTTTGCACACTCTTGGATTTCTCTCAACCTAGTCACCTGGAATCCATTTCAATTAAAAGGTGTGCCTTGTTAAAAGTTAATGCATTTGAGACAATCAGTTGTGTTGTGACAAGGTAGGGGGGGTATACAGAAGATAGTCCTATTTGGTAAAAAAACAAGTACATATTATGGCAAGAACAGCTCAAATAAGAAAAGAGAAACAACGTTAAGACATGAAGGTCAGTAAATCCGGAAATGTTCAATAACTTTGAAAGTTTCTTCAAGTGCTGTTGCAAAAACTATCAAGCGCTATGATGAAATTAGCTCTCATGAGGACCGCCACAGGAAAGGAAAACCCAGAGTTACCTCTGCTGCAGAGGATAAGTTAATTAGAGTTACCAGCCTCAGAAATTAAAGCCCAAATAAATGCTTCACAGAGTTAAAGTAACAGACACATCTCAATATGAACTGTTCAGAGGAGACTGTGTGAATCCGGCCTTCATGGTCGAATTGCTGCAAAGAAATCACTACTAAAGGACACCAAAAAGAAGAAGAGACTTGCTTGGCCGAAGAAAAATTAGCAATGGACATTAGACTGGTGGAAATTTGTCCTTTGGTCTGATGAGTCCAAATTTGAGATTTTTGGTTCCAACTGCCGTGTATTTGTGAGATGCAGAGTAGGTGAACGGATGACCTCCGCATGTGTGGTTCCCACCGTGAAGCATGGAGGAGGTGTGAAAAACAAATGCTAGTGAAACTGTCTGTGATTTATTTAGAATTCGAGGCACACTTAATCAGCATAGCTACCACAGCATTCTGCAGCGAAAGGCCATCCCCTCTGGTTTGGGCTTAATGGGACAATCATTTGTTTTTCAACAAGACAATGACCCAACACACCTCCAGGCTGTGTAAGGGCTATTTGACCATGAAGGAGAGTGATGGGGTGCTGCATCAGATGACCTGGCCTCCACAATTACCCGACCTCAACCCAATTGAGATGGTTTGGGATGAGTTGGACCACAGAGTGAAGGAAAAGCAGCCAAAAAGTGCTCAGCATATTTGGGAACTCCTTCAAGACTGTTGGAAAAGCATTCCAGGTGAAGCTGTTGAGAGAATGCCAAGATTGTGCAAAGGATGGCTACTTTGAAGAATCTGAAATCTTTTATGGTTACTACATGATTCCATATGTGTTATTTCATAGTTTTCTTTACTATTATTCTACCATGTAGAAAATAGTGCAACTAAAGAAGAACCCTTGAATGAGTAGGTGTCCAAACCTTTGACTGGTACTGCATTTATATATATATTTGTTTTTGAGGTGTAGAGGGGACATCAAAGTTAGTCTTTTTAACACAGCAGGTGTAGTTTTTGGTCTCTATAACTTGTCTATCAATATATGAATGTGGCCCAATTTCTCAGTTTGGCCACCCTTTAAACCCAAAGTGGGTTTTTGCAACACTTACAAAGCCTCTAGCTCTGGCTCAGAATGTTTGTTTTTAAAGGTATTTTAAAAATGTACTTGCATGGAAGGCCTACGACATATGCTTGTATAGTGGACCCGTGTTGTCTCATACATGTTTCAGAGGCTACGGATGCCACAATAATTATACCATCACACAACACACACAAAATACTAATACTAAGCGATACAAGAGGTATAAGGTGATGCATTATGTAGTGTGTGACATGATTTTTGAGTTTAAGTGTTGTATAGGATGCAATTTAGCAAACGTTGCATTTTTACAACGTTGGTTCTCACAGAGTTAATCTGTGTATTAAACAGGTACAGGTAAAACATTGTATTATGCTACCAGGGGTATTTTGACTTTCCTGGACACTGATTAAGCAGTGACGTTTTTTTTTAGTCCAGGACTAAGATTAATCTGTGTCCGGGATACCACCCCTTATTGTACAATGACTGTAAGCGGCCCCTATTTGGATATATTCACATTTGGATATAATCACTGGATTCCTCTTAAATAATGCTAGTGAAAGTCTGAATACAAAGACATATGGAATCAAACGTAATCCAATCAAATAGATGACACATGGTGGTACATTCCATCATGAAATACTGCCCATTTTAAAGCTTGTGTAAGTTGATTAAATGACAGAGGCTGTGAGTGATCCCAAATTAAAACTATCAACTTCCCATCAACGTCATCATCAACATATGCAACAAATTTAATACAGAATCAAGCACCACAGCCTCGACAATAAGACCTGAACCAGCCAGATTTGCAAGGCGTACGCATTCTTAATCTTCTGTACAGGAGAAGACCATGAGGGAAATAAAAATACCTTTCAATTACAACATACATGGAAAAGGGCATTTTGGCAGCCGGATTGATATGTCAGTCTAACAATGTCCAATTAAAAAGAGAGAACTCTTTCATTATTCCTTTATTAGAATACCGACGCCCGAAACGTCAAGACATGCACCTCTGTGGTTAAAGGTGGGGTCTGTGAGGCGTGAAATGACTACAGCGCACATATCATAATTCATTTTTCCCCGCGGCCCGCATAATTTCGTTTTGCAATTACATTGTGGGTCTGTTTTTTTTTTTCTCTGAGCAAACGGTGAGGTGAGGAAACATTACAGTATTGTGATTGTTGTGGTGGATCCCATTGAATTCACAAAGCATCTTGGAGTAAAAGTGCTGATCTAGGATCAGACTCCCTGTTCATGTAATATTATTAAAGGAAATACTGATCCTAGATCAGCACTCGTACTCTGAGGTGCTTTGAGAATTATGGCCCAGGTCTTTTTATGGAGCCATCCCACTGGACACAGACCTCACTCAATGATTTACATTTGGTTTACATTCACTAAAGTGAATTCAATGACAGCTGTGATGGAAACAGGAAGTTCCGGTATAATTTTATAAATGCAGACAGATGATTTGTTCGTTTCGTTTTTTTTGTGCCTGTAAAATTAATTATGCATTAATTGAGCTATATGCTAAAATATTGATATAATAACCATCATATCAAAGTAAAGCATGCAGTTTATTAGGCTATAGATTAAATAAGTTATGATGAACTTCACAGGGAGGTGAAAGTGCACAGTCATGAGCTTGATGCTCCTTTCCAATAAATATTGAGGGTCTTATTCTGGTGACGCGATTCTTGACAACTGTTTAAACAAATGCTAACATTCTTGCTTATCCATAATAAATGTATCATGTCAACTAGCATTAGGCACACAGCCCACACACACTGTAGCTGCAAGCTGCTGGCTGTTGCGCAGGTGCCAAGACCAGAGTAGGCACATTTGATATTCAAGGCAACAGTTTTGTGACAAAACCATTGAAGTAAAATGTCATCACGCACACATTTTTATCTGCAACAAGTCTGTTTGGTGGAAACACACCACTGTCCATCCTATCAGTTTTCCACATTGATTCGACGTCATCACATTTGCTGAAATGCATAGTGGGATGCCTTCCCTTAGAGAACGGTGTGATAACCTCAAAGTAGAGGATGCCAACTGTAATCTAAACGTTGATTCAACAATCCCAGGCATCAATTTCTGGTTCCTATGCTGTCTTGAGGGTTATAGACAAGATCCCTCTAGTGTCTATTTGGTCTTTTCTAAAGGTTCTGCGGATGTTACTGCCACAACCTTTTAAGGAACAGTGCATTCGTTTTTTGTATGCTAGGAGTTTTTGAATGTCATCACAAGGTGAACAGGTACAGCATGGTTAAGTAAGTTGTAGGTACTAAAAATGAACTGTGCTAGTGTATCAAGAGTTCTGTCGTAACTTGGCAGTTATGTAAAACCAAAATGGCCCGGAGGGTCTTTACCCTGACCCAGTTCAAACCTTGCGGGAGCCGGGAGCCGAACAGAGCAGAGCACCCACTACATAGGCAGGAGCCATGTAGTGGAATATATTAAATTATGGAATATATTAATACCAATGGAGGACTCTGACCTGACACACAAATCGATGGCAATGAATATGTGAAAAATGGACAACGGACACCTTTCCCTTTAAACTCCCCAGTGACAGCACTGGAAATATCGCAAGTGCTTAACAATAAGGTAGAAATTAAATGCCAGCTGATTGAATTCGAGCCGCCCACTCCTCCTAATTAGCCTGCCAGGAACAACAGCCAGGGAGAAGAGGAGCTGCATTTGAATAGCTATTCCTTGTTTGCTTGCTTTGCTATATCTAGCAATTTACATTATGCTACGCTACTAACAATAGTATTTCAGCAGCATCTCCCGCTGCTTGGAGCTCTTTTGTGTTTTTTTGTTGTTTGAATTGGATAATTGTGCTGACAACCTCCTCACGTCGAGCTTAAAATGGCGGGTTCCAGTTTAATTGTCTCTCCCAGGGGTCATTCTTGTGTGACCTTCACAAAGTAAACAAAGCAGGTCGACTTCCATTTACTTCAATACAGACAAGTCTTGCAGTATTTGATGAAACATTGAATTAGCCCATAGAAATGCATTGAACAAAAGATTCATACATGGAAAAACAGATAGTTAAAATACAAATCAAAAGGAAATTTGTTTCAAATTGTCTGTCCTGTCCTGTCTATATCTGAGAGATTTGAGAAAGATCAGATGTTTTTCTTTTTTTTATATAAAAAACTACTTCCATATCTACTTACATACATTTTTTGTACCGGGCTACCTTCAGATGAGTCTTGTGACAACGCGTTCTTGAGAGTCTTGTGAGGCTTTTTTGTGAGAAGACTGATTTTCGGGATGTGTCATGGTCTGACAGACACTGCTGTAGCTCAGCCACCTTCCTCCGCAGATGCAGAAGGCCGACATTGGCGGATGTGGTGGATTGAGACGCAGCCCATGCAAAAAAATATCTCTAGCTTAAACAGACATATTTTGATGGGGATTTTTGTATTATGCTAATTACATTAATCACTGGATCCTCCTAAAGCAAATTATTATGGCCAACTTTTATAACGCTCTCTTCTCCAGAGCTGGGGGCACGGGGTCAGTCTCATCAAATTAGATTTTGAGTGAATCACATGAGGTAAATGAGTGTGTGTGGAAAGCCACCGTTCTTCGGTATCTGTTATTTATGGAGAAAAGGCTATGGCTTGAATGTGCAGAGACATGTTATTTGTTAGCAAGATTGAGTTGCCCTCTCAGTCGTTGGGAAATCATGTTTCTTTGAATAAATAAGTGCTTTTACAGTCGTATGCAAAAGTTTGGGCACCCCTCTGAGGCTGCATAATAATTTACTCTGTCGTCACAGAAAATGATCACAGTGGCAAGCCATTCATTTTCTAATAAAAGCTGAGTACTGGGGTATTGTACAGACAAAGATTTTTAGTGTAGCAATATTAAGCTGTATGAAATTAAATCAGATGTGAAAAATAGGCTATGCTAAAATTTGGGCACCCTTGTCATTCTGTTTATTTGAATGCCTGTAACTACTTAGCACTGATTAATTGGAACACACAATTGGTTTGGTGAGCTCATTAAGCCTTGAACTTGAGAAAAGGTATTTAAGAACCATGAGAAAAGGTATTTAAGGTGGCCAATTGCAAGTTGTTGTTCTCTTTGACTCTCCTCTGAAGAGTGGCAACATGGGGCCCTCAAAACAACTCTCAAATGACCTGAAAACAAAGATTGTTCAACATAATGGTTTAGGGGAAGGCTACAAAAAGCTATCCCAGAGATGTAAGCTGTCAGTGTCCACTGTGAGGAACATAGTGAGGAAATGGAAGACCACAGGCACAGTTCTTGTTAAAGCCAGAAGTGGCAGGCCAAGTAAAATATCGGAGAGGCAAAGGCGAAGGATGGTGAGAACGGTCAAAAACAGCCCACAGACCACCTCCAAAGACCTACAACATCATTTTTCTGCAGATGGTGTCACTGTGCCTCGTTCAACAATTCAGCGCACTTTGCACAAGGAGAAGCTGTACGGGAGAGTGATGCGGAAGAAGCCTTTTCTGCACACACGCCACAAACGCACATTTGGACAAGCCAGCTTCATTTTGGAATAAGGTGCTGTGGACTGATGAAACAAAGATTGAGTTCTTTGGTCATAACAAGGGCCTTTATGCATGGCGGCATAAGAACACAGCGTTCCAAGAAAAACACTTGCTACCCACAGTAAAATTTGGTGGGGGTTCCATCATGCTGTGGGGCTGTGTGGCCAGTGCCGGTACTGGGAATCTTGTTAAAGTTGAGGGTCGCATGGATTCCACTCAATATCAGCAGTTTCTTGGGAATAATGTTGAAGAATCAGTCACAAAGTTGAAGTTACGCCGGGGCTGGATATTTCAACAAGACAACGACCCAAAACACTGCTCAAAATCTACCCAGGCATTTATGCAGAGGAACAAGTACAATGTTCTGGAATGGCCATCCCAGTCCCCAGACCTGAATATCATTGAGAATCTGTGGGATGATTTGAAGCGGGCTGTCCATGCTTGGCAACCATCAAACCTAACTGAACTGGAGATGTTTTGTAAGGAGGAATGGTCCAAAATACCTTCATCCAGAATCCAGACACTCATTAGAGGCTATAGGAAGCGTCTAGAGGCTGTTATTTTAGCAAAAAAAATACTAAATATTGATGTGATTTTTCTGTTGGTGTGCCCATATTTATGCACCTGTCTAATTTCGTTTTGATGCATATTGCACATTTTCTGTTAATCCAATAAACCTAATTTCACTACTGAAATATTACTGTGTCCATCAGTTATTTGATAGATCAAAATGAAATTGCTGATCCAAACACCCAATTATTTATAAATGGAAATCATGGAAATTGTCAGGGGTGCCCAAACTTTTGCAAACGACTGTAAGTGTATTTCCTCAAACTGACAGAGGGTCAGGGAGAAGGAAGGAGAGAGAGAGATGAGGGCGGAAGGAGAGAGGGAAGGAGGGAGAGAAAGAGATGGATGGAGAGCGAGAGAGAAAACAACAAGAGAATGCCTTTCATCATTCTAAACTAATGTGATTCATTGCCACCTGTCTATATCACGGTTCATAGCAATTTTACACATAAAACATGTCTGTGTTAGTTCATATTGGGTCATGACTACATTGAGGAATTCATTACTTTTTATATTATTATTATTTTAATTTAAAAAAGAATTTGCTTTGTCATTATGGGGTATTGTGTGTAGATTGATGAGGTGGGAAAATAACAATTTAATCAATTTTAGAATGAGGTTTTAACGCAACAAAATGTGGAAAAAGTCAAGTACTTTCCGAATGCATAGTGCTCTGATTCTAGAGTCAAAATGCTAGAAAAACGTGCGTGAAAAACATTAACTTTTAAATATAGGTATGTAACTGAAATTCTCTACCTCTGTTTCTGTAAATGTTCCCGTCAGTACTTTATGATTTACCCTAACATTCGAAGGGTGGAAAAGTACAAATACTGATAAAAGTAGTATACTGATGATGCAAGGGCAAGCAAGCACTGCATGGAGTGAACATTTAGTTCAGACAGTGTCCACAGTGTACCTGTGCGCAAGTTTGTATGGATCATCAAGACGCTCTTTGTGGCCTGCTAGGGCAAGTCAGACGTCAGTTTATTCACCCCAAAAAAATTCCTGTCTGCTTTGTGCACCTCTGTGATGTTCGTCAACAGAAAGGGCTCTCACATCTTCTCCAGTACCAGCCTTTCTCGGCTAATTTGCATACTAAGTGAAATATACAGCCTGGTCTCATAAACTATACGTAACATAGCAAATGTAAATCTGAGACACTGAAATTAATATGGTATGTTATGTTTGGTTTTGTTACATAAGACAGAATGATACTTAAGGCAAAATCAAAAGGAGGGTGGTTGGGGTTGGTCGGCGTGCAAGTATAACGTGAATGTCTAGCAACCCAAAGGTTGCGTGTTCAAATCTCATCATGGACATTTTTAGCATTTTAGCTAATTAGCAACTTTGCAACTACCTACTACTTTTGAGCTACTTTGCAACTACTTAGCATGTTAGCTAACCCTAACAGTAAACCGTTTGGCTAACCCGTTTTCCTAACCCTTTAACCTAACTCCTAACATTAACCCTAACCCCCATCTAGCTAACATTAGTGTTTGCAACCTAGCCAGCTAGCTAACATTAGCAACATCAAATTGGAAATTGTAACATATTATACGAATTGTAATTTGTAACATCATACAGAATGAATGATGGAAATCCACAAATTAATGAACATATCATACTAAAAAAAGTGTCTCGGATTTACATACAGAATAATACGAAATGTTTGAAATAGAATGAAATATAATATAAATACAACCCTTTTATTATTACCTTGTTCAGCAGGGCCTCTTATTACTTAGAGACCAAAGCTGTGTGGAGTGTACGGACCATCCTGGTTGACTGACCAGCACTGACTCCCAAAAGTGGCCTTCAAAATGGCCCCTGAGAAATAGGAGAATAGTGGGTCTGGCACAGTGGAGCTGATGCCAGACTGATTTCTTAGTTGATTTCACACACAACAGAGGGAGATGTACTCCCTCACTCTCTTTTTCTTTCTCTCTGTTTCTTTCTTTCTTTCTTTCTTTCTTTCTTTCTTTCTTTCTTTCTTTCTTTCTTTCTTTCTTTCTTTCTTTCTTTCTTTCTTTTCTCTCTCTTCTCTCTCTCTCCTTAGTTGTGTATTTCTTGTTTTCTTCTACCACCCATCTCACTCTCTCTCTCTCTCTCTCTCTCGCTCTCTCTGCTAGTCTATCCCTCCACCAGCAGGGGTCGCTCTGTGTCCAGGGAAAACAGGCTGCCACTATCCACCAACACAGATGAAGAAAGAAAAAGTGAGCGAGAGACAGACAAAGAGGGGTAAACAGAGTACAGGAACAGCGTTTGCAAGCAAACCAACGAGGGTCGGAAGGAGAGTAGTTGGTGATTGAGAGATTGAGGGAAATGGCAAGAGACACGAGGTTGGACATTGTGAGAGAAACAGATTGGTGCAGACAGCAAGACAAAGACATTTTGGACAGAATGCGGGAGGGATTACAGAAATGGGGGTGAACGAGAGAGAAAGAGGAAAGAGGGAGAGAAGGAGATGGAGGGATTCTGGACGGCTGAAAACCCTTTGACTCTAAGATCACAAATGTCCCAATTGGGACAATAAAGATGATTGATTTGATTCGATTCGATTTATTAGAATCCTGATTAGCCGATGCCAATGACGACAGCTAGTCTTACTGCGGTCCGACACATAACGAAAAAGACATTACAGACAAAAGTCTTTACAATTGACATAAAAAACGTGAACATCTAGTGAGTGTGTACATCTATTGATTGAATGATTCTCCAGTAGCATTGCTCATTATAAACCGTTGGATGTACAGTCTAAAAAAGACCATACAAACCAAGTGTGATCCTATGGGTGATCATGTTTAGCAGTGCTTTTCCACACTGCTAAACTCACCAACAGCTATCTCTCTCTCATCAATCATTCATAATGCCCCTGTTCCCTGAGGTAGCTACCCCCTAGTCCTCTCTCTTCTCCTTGTACAAATTCCCTCTTTCTTTCTGTCTTTCTGTCCATACCTATTGTTTCAGTCCTCAAAGTTAAGACACATTAGGGATGAATGCGATTGGATAATCCCAGAAAGATCCTGTTGTGTTTAAGAGTGAACTCTTTCTCTCTTTGCTTGTCTTCGTGTTTCTTGAGATAACGGTTCAAGGGGTAACCAAACATCCACAAGTGTTCTCGGAAACACTTCTTGAAAAGTGCCTTCGGTGTGTGTGAGCGTGTGAGCATGCTTGTATGTGCGATGTGCATGTATGCCCTTAAGCAAGTCACTTAAGCCTAATTGCTCCTGTAAGTCACTCTGGATAAAAGCATCTGCTAAATGGCTAAATGACTAACATGGAGATGGAGGTATGGCAAATCAATGTCGGTAACAGCATTACAAAACCGTGACTCACTTTGAGTAACTATTTGATGGTGATTTTCAGATTTGAGGTGAGCCCTAATGCTAGTGTTTGATTTCCTTTCCAGGCAGCAGACAGACATCTTTAATATCTTGACTAGACACTACTGAAACAAGCAGCCGTAGGCCCTTTCATCAGTCAGCCAGTGTACTTGACTGCATTGTAATGAAGAGTAGCACTGTCAGTATGTCACGCTGTCTCGCAAACTGACAACTGTAACAAATATTGCCTGTCTGCATAACAGAGCATTTTCACAAAATACTATTATGTTCAGATTTATCTGTATATCTTCTGAATACTCTGCAAAGTGGATATGAGGGATGCAAGAAATACTGGGTTATAATGTATTGCATCCTGTCTGAGGCGTCGTGCCACAGTGAGTCTGTCGTGAAACAACGTCTTTAATTATTTTATTTACCGTTATTGTTAGCGCCGACCAAAACATTTATTATTGTTTCTTCTCCAGATGGAGACCGCAAAGTCATTTTCCTGTCCCCCTCCTTTCGTAGAGAAAATACATTTTCCAAGGAAGACACTCTTCTCCCTCTCTCATCTCGAACAGACGTTGGACTGCACCGTGCCTGATTAACCCCCCCCCCCCCGAACGTCGCATTGCTAAATTTGGATGCTCCAGATTTTGGTTCAGCACAGTCATGTGATTTAAGTGTTGCTTTGATGAACATGGAGGTGCATGCTTCTTCATCTTACCTTCGTTTTGGGGACTCGTTTTTATCTTATCCTCTCAAAAACGTTCAGTCTTTTGGAAAACAAATCATGGAATACAAAATGACCGTGATGGTGTGCTTTATCCGATTCCTATGCTACAGCATTCTTAAAAATCGAGTTCAAATCGATCATGTTACAGTTCTTTCATAGATATACTGTAGATAGTGTCTGATGAAGTGCTTTTAGGGGAGCCCACTGTGAATGCATCACTACTGAAGACATCAGACATGCCTGTGCATACTCACCATGATGTGGCCAAGATGTGGTCTCCAAGGAGTCACTGCCCAGCTCCAAGAGCTTACCAGAGCTCCGCTATGTCAATATTTGTGTTCACTGTAACACTAATACGCGGCCAATGAGTCAATTTGTTATTGCTGAGGACGGACATTTAATCTTGCCTTCTGTCCTACTTAATATTTCTGGTAAACAACTGGATTTATAGACTAACAGCTCTCTTGCTGCAGCCAGATGACTTAAACCCTGTAATTCAAACATGGTTTTCGGTGTGGGAAATCATTCAGCGATGGCAGTCGCCTTCAATAATAAACCCTCGTCTTAGTGTGGCTACACTTCCAGAATGCTCTTCAATGCACCAGGCTGCTGAGGGATTAGTACGTATCCATGCGTTTATGGAATAATAGCATACCACATATAAAATAAAATAAAACCTCTTTAACCATTGTGACATAAAATCGAAATGACGCTATCATAAAGTCGCTATAAAAAAACACAGCATAGAAAATGTTTAAATTAGGAAAAAGAACAGTGTACCCAAAAGGTATACTGTTTGTGATGTCATGTATAGCATTGTTCATAATCTGTAACAAACCAGTCTGTATCACGACTCAGGATATGACCCAGATACAGACACAGGAGGCGGACAGTTTGGTTCTCATAATATTAATTATAACAAAGGAGCAGGTCGAGGGCAGGTCGAGGGCAGGCAGAGGTCCAAGGCAGGGTCAGTCAGGGACAGAACGGCTGGCAGGCTCAGGGTCAGGACAGGAAGAAAGGTCAGAACCAGGAAGAAACAGGAAACCTGACAAAACAAGACGAACTGGCAACAGGCAAACAGAAAACGCAGGTATAAATACACCTGGGTATACTGGGGAAGAATAGGAGACATCTGGTCGGGGCTGGAGACAAGCACAAGATAGGTGAAACAGACCAGGGTGTGACAGTCTGTCTGTGAGTCACTGATCTATCAGCGCTACAATGATGAAGGTGTTACATCAACACAAAAGGGAGACTTGGTCATAGATTCCCATCACTGATAGTTACAGTATTCTATTGTGAATCGGATGATTCACTATACTATTTACCGCAGAGTAATCCAACCTAGAATTATGGCATCTCTTATCGTAATACATGTAATTTTACCAGACAAAACCGATGAGTCACTGTGATCCTTTCCATCCCCAGGCTCTTATTTCTTCACCAAATGTCATACAGGGATATACGGGTAGTGTGGATTTAGCTGGGGGTGTATTCATTAGTGCACAGTTTAGCAAACTGTAACAAAACATTTTGCAATGAAAAGCGATCAAAATTAGAGTTTCTATTGCACCAATTCAGCTAGGTACTTCCCCGTTTCATCCTGTTTTGGTTGTCAGGCTCCTAGTAAATACACCCCAGGTTTACCTTGTTAATACTTTACATTTCCATACCACAGGACATAGTGCAAAGTTTTGGGGACATTTCTTGCTCAACTCTACATATGGACATGACACAGACATACAGTACATCATAGTGTTGGTTCCAGCCATGTCCTGGGAACCTCTGCACAACACCTAGTCCTCGAGAGTACCGTCAATACCACTGACCCAGAGAAACCAAGGGGTTTCTGGGTTTGGGGTGGCAGTACTTCTAGACTTCAGGGTCGCTACTAGAGAACATCACACAGCTAACTAGCTAGCGATTCGACATGGGCTTCAAAAGCATGAAAGTAGATTGAGATACAGACGGACTCGAAAACCATTCATTACACATGCACTTGATGTCTCTTTGATCGGAATTCACTTGATGCTGGTGAGTGGGTCTGTGGCCACTTAACCAGCTGCAGCCTGGGCCCATTGTGACAAATGAAGACCTAACCTGATTAATTTCCTTCAATCAATATTGCTGGCTACTACACTATTGCGGACTGCTCCTCTCTTAGGACCTTATTTCCTGCGTCTGATAATTATTTCCCATCCGTGCACACACACACACACACACACACACACACACACACACACACACACACACACAAATTAATGTGAAAAAGACAGGATCTGGGTTTCATGGCAACAGGGAACATCAAAATCCAAATGAACGGAACTTCCTCCCACTTCACCAGACCGACAAATAACTTCCTCCTTTACCCTCCTTCTCTCATCCACATGAAAATGACTTTGTAACATTTAACTTACTCATATCTACATTCCTATGAGCCCCGATAAGATGAATGAATGTTATCAAACTGGGGAAGAAAAATGGCAGCTCCTTCCACACTACCCCGAAATGAACTGAGTGATAATCTGACATGCAAATTGCTTGGACACGGTACAAAACATTATTGTATGAGCACTGAGTGATAAAGTAATGGTCTCAAACTCTGTTCCTATTACAGTTTTTCTCAGTCGCTTTGGTACATTTCTCGAATCATCCTTAACATTTGCAAACCAGTAAGTGCATTTCTCGAAACAATTCGGAAAAAAACAGCACCACACAATGGATTACCTGCAAAAGCCTGTAACTTGCTCAAAATCCTTAGTTCATCTCTCAAAAGTAAATATTTATGTCAATAAACATATCAGAGGCATCAGAACGACGTACTTGTGTCATTTTTCACAAACAAGAATGTCAAAATGCTGAGCCATGTTGTCAGTATAACAGTGTACTCTATAAGGATTTTCTGATGGAAACTATATGGCTACGGTTTTGATGACAATGACTGAAAATGCACAAGGCACAATGTACGCTTTTACTGTTGTTCTGTCAACAAATTACAGTACAATGTCACTGTGATACAGGAAATAAATATTTTACAGCACAAAGGAAAAAAAATACAACATTAGAAGGTAAACATAGGAAACAGGCAGAACTGTACATGCAGCGCTGTATGGGGAATTACAGTTCAGTCTTTCTACACCTCCTGATGTCCCGGTCTGTCGGGCCACAGATTCTCATCCACATCACAACGGATATCTTCCCTTGCAACGCAGTGCGGAAATAACCTTTTGTAACGTCTTATCCAGCCTCTGCAGGCGTCTGCTGTGACGTCCTCACATGCTGCATCCCTGGCAGCCAGCAGGGTAATCTGACTATGTGGCTGGCGATCGTAGACCTTCCACCTCCATGCTGAGTAGAATTCCTCAATTGGGTTAAGGAACGGGGAATAGGGCGGGAGGAATTTCATCAGCATCCTGTAGTGGGTCTCAAACCATTGCCTGACGGTGTTTGAGCGATGGAACCTCACATTATCCCAAATTACCACGTACTTTGGTAAATCGTCTCATCATCAGGGATGAGTCTTTTCAGCACCCTGTCGATAGTTGAGATGCTAACAGATTGGATGTTGTCTTCTATAATGGCACTCTGTATCTCTCTTAGTCTAATGGCATTATTTGCTCTGACCATGGTGCAAATAGCCTCCTCCTGTTGAGGTGTGAGAAGGGGCTCTCTGCCTCGCCTGTGAGGTAGTCTTGCAGTACTATGTGGGAAAAATACAGTAGATTGAGGAAGATTTCCAAAAATATGTCACTGTGCAAATATATATATATATATACAGCGGGTGAAATAAGTATTGAACACGTCACCATTTTTCTCAGTAAAAATATTTCCAAAGGTGCTATTGACATGAAATGATGGTGGTAACAACCCAAGTAATCCATACATACAAAGAAACCAAAACAAATACGTTCAGAAATTAAGTTATGTGTAATAATCGCATCCTTACTCCTCTTCTTCTTCCCGGCTGTTGACCCTGTTCATTTCCTTGTTGTTCTTCCATTGTCAGACTGTGTTGTGCTCTGTCTATATATGCTCGCCAATTGAAGGTTCATGAGATGCATCTCTGAGCTATTTCAGAGAACTGGTTGATCATTGGTTGATCTAACGCTTCACACATTCCCTTTCATTAGCAAAAGTGAAGATTCACTTGAGAGCAATTCATCAATTCAGGACACATTTACAAAAAAAGTCTAACAGAAATGTATAGAAATTATGCTTGACAGATTATGACAACTGGTTCAACCATTTTGCATTTAATTGCTTATGCAATGAACTAATGCCTAGATGTTTTGCGGGGTAAGACTATTCAACAGAGAACCAGAATAATATATTTTGATCAACATGACATAAGCAATTGATAATGTAGGAAACAGCAGACAATTGTACATAATTAATTGCATGAATGTACCAAAGCATTGGCAATTTGTTCAAAAGAATAAGAAGTTGCTTATATGATGGTTAACATTAAATTGTGGAGAGAAATGATCTGAGAAATGTACCAAAGCGACTGAGAAAAACTGTAGTAATGAAATGTTCATGCATGCAAATTGAAATTTGAAAAGTCACGTTAAGTGAAATAATGTTTTAAAAACCCCTGAGTGCAGTTTCTCAAAATATTAGACACATTTCTATCTTCCTATCTCCCGACATGAGAGCCATCATTGATTATTCAGTGGGAATATTCTTTATGCTTAAAGATGCTAGCACATCCCTCGTGCATGTAGAATACTGACATACATATTTATTTCGGTGACAAAACCTATTTGAGAGCTGTGTATTTTCCTAGTGAACCGTGTAGCTTTGGACCCCGGCTGCTGCTGTGTTTCCACAGTATTTCCACAGCGTGTTAAACTGGGGGGCATCATCAATCAACGTCACCCCCACATGAGTGCTGCCAAGCCCCCAGAGAGCGATGCCGGAGCTGGGTAAGTCAGAGAACCAGGCCCCTGCCTCCGAAGATGAGCAGCATACATATTACGCACGAGAGGCGGACCCGGTAATGTCTCTTAAGAGCTGCTCCACGCAGAGCTCAGTGGCTCTCAGCGGCTGCCCGGAGACAAGCAACTGCTGCAAGACTGAACACATGAGACTGAACACCACATTAATGCCACATACAGTAGATCTGTGGGAGGGCTGCCTCTGCCGATTGAAAGACCAGGCAAACCACAGCAATTCAACTCCTTTGGCAGTGATTACAGCCTTGAGTCTTCTTGGGTATTACACTACAAGCTTGGCACACCTGTATTTGGAGAGTTTCTCCCATTCTTCTCTGCAGATCCTCTCAAGCTCTGTCAGGTTGGATGGGGAGCATCGCTGCACAGCTATGTTCAGGTCTCTCCAGAGATGTTAGATCGGGTTCAAGTCCGGGCTCTGGCTGGGCCACTCAAGGACATTCAGAGATTTGTCTAGAAGCCACTCCTGTGTTGTCTTGGCTGTGTGTTTAGGGTCATTGTCTTGTTGGAAGGTGAAACTTTGCCCCCAGTCTGAGGTCCTGAGTGATCTGAAGCAGGTTTTCATTAAAGATCTCTCTGTACTTTGCTCCGTTCATCTTTCCCTTGATCCTGCCTAGTCTCCTAGTCCCTGCCGCTGAAAAACATCCCTAAAGCATGATGATGCCACCACCATGCTTCACCGTAGGGATGGTGCCAGGTTTCCTCCAGACGTAACGAAGAGCTAAATCTTGGTTTCATCAGAGCAGAGAATCTTGTTTCTCATGTCCTTTAAGTGTCTTGTGGTAAACTCCAAGAGGGCTGTCATGTGCCTTTTACTGAGGAGTGGCTTCCGTCTGGCCACTCTACCATAAAGGCCTGATTGGTGGAGTACTTCTGGAAGGTTCTCCCATCTCTACAGAGGAACTCTGGTGCTCTGTCAGACTGACCATCGGGTTCTTGATGACCTCCCTGACCAAGGCCCTTCTCCCAGTTTGCTCAGTAGATTGAGATCTTAAACTTCTTACATTTAAGAATGAAAAAAAAAAGCTTGATGAAGGCCATCGTGTTCTTGGGAACCCTTCCCCAGATCTGTGCCTCGACACAATCCTGTCTTGGAGCTCTATGGACAATTCCTTTGACCTCATGACTTGTTTTTTGCACTAACATGTCTACTGTGCTAACCCTATATCATAACCCTAACTGCGGCGGCAGGTAGCCCAGTGGTTAGTGCGTTGGGCCAGTAACCGAAAGGTTTCTGGATCAAATCCCCGAGCTGACAAGGTAAAAATCTGTCATTCTGCCCCTGAACAAGGCAGGTAACCCACTGGTAGGTTGTCATTGTAATAAGAATGTGTTCTTTACTAACTTGCCTAGTTAAATAAAATATAGGCTGGTGTGTGCCTTTCCAAATCATGTCCAATCAATTTAATTTACCACAGGTGGACTCCAATCAAGTTGTAGAAACATCTCAAGGATGATCAATGGAAACAGGATGCAGCTGAGCTCAATTATGAGTCTCATAGCAAAGGGTCTGAATACTTATGTAAATAAGGGATTTCTGTTTTAAATTTTTAATACATTCGCAAAAATGTCATTATGAGGTATTCTGTGTAGATTGATGAGGGGAAAAAATGAATGTAATAAATTTTAGAATAAGGTTGTAACGTAACAAAATGTGGAAAAAGTCAAGGGGTCTGAATACTTTCCGAATGCACTGTATAATAGAGAGCATGCACGTGGAGAGCGTTGAATAGTGGAGAGCACTCTACTTTATGTGCTAAGGACTGTTCCTAGCTCCACAGTGCTGTGCGGTTTTTGCCTCCCACACACCCAACCCACCCTCTCCACAATTTAATGTTAATCAGTTCCTCTGATGTGACGACACCCAGGCTGTGTCTGAAAACATTACTAACTGTCAAATCCTCGACTCCTCCATACTTGTTTCCTCAATTCCTCACATCCTCCTCAAAGCTCATTGGAGGAGGAGGTCTGAGAGAGGGACCTTGGATCCTTTCTCCCAATGTGCATTCAGAGTTGGGTGAGGAACTCGGGAAACAAGGATGGAGGAAGCAAGGATTTGATAGCTTGTTGTATTTTCAGTCATTACATTTGGCAAATGCTGACTCGGAGTGACTGTAATAAATTGTCAAATAAATCAAAAGGCTCAGGAGAAAACACATTTGATAAAATCCTCTGACAATTGAATGATAAATGGGCCGGCCTGTGCCCAGGTGTGCTGTGGGTTGCCTGGAGGTTATTGCTATGTACTTTATCCACTGTTGGCCATTCATCACCTGGGCACACTGGCGGCCATGCTTTCATAGATAGAGCAACACTGAACGCTCGCAGGGCCCCCGTTACAGCCTGAAGGTGTGTTCTGTACAGTACTTGTGAAAAGTTCCCATAACTCAGACCTGTAAGCTTCTCTGGATTCCACTGAATACATTTCTACAGTGTTCATATTAGTGTAGTATGTAGGAGTTGGAAGCCCCACAATGTGGAAGGATTTCATTAGCCAGTAGTGGTGTACTAGAGAGCTCATCTCCTATCTCCTATCAATGTGGAAGGATTTCATTGGCCAGTAGTGGTGTACTAGAGAGCTCATCTCCTATCTCCTATCAATGTGGAAGGATTTCATTGGCCAGTAGTGGTGTACTAGAGAGCTCATCTCCTATCTCCTATCAATGTGGAAGGATTTCATTGGCCAGTAGTGGTGTACTAGAGAGGTCATCTCCTATCTCCTATCAATGTGGAAGGATTTCATTGGCCAGTAGTGGTGTACTAGAGAGGTCATCTCCTATCTCCTATCAATGTGGAAGGATTTCATTGGCCAGTAGTGGTGTACTAGAGAGCTCATCTCCTATCTTTGCAACGCCTGCTTCTATGACATCATGGCCAGCACCATTGAGGACTATCCATTTTTAAGTAGTACATTTCTTCTTCTACTACTTCTAAATAAACTGATAAGGTGCATAGCATGTGGAATGTGTCAACGTGAGTCCTCTATCCAACTCTATGGCTTGTCCTATGTTTTTTTATCAGGCATTCGGTTATTTAGTTTGTTGACAAAGAACACCTCCTTTAAGGTACAGAGTAAGACCATGAATCCCCAAAATAATATAATGTAAAAACTCTAAAAGGATTTGGCCATGTTGCAAATGTGTGCAGACGAAATATGTATAATGAAGAGTGTGAAGAGTGAAGAAGGTCAGTTCTGCAATTGTGGTAGAGATCATGATCCAGAGTTCTTGGAGTGCCCTGTAAGGGTGAAAGAAGTTGAGGTGGCGAAGGTTAGGATGGTCCATCAGATCTTCTATGCGGAGGCAACCAAAAGAGTTGAGAAAGCAAGTGACAGTGTTGAAGATATGGTCGCGGATGCACCACAGCCTGTGAATGTGTCAACCAAGACAACTGGCTACGCTGTTGGTTAAAAAGTTGGATTCTGTAGCATTCATTGCAACTGTTATTAACTCTATGGCACAAGTATAAAATAAATCAAAGAAGTTGGACATCATTGTGACTGCAGCTGAAAAGTATTTGGGACTTCAGTAATTCACAACAGAAGATCTGCAGGGGGTACTGGCAATGGAAGATGTTCCGCCCTCCCAGGCTCCTGAGCCTGAGTACGGATTCGATTTGGCAGTTTTGTTTTAACAGAGGAAATATTCTGTTTTTTTTTGGAAGTCTGTATGGATGTATTTCTCCCCCCACCCCCACAATGTTCCCATTTTTGGGATCTTTTTGTTTTCATGCCGCACAGTAGGTGGCAGCAATACAGCTTTTTGCGTGTAGTTTGCCACTAAACCTTAAAGGTCAACTGCCCGTTAGAGCAACTTCTCTGGTTTTAAACAGCCTCATGTCACATCGATATGACTACAAAGTGTGAATAGGTTAATATTGGACATAAAGTCAGTCTCATCCAATATTGAGTTTTGCAAGTGAGTTTGTCGTGACTTACTTGAGATTTGGGTATGGATTACTTACATGCCTACTTTTACCAATAATGAGGTTTCATTTATCTGGCACGGCTTGAACCGGGTGAAAATGCATTATATTTTGGAACCAGGCTGCCTCCCGGGCATGAGCTAGGTGCCCCACTCTGGCCGACGGCAAAATCTGCTCCAAACAGTATGTGACATAAGGCATGTGGAGTGATGAGTAGGATTCTGTGTTTTCACATGCAAAAGTGATTGTAGGAATGCTGAGCTGACTGATGACTGCAGGCATTCCACTCGCAGTAGTTGATATCGTTTCCATAGTAACATGTATTTACATGATATGATTAAACTTTGAAACTGTGTTGCAAAGCTACTTTCGTAGCGAGGCGTTGTAGATCGAGTGTCTTATGAAATACATTCCAGACACTGGCTCTTGCGATCTCGCCATAACTGATTTGACAGAGAAATATCTTCTAGATAGGATAGCCAGCTGCTGCTATCACCAAGCTATGCTAGCTAGCTGCTGTCAGCTTGGCTAAACACAAGGTTAGTGCAGGCTTTAGCGTACACATACTGTATAACTGAATTAGCTGACCATCTTGAGATGGCGAGTCAGTCAGGAGGGGAGAAGCCAAGAATCAATGCAATATTAGCCACTTTCAAATCAATGTAATATACCGAAACAAAACAAACTATGCAAGATTTGGTATGCAAAATTAACTGTGCAAGAGAATTTCTTGTAGGCAGAGAGCATTGGAGTAGGCTTCTATTGTATTGACAGGCAGAGCTCAGGCTGGTACTTCACACAGACCGGGTGCGCCATAACCAATCAGAGCCACAGTAGGCCTATATGCAAATAGCCTTGCCATATATGGATCTGTGCCATTCACATTGAACTTGACTGTGTTAAGGCTACGGTATGAGTGGTTTTAATTAGATGCTCTTGTTTTCAATCAATCAAATGTATTTATAAAAGCCCTTTTTACATCAGCAGATGTCACAAAGTGTTATACAGAAACCCAGCCTAAAACTCCAAACAGCAAGCAATGCAGATGTAGAAGCACAGTGGCTAGGAAAAACTTCCTAGAAAGGCAGAACCTAGGAAGAAACCTAGAGAGGAACCAGGCTCTGAGGGATGGCCAGTCCTCTTCTGGCTGTGCCGGGTGGAGATTATAACAATTCATGGCCATTAAGGCCAGATTGTTGTTCAAGATGTTCAAATGTTCATAGATGACCAGCAGGGTCAGATAATAATCACAGTGGTTGTAGAGGGTGCAACAGGTCAGTACCTCAGGAGTAAATGTCAGTTGCCTTTCATAGCCGAGCATTCAGAGTTTGAGACAGCAGGTGCGGTAGAGAGAGAGAGAGAGAGAGAGAGAGAGAGAGAGAGAGAGAGAGACGAAAATAGCAGGTCCGGGACAAGGTAGCATGTCCGGTGAACAGGTCAAGGTTCCATAGCCGCAGGCAGAAGAGTTGAAGCTAGAGCAGCAACACCAAGTGGACTGGGGACAGCCAGGAGTCATCAGGGCAGGTAGTCCTGAGGCATGGTCTTAGGGCTCAGGTTCTCTGGGAGGTGAGGGAGAGGGAGAGAGAGAGAGAATTAGAGTGAGTATACTTAAATTCACACAGGACACCAGATATAACAAACTGACCCTAACCTGACTGTAGTGATTTAATATCATTCAGAATTTTCTCTGGTTTTTGTAGTACCACCTGCAACTGGACACTGACATGTATAAGATATCAATTTTTCCCGAATCAAGAACGAAGAAAGTATTGCCAAGAACAGGTTAGTTGAAAAGTTCCTTGTTACACTTTACAGTAGCTAAGCCTTAACTATCACATTACAATTCCATAGCTACTGTACCCAGAAACTTCCAGTAATTGCTATCTATCTATCTATCTAACATCTGCCAATGCCCAAACATATTGTTTATAATACCCTCAAACACCAAGTTATGCATACATAATTTCAAAATAGGCCATCACTGTCAACAATTCTTCATGTTTTACTGTGAAAAGTCCAAACCTCATCTGCATGCCAGTCATTTGTTCTCAATCAGTTTCATGGGAATTTGCATTTAGATGTTCTTGAATTACTGTTTAGTGAGCAAATTAGAGCAGATGGTGTTAACTATAGAGCCTTTCTGTATGTATTTTGTTTCAATCAAACCACATTCTACCAAGTGGTGCGTGCTGTTAAGTTTTGGCTGCATGATAATTATTTTTTGAACAATCAACTAACCATCCTAAAATCTTTTTTTTGGTGTAAAAGTAACGTTATGCTATTATATTCAGTTCTGTTATGTAGAATACTAATGAATCATTATGTGATCTTCCAAGACATTGATTCAGCTTTGATCTTACCTTACTAAGCGAGCACCACTGTGATAAGAGGCAGAGCAACGCTCCAATGCCAGCAGCACTACCGCACCGAATGAGCTAATTGAAGCGTACCAAGCCTACCATTTTGCTTCGCACAAAATTTGGTGATGCAGAAACGAGAGACCACGTGTGGCTGAAACGATATACCACGTGTGGCTGTTTTATGAAAAATCTGGGAATATTTGGCCAAGGAAACATTTCTGGTTGGTCTCAGGGAATGTAAAACAGTGTAATGCTTCATTTTAAGGGGTCCTTATTACAATGTAGTTACATCTGTAATTACAGTGACAAGTATTTTAGTTAATTGCAATAACTCATAGTTACACTGTAATAACAACATGTAACTAGTGGAAATTAAAGTCAGCAAGTGTATGTTACCATGCTAGTTACAAATGGGCAAGTTTCCATTAAATTCACCAATTTTGTTTTTAGTTTCTTCTGAGATTAATCCGATTCATCTCTTGTGGACAGATGCACTGGGTGTCTTAGATTATAAAGGTAGGATGATCAATTGGCTCTAATTACCTACCTGCACACTTCACTCAATGTTGTTGCTAGCACCTGGCCCAAAAAGTGTACCATCTGGGATAACTTGGTTGAGTTTACAAAAACAGATCAGATATAGGTCAACCTCACAGACTGGGGTCTACCATACAGGTGTCATCACAGATTATAATGAATAAATAGTTTATAATTACCCATTATGTCAACCTGAACTTCCTTGCCATCCAAGTGAGAGGATAAACACACTAGTACACCACAGACTACATGTAATATTTGCATAAGCACAGTGTAATTACTAGATGTGACAGAGGATTTAGCTAGTTAGAAATAATTGTATGTAATTGTACTTATTACTTAGTACCAAGTGAAAATACCTTACATTTCTTACATAATAATAAAGATTGTTTTTGTCAATACATTTATCAAGTAGATTAAAAAAAGATATAGGCCAACTTAATAACATACATCTGTAGCCTACAGTATGGTGAGTAGCCTAGATCATTGTTCCCCAACAGTACACACATTTGTTGTAGCCCCGGACAAACACACCTGATTCAATGCATAGAGTGCTTGATGATTGGTTGACAAGTTGAATCAGGTGTGTTTGTAATGGGCTTCATTAAAAATGTGTACTGTTTGGGGTACCCGAGGACTGGAATTGGGAAACACTGGCCTAGAGAGCTAATTTAGAAAGATTTGATTTTTTTTCCTTCCCTTTTTAACATTACAAAATGGAAATCGAAAACTGTCTCTGTTTACATCGGTTTCTTTCTTGTAAGCATTTGTCCGATCCTGGAGTCTGAGACCTGGTATAGAAGAATTTATGACAATTTAGCATATTACCCGTAGTTATCATCATTATTTCTATAGTTTAGGCATATACAGTCGTGGCCAAAAGTATGAGAATGACACAAGTATTGGTCTGCACAAAGTTTGCTGCTTCAGTGTTCTTAGATCTTTATATCAGTAGTTACTATGGTACACTGAAGTATAATTACAAGTATTCCATAAGTGTCAAAGGCTTTCATTGTCAATGACATTCAGTTTATGCAAAGTATCAATATTTGCAGTGTTGACCCTTCTTTTTCCAAGACCTCTGCAATCCGCCCTGGCATGCTGTCAATTAACTTCTGGGCCACATCCTGACTGATGGCAGGCCATTCTTTGATAATCAACGCTTGGAGTTTGTCAGAAGTTGTGGGTTTTTATTTGTCCACCCGCCTCTTGAGGATCGACAACAAGTTCTCAATGGGATTAAGTTCTGGGGAGTTTCCTGGCCATGGACCCAACATGTCGATGTTTTGTTCCCCAAGCCACTTAGTTATCACTTTTGCCTTATGGCAAGGTGCTCCATCATACTGGAAAAGGCATTGGTCGTGTCACCAAACTGTTCTTGGATGGTTGGGAGAAGTTGCTCTCGGAGGATGTGTTGGCACCATTCTTTATTCATGGCTGTATTATTAGGCAAAATTGTGAGTGAGCCCACTCCCTTGACTGAGAAGCAACCCCACACATGAATGGTCTGAAGATGCTTTACTGTTGGCATGACACAGGACTGATGGTAGCGCTCACCTTGTCTTCTCCGGACAAGGTGCTTTCCGGATGGCCCAAACAATTGGAATAGGGATTCATCAGAGAAAATGACTCTACCCCAGTCCTCAGCAGTCCAATCCCTGTACCTTTTGCAGAATATCAGTCTGTCCCTGATGTTTTTCCTGGAGAGAAGTGGCTTTGCTGCCCTTCTTGACACCAGGCCATCCTCCAAAAGTCTTCACCTCACTCTGTGTGCAGATGCACTCACACCTGCCTGCTGCCATTCCTGAGCAAGCTCTGCACTGGTGGTGCCCCGATCCCGCAGCTGAATCAACTTTAGGAGACGGTCCTGGCGCTTGCTGGACTTTCTTAATTGAACCTCTCTTCTTGAAGTTCTTGATGATCCGATAAATGGTTGATGCAATGGTGACGGCATGTGTTTCCTTGCAGGTAACCATGGTTGACAGAGGAAGAACAATGGTTTCAAGCACCACCTTCCTTTTAAAGCTTCCAGTCTGTTATTCTGACTCAATCAGCATGACAGAGTGATCTCCAGCCTTGTCCTCGTCAACACTCTCACCTGTGTTAACGAGACAATCACTGACATGATGGCAGCTGGTCCTTTTGTGGCGGGGCTGAAATGCAGTGAACATTTTTGGGGGGGATTAAGTTCATTTTCATGGCAAAGAGGGCACTTTGCAATTAATTGCAATTCATCTGATCACTCTTCTTGACATTCTGGAGTATATGCAAATTGCCATCATCAACACTGAGGCAGCAAGGAGACCAATACTTCATTCTCAAAACCTTTGGCCACGACTGTAGATAGGCCTACCGAGCTACCTAGCTAGTTGTTGTGTTATCCCGCTAGCAATAATAGTGCTTGCTAACACTAATAAGTTAGCTAGTGTTTAGCTACATTGAAATGGAACTAACATCTCTCATAGTGTGTTGACACAAGTATCTAGCTAGCTAACGTTAACATGCTGGGTGTGTCTCATGTAATACCGTTGGGGTATGGATACCCTAAGAACGAGTCCAGCTAACCCTAGCTAGCTAGTTAGCTAGCGAGTAGCAACTATAGCATAATTGCCAGCTTTAGGTAGCTAGCTAGCTAGCTAGTTAGCCAGTGTTAGAAAACTAGCTACTTAACTTGTTAGCTAATCCCAAAAACTCAACAGATTGCATGGAAAGTATATTCTGTAGATGGTAACTAGCTAGCTTACTTGCTAGGCCAAACAAAACACCAGATAAGGTTTTCTAGCTAGTTACCCAGAAAGACTCACAGCGTGGGTTGATTACTTATGTAATCAAGATATACAGTATCAGTCAACATTTGTATACACCTACTCATTCAAGGGTTTTGCTTTATTTATACTATTTTCTACCTACATTGTAGAATAGTAGTGAAGACATCCAAACTAAGAAATAACACATATGGAATCATATGTGTAACCAAAAAAGTGTTAAACAAATCCACATATATTTTATATTTGAGGTTCTTCAACGTAACCACCCTTTGCCTTGATGACAGCTTTGCACAATCTTGGCATTCTCTCAATAAGCTTCAGGAGGAATGCTTTTACAACAGTCTTGAAGGAGTTCCCACATATGCTGAGCACTTGTTGGCTGCTTTTCCTTCACTCTGCGGTCCGACTCATCCCAAACCATCTCAATTGGGTTGAGGTCAGGTGATTGTGGAGGCCAGGTCATCTGATGGAGCACTCCATCACTCTCCTTCTTGGTCAAATAGCCCTTACACAGCCTGGAGGTGTGTTGGGTCCTTGTCCTGTTGAAAAACAAGTTATAGTCCCACTAAGAGCAAACCAGATGGCATATCGCTGCAGAATGCTGTGGTAGCCATGCTGGTTAAGTGTGCCTTGAATTCTAAATAAATCACAGACAGTGTCACCAGCAAAGCACCCCCACACCATCACACCTCCTCCCCCATGCTTCACAGTGGGAACCACACATGCAGAGACCATCCGTTCACCTACTCTGCGTCTCACAAAGACACCAAAAATCTCAAATTTGGACTCATCAGACCAAAGGATAGATTTACACCAGTCTAATGTCCATTGCTCGTGTTTCTTGGCCCAAAGGACAAGTCTCTTCTTATTGCTGTCCTTTAGTAGTGATTTATTTGAAGCAATTCGACCATCCAGGCAGTATCACAATCAGCCATGATTGGGAGTCCCATAGGGCGACACACAATTGGCCCAGCGTCGTTCGAGTTTGGGCAGTGTAAGACGTCATTGTAGATAATATTTTTTTCTTAACTAATTTGCCTAGTTAAATAAAGGTTAAATTAAAAACATGCCTGATTCACGCAGTCTCCTCTGAACAGCTGATGTTAAGATATGTTACTTGAACTCTGTGAAGCATTTATTTGGGCTGCAATTTCTGAGGTGCAGTTAATTGCTGATTTCTGAGGCTGGTAATTCTAATGAAATTAACCTCTGCAGCAGAGTTAACTCTGGGTCCTCTTTTCCTGTGGCGGTCCTCATGAGAGCCAGTTTCGTCATAGCGGTTTTTGTGACTGCACTAGAAGAAATGTTCCATATTGACTGACCTTCATGTCTTAAAGTAATGATGGACTGTTGTTTCTCTTTGCTTATTTGAGCCGTTCTTGACATAATATGGACTTCGCCTTTTACCAAATAGGGCTATCTTCTGTATACCACCCCTACCACCCCTACCACAACTGATTGGCTCAAAAACATTAAGAAGGAAAGAAATTCCACAAATTACCTTTTACCAAGGCACACCTGTTAATTGAAATGCATTCCAGGTGACTACCTCATGAAGCTGGATGAGAAAATGCCAAGAGTGAGCAAAGCTGTCATCAAGGCAAAGGGTGGCTACTTTGAAGAATCTCAAATATAAAACACTTTTTTGGTTACTACATGATTCCATATGTGTTATTTCATAGTTTTGACATCTTCACTATTATTGTACTTTGTAGAAAATAGTACAAATAAAGAAAAACCTGAATGAATAGGTGTATCCAAACTTTTGACTGGTACTGTATACATATATATTTTTTCCACTTTGTAATTCTTTTGTCACAGTAATGCCAATTAAATACATTTTAATCCCAAAATGTGAAAAAAGAAAAGGGGTGTGAATACTTTACCAAGGCACTGTATGTTATGGTGTGGGGTTCATTTTCCTGGCATGGTTTAGGTCCACTTGTAGAATCTATGCCAAGGAATATTTAAGCTCTTCTGGAAGCTCATGGTGGCCCAACACCCTATTAAGACACTTGGTGTTTCCTTTATTTTGGCAATTACCTGCATGTGCTTATAATAAAACTTAATTCACAGTTATGTTTTAGAAACTATCCTGTTGCTAAATTATGCTACCAGGCTCCTGTGGTTAATACATTTTTTTCTCTTCCTCTCTGGCCCTCTACGGGCATGGGCCCAGGGGCTTCAGCCCCTGTAAGCTCTTGCATTAATCTGGCCCTGCTGAGGACTACAAACCACTAGAAAACATCCTTTGGTGGGTATATGGACACAGCCCCAATCTTCATCCTCAATGTTACAATAATTTATTTATTGGGTTGAGACTTTTATTCTACAGTCAGAAAAATATATATTTTTTCTCCTATTGGTTCATTTACTTACATGAGCTGGGGTACATTCTAGAGAAGTACTGATGGAAAATTATTGCTTTGAACACAATCTTTTATTTTCTGAGAGTATAAGCAAATCTCTATGAAGGATGTACAGTTACAGTATCTCATTACAATATGCAATAAAACAGTAATCACAAAGTTTGATGGTATCGTTTGTTGGTCAGTTTATAAGGATGTTAATCAATATACTGTAGTGCACGTTTTAAAAAGCATGAAACAACATTTCTTCTTCCAAAAATCAGTAGTTTAGTTCTGAAAGTGGTAGATAAAAGCAGTTCAACAGTCTTGTGACAATGGAAATACACATGACAGACATGCCTTTCTTGGTAAATAAATTTCCCCTCAAAAGATCCCTTACCAGATGCAAGTCTCCCAGTTTTAATGCGTACATATTCATGAGCCATAATGATGGCAGGGTTTCTGTAAAACTGTGTTACATATTCACACACAGGGAATTTGCGTATATAAACAAGTTAAACTGCTTTATGCGAAACTAAGTCTGCAACGATTTCCTGAATTAATTGGAGGAAGTGGGATTGAACATTTGGAGTAATTCCAGGGCTGAGCATTTCCTACCCTTGTCCTCGTTTTAGGTTCAGATATCTCGCTTGTAGTCAGTGGTAGCTTATTCTACATTTTTAGAAATTCTTTATACATTCCTAGATTTATTGGGTTACAGACCTTTCTCCAGGTTACTCATTAATTATGTAGAAGGGTCATGGGGTCGTTCCATTTGATTTCAATCACTTTTTGACCGCACCCCTTTGGATTTGAACAAAACTTTCCATACATATTTGCCCATGGTAGAAGTGGTCAGAAAGTGACTTTTTTGGACCTGAATGCCTCTCACAGTGGAAGGTTGGTTTGAATTTGATACAAAATGGCTGAGCTAGAAAGAAGCATATATTCTCAGGGTAGAAGAAGAAACATCAAAACTTAGACCAGAGATACAATAAACACACACCAAACGCACCCAACTACAAAAGACCGTAAGTGACAGAGCTCAGACTGTTACATCTGGTAGCGACGGACATCTTGTCCAAAGTGTAAGGTCTTTGTGCTTTTCCTTTCTAGTTGCCACCCTGTGTTTTTCAGCCATCTGTCAAGAAAGATGTCTGTGTACTGCGCTCACCGCCTTTGTCTCATGAATTCAACTTCTTTCATCCACAAGACTGCAGAGAATTGTCGCTTGACAGAAATAGACCCACAGTGTTTTTTTTTTTTTTTTTTTTTTTTTTTCACAACAAAGCTCTTCCCATATCAAAACCGCAACGGATCTGTACGTACCTTGAAGTCTTAGCCATATTTAGAAATCATGTAAATCAAGCCCTGATTTTTATACTGGAAAAGTTGTTGACTAGCATACATCAATAGCTGTTAGAATAATGATGATGACTGGAGAGATGCTTAACTATTTCCTTGCAGACTCATCAAGGAGGAAAGTGGATCTAGTCTGCACTTTGTTTAGATTACATGACATTGATTATAGAGGAACTATTAGGGTTGAATCATTTAATGGCATTCCTCGTAATGACTTTGGAAATAAGAGCCCCTGTAAGACTGAATTTGCCAATACTGGTCTGAGGATGGGAATGGCTACATGTATTTAATCGCAAAAACCAAAAGTTTTGCGAAATCAATACATAATTGCTCTGGACTTAAAAATACTTTGCCGGTACACTGCAGACTGAAGCTGTGGATCAATAGGAAAAATGCATCTGGATCACAGCAGGAAGGACAGAGGACCAAATCGATAGTAAGCACATTTCCAGGCGTTGAAAGCGCCATTGACTATTTAATTAGGGTATTCTCTATAGAAAAAAAAAAAAGAGCATCAACAAATCCTGATAAAGAACCATTGATAGCCCTTGATGTGACTCTGCAGATGGAAGAAAAACATCACTGTTATTTGTCATCGTTTTATGTATTCATTTTGTGATTTTATTCTTATTTCGAAAGTGTGAAATACTCAGGGAGCAACGTTCAACACTCTATTTCAGTCAGTCCTGTGATCTTTCAAAGAATCTTATATTACTGGTGTCCTTGAGGGTAACAAGTGACAGTGTCATATTAGGGAGCATTGGGTGAATGCACTGGAGAGAGACTTGAGTGGGAGGGAATTATATTTAATGAGAATAGTAGCTACAGTTAGGGAATTTAAGATGGGAGACTGTATGAAACATAAGGCTTTTTTTTTTTTGAAGGCATGTAAATGAATCCTTCTGTACTTGTAAAGGGTTATACATTAGGTGAAGACATTCTTAGTGTTGTCTGTCTGCAAATCCACTGTATCAACAGATGGCAAAATTGATCAATCAGCTAGCTGTACGGTGTCCATGATAGGACAGTCTCATATGGACACCATTTCAGTTAATTTAAGATGGAACTTCTGTTTCTTAGTTATTATATGTTTAAACATGGAAGAGGAACGCCTGTCATATGGCCTGTTGTTTCATTGAGTCACTCAGAGACGTTGTTCATCAGAAAAACAGATGAATCATGAGAAAGTGAAAAAAGTACCATCAGTCTGGTGGACGAGTGTGGAAAGAGGGGGAAAAAGCACTTACGGCACTGAAGCCCATGCTTCTGGGTGTTTGAGATTGCATGATGACATCATTTATTTAGGTAAGGTTGTCTCCACTGACCTTGAAAGCCTCCTCACGTTGTGTTTGGGTTAACAGGGGTTTAAGCCCCTGAAAAGACCTCGTATTCTTGACCTCGTATTCTTGACATCGTATTCTTGACCTCTTCCACTTGTATCCTAATCAATATCCTTCTCAGTTCAGGTGAGGACATTCTCCGAGAGAATAAAGGTGTTAAAGATGGATTCTGCTTTGAACCCAGAAGCACAGGTGTGATTGCAGCTTGGTGAACAGTCAGGGTTGTGACTAATATAAGCTGTTTGCCTTTGACTTTTGGCTAAAGTTAGCATTTGATTGCTGTCTCTCATTGTCAAAATTTGGGGCGGCAGGTAGCCAAGTGGTTAGAGTGTTGGGCCCGTAACCGAAAGGTTGCTGGATCGAATCCCTGAGCTGACAAGGTAAAAATCTGTTGTTCTGCCCCTGAACAAGGCAGTTAACCCACTGTTCCTAGGCTGTCATTGAAAATAAGAATTTGTTCTTAACTGACTTGCCTAGTAAAATAAAAAAAGACTGGGTAAGCAAACAAATATGTCATTTAGAAATGTAAAGGTTCGATATGCCATTTCCTGGTTGTTAATATGCTAATAGTTTGCCCAATTTCATATTATGTGACAAAACAAGCAGTTATTTTGTAGAGAATCATTGTACCTTCTAAACCGCTGTGAAATATTTTGTCCATAAACACAAATATTGTATTTTCAGCTGTTTGAATCTGGTGTACAAAACTGAAATTAAAAGACGCAAAAACTAAACTTAAGAATGGTCAAGCATAGAAATAACACACATAGAACAGATCTACCGCTTCTTAGACTTGCTTTCAATAAGAATGACAGATCTATAACTCATACTTCTATGTGAATTTGGTCAGTTTGCCCAAAAATGGACATATTGCAGCTTCATGTAAATTATTCCTTGAAGTCATTCATTTGGTTGATCAAGTTAATTACTTCTAATCATCAGATATCTTTGTCTCTAAGTATTTTCAGACACTTCTCCGAACACAAGGAGCTCAGGACATTGGTTTAGGAAGAGGCCATACCAGCACCTTTAGCAGTGCCCCTCCTTTTGCCCAAAAGTCCTCATAAATTCCACACATACACAATAAGACTCCTGTCCTTTATTGAGATTTATTAATGGTTATCAACAGCATCTGACTTTCATAAATCCTCTTCGACAGCCGCAGGGTATGTTCAGAGCTACTAAATCAGTGTATTCATCCACAGATTTGAAATATTCAGACGGGTCTCTGGAGGCTTGAAGGCAATACAGGCTTATTTACCATGACACATCAAACACACCTTGCATTTTAATTCCGAGACAGGCAAGAAGATGAAGGCTTACATCTGTATCTTGTTCAAGGTGTATTAATCGTTCGCTCCAGTTCACTTGGTTATCTAATAATGCCATTGGACACTTAAACTGTCTTTGTATAGAGGGATAGTAAATGATGGTCAAGAGTATGTTAAATAGAGGGATGTCGAAGAGTGTTCAAGAGCTAGTATAACAATTTGAGATTTCAGTTCACGATCACTATTGTTCATGACTTCCATCATTAAACATTTGGTAAATTGACTATGTTTCCGAAGGTTCAAATGTAACCTTGTTTGTATTCTTGAAAAGGCAGCATTTCTGTCCCCTTTCCTGGAAATGGTACATAATCTAATGCTGAGGAGACCTGATAACCTTCAGGGAATATTTCATACGCGATGGACACCCAAGGACAAACATCTCCTCTGACACAGATGTATGTCTCTCAGACTAACGCACTGTTCAACTATTTAACAGGGAAGTTTGGACATTAAAGAAGCCGACCTGTAACCTGAAGGTTGCTGGTTCAAAGCGGACACTAACTAGCTGGCTCAAGAGGTTTCCTTGCCACGGTTGGTTCGGCAGGCTCCAATCCCACGTCAGACCTCAGGCGGATGGCCAAGGTTTTACACTTCAGCCGGCTCGTCGGGCTCCTATGGATTACGCCACAGATGGAACCGAGGGTGCCTCAGCTGGCTCATCAGGCTTCCACGCCTTACCTGGCTCGAGAGGTTTCCTAGCCTCGGTTAGCTCTGCAGGTTCCCATCCCAGGTCATGCTTTAGCCAGCCCATCGGGCTTCTACGCCTCAGCGGGAACGTTAGGCTCCCACGCCTCTGCCGGTTCGTCTGGCTTCTACGCCCAGCTGGCTTGTCTAGCGCCCATGCCTCGGCCGGCCCGTCAGGCTCACCCAGGTGGGCCACCGGGTACCTGCCCCCGCTCTCCTTCCCTGGCGATCGAGGGCGCCAGGCTGTCCATCACACCGCACTCCTGCCACCATCATTACGCACACCTGTTCCCCTCGTCACGCGCAGCAGCGCTCATTGGACTCACCTGGACTCCCTCACTTTGTTGATTGGCCCTGTATATATGTCTGCTCCTCTGTGTTGTTCCCTGTGGCAGCATTGATTGTCGTGTTTGATGCTGTTCATGTTCTGTTGCATGTCCTGTAGTTATATTAAATGTTTCACTCCCTGTACCTGCTTCTCGTCTGCCAGCGTCAATCCTTTCAGTTTCTTAATGAGCAGAATGAAAAACAAATCAGGACTATTCTATTATGATTCCTTTTTATTTCATCCATTTTGGGCCCTTCAATCTTATTAAGCTGGTCATCCAAGCCTTACCACAGCTGTGCTCCTGTACGACTGACTGTCCATTCACCACCACCCTGATCCCTGTACAGATCATGGTCCTCCTACCCGCTTCAGTAGACTGAGATCTTGGTGCCAGATAGCATCAGATGGTGAAAGTTTGCTAGTTATTGAGGTCTCCAAGGGTTGGTACCCTCCAAACTACACACACACACACACACACACACACACACACACACACACACACACACACACACACACACACACACACACACACACACACACACACACACACACACACACACACACACACTTTCTCCTGCCCCCCTCACTTAGGGCGGCAGGTAGCCTAGTGGGTAGAGCGTTGGGCAAGTAACTGAAAGATTGCTGGATCAAATCTCTGAGCCAACAAGGTGAAAACCTGTCGATGTGTCCTTGAGCAAGGCACTTAACCCTAATTTGCTCCAGGAGCTGACCTTGTAGGTAGGCTGTCATTGTAAATAAGAATTTGTTCTTAACTGACTTACCTACTTAAATAAATAAAATAAATCTCTTTAAGTGTGGTCCTTCTGCTTGTACTCTAACACACACATTTTGCCTCAGTCAGCCAGGAGAGGATGGTGGTCAGGGTCAAACGTGACTCAGTTTAGAGCAGGTGTCTTGGGAAAGATCACTGTCAATTTGTTTCTCCATTTAAATTGGTGTTCCAGAAGGGCAAACAACCACTAGCTCTCCATGACCCCAGGGACACTTTTGATTGGCTCTTGTACTGCTTCTCTTGGTGTTCCTCATCCATTCATGGATGTCAATGTTCATGTCAGGTCTTTTAGTATGTTTTAATAGTACTGTAAATATTAGGATGGATTTGTAATACACGAATCAAACATATCCAAAGTTCATGAAAAGTACAGTCAGGTCCATAATTATTGGCACCCTTGATAAAGGTGAGCAAAAAAGATGGGAAAATTATATTATTTTATACTAATACAATTGCTCAGACAAATATATTTTATTTAACAAGTTATAGACTGAGATGGACATGGTAAAATATGGTGGTGGATCTTTGATGTTATGGGACTATTTGGCGTAGACTGGTCCTGGGGCCCTTATTAAGGTCTAAGGCATCATGAACGTTACCAATTTAGCCCAAAAATTTAGCCAAAATCGACATTTTGCAATGACCACCTCAGCCTCCGGACTTTTGCGGGTACTATTTAATGAAGCTGCCAGTTGAGGACTTGTGAGGCGTCTGCTTCTCAAACTAGACACTCTAATGTACTTGTCCTCTTGCTCAGTTGTGCACCGGGGCCTCCCACTCCTCTTTCTATTCTGGTTAGAGCCAGTTTGCGCTGTTCTGTAAAGGGAGTAGTACACAGCGTTGTACGAGATCTTCAGTTTCTTGGCAATTTCTAGCATGGAATAGTCTTAATTTCTCAGAACAAGAATAGACTGATGAGTTTCAGAAGAAAGTTATTTGTTTCTGGACATTTTGAGCCTGTAATCGAACCCACAAATGTTGATGCTCCAGATACTCAACTAGTCTAAAGAAGGCCAGTTTTATTGCTTCTTTAATCAGCACAACAGTTTTCAGGTGTACTGACATAATTGCAAAAGGGTTTTCTAATGATCAATTAGTGTCACGGAAGGGTGCAGAGAGAGACCAAGACGCAGCGCAGGGATAGTAGTTCGACATTGATATTTATTTATTTATACTACGTATAATCAAAACCAATGGCGAACTACAGGACACCAACAAACACTAGAACGGCTCTGGCCTTGGAGCGGGGAAAACAACCGGGCCAGGACTAAGCACCGGTGGGGCAAACGGCTCCGGCCATGGAGCGGGGTAAACAACCAGGCCTGGACTGGGCACCGGTGGGGCAAACGGCTCCGGCCATGGAGCGGGGCAAACAACCGGGCCTGGACTGGGCACCGGTGGGGCAAACGGCTCCGGCCATGGAGCGGGGCAAACAACCAGGCCTGGACTGGGTACCGGTGGAGCGGACTGCTCTGGCACTGAGGCGGAGCAGACGGCTGGACCCGGAATGGGCACCGGTGGAGCGGACTGCTCTGGCACTGGAGCGGAGCAGACGGCTGGACCCGGAATGGGTACCGGTGGAGCGGACTGCTCTGGCACTGGAGCGGAGCAGACGGCTGGACCCGGATTGGGTACCGGTGGAGCGGACTGCTCTGGCACTGAGGCGGAGCAGACGGCTGGACCCGGAATGGGCACCGGTGGAGCGGAATGCTCTGGCACTGGGGCGGAGCAGACGGCTGGACCCGGAATGGCACCGGTGGAGCGGACTGCTCTGGCACTGGAGCGGAGCAGACGGCTGGACCCGGATTGGGTACCGGTGGAGCGGACTGCTCTGGCACTGAGGCGGAGCAGACGGCTGGACCCGGAATGGGTACCGGTGGAGCGGACTGCTCTGGCACTGAGGCGGAGCAGACGGCTGGACCCGGAATGGGCACCGGTGGAGCGGAATGCTCTGGCACTGGGGCGGAGCAGACGGCTGGACCCGGAATGGGTACCGGTGGAGCGGACTGCTCTGGCACTGGAGCGGAGCAGACGGCTGGACCCGGAATGGGCACCGGTGGAGCGGACTGCTCTGGCACTGGAGCGGAGCAGACGGCTGGACCCGGAATGGGTACCGGTGGAGCGGACTGCTCTGGCACTGGAGCGGAGCAGACGGCTGGACCCGGAATGGGTACCGGTGGAGGTTCCGGGCGGCGGACCTTCGCTGGAGGTTCCGGGCGGCGGTCCTTCGCTGGAGGTTCAGGGCTGCTGACCTTCGCTGGAGGTTCAGGGCTGCTGACCTTCGCTGGAGGTTCCGGGCGGCGGTCCTTTGCTGGAGGTTCAGGGCGGCGGACCTTCGCTGGAGGTTCAGGGCGGCTGACCTTCGCTGGAGGTTCAGGGCGGCTGACCTTCCCTGGAGGTTCAGGGCGGCTGACCTTCGCTGGAGGTTCAGGGCGGCTGACCTTCGCTGGAGGTTCCGGGCTGGGGAGGCGCACCGGAGGTCGGGTGCGTGGAGCTGGCACAGGAAGCACCTGGCTAGGCGCACGCACTGGAGGTCGGGTGCGGGGAGCAGGCACGGGTCGTACCGGACTGGGGAAGCGCACCGGAGGTCGGATGCGTGGAGCCGGCACTGGAAGCACCCGGACTGGACATCGGTGAAGCGGACTGCTCTGCCATCTCCCTCTCGACCTCTGTCTCTATTTCCCTCAATTCCTCCAGAACTCCTCCATAATACTCCTCTAAATAATCCTCCTGCTCCTTGCTCTGAGCCCCCCATTGGTACCTCGGCCTCTCCATGCTCCACATGGGGGGTGGTATTGGCACCTCCTGCCTATAGCCAGACCACCCCCATAGCCCCCCCCCAAAATTACCTTGGGGTTGTTTGCGGGCGTTTCCTCGTCTCGCGCGTCGCACATAACGCGGCTGCACCTCCTCTCTCTCCGTCTCTCCCCAGTTACGCTGCTTGGTCTGGTAGTGGTGGGTCGTTCTGTCACGGAAGGGTGCAGAGAGAGACCAAGACGCAGCGCAGGGATAGTAGTTCGACATTGATATTTATTTATTTATTTATTTATTTATACTACGTATAATCAAAACCAATGGCGAACTACAGGACACCAACAAACACTAGAAACTAACGTCACGTTCACCAAAAACACACGAAATGAACGGACGTAAAAAAAAGGCACACTTACATTCACCGTGACTGCGACACATACATCGACAACGACCCACACCCGAGTGAAGGACAGACTCAACATATATGGGATCCCTAATTAGAGACAACGCGTTGCAGCTGCCTCTAATTAGGGATCCAACCCAAACCCCACACAGAAACAGAAAAGAACAACACTGTCAGACTCTGACCATAGCTACATAGAGAAGCAAATAGGCTTCTCTATTGCCAGAGCCTGACAATTAGCCTTTTAAAATGATAAACTTGGATTAGCTAACACAACGTGCCTAGATTCCATAAAAAATCAGCCGTTTCCAGCTACAATAGTCATTTACAACATTAACAATGTCTACACTGTATTTCTGATCAATCTGATGTTATTTTAATGTAAAACAAATGTGCTTTTCTTTCAAAAACAAGGACATTTCTAAGTGACTCCAAACTTTTGAACGGTAGTGTAGCTCAGTATTTGTATTATTTATTTTATAGTATTTTTGTGCACACCTTTATCAAGGGTGCCAATAATTATGGACCTGACTGTATATGCATTTAAATTATTTTACGTTAGAAAAGTTTATTCCGCTCCGACTGATCCAGACCTATTTTCATCAGGCCTTTGTGTTACACATGTAATTCAAGAGGTAAGAATTCCAGTCTTACAAACCCCACTTAATGTAATATATCCCAGCCATGCAGTTATACGAAGACAAGGAGTCGGGTAATATATTTTGGATGAATTACAGTATAAGTGTGTGTATTATAATCTGGACCCCAATTCCCAGAATAGTTGTTGAAATTAAATTAAATGAGCTGGGCTTGTGGTGATTAAAGAATGGAATAATGGAAGAACCCTGAGTAACTTCTCGGAAAACTTAAATAAATGGGGAGCTCCATGTTGCCCGTTCAAATAAATGGTTAACTCCATCGCGCCGATACATTCTCCTTAGCTCAAATTCATGGTATATATAGGCGCATTTGTGAAGAGCTGTAATGTAACATAATCAAGCTATAATGTATCTATTAGAAAAATTACGAAGCAGATCTGATTTAATTAAAATGTTGAAAGGGCGTGTAGAGAGAGAGAGAACCAAGTTCTCTGTGTGTGTGGGTCTCTGGGTTGCAACGGTTCAGTTACTTTGTCGTGTTTACTGTCATGGTGGAGCACATCCTTCTCGAGCTAAAAGAAGATGCTGCTTTTTGGCTTTTTAATCATTCCTCCAGACTCTTGATGGAAGAAAATGGGTCTGTGGAAAAAAAAGTGAAATGTAATGTCTCGTGACATTATGACTTGGGGGTTGGCTGTGTGTCAGTGGACACTAATGAATTGGCACAGTCAGTGGTGTGAACCCTGGACCCGGTAGACAGGATGTGCTTAGTGGCTGTGCTGAAGCATGTCAGCGAGCCAGGCCAAGCGATAGAATAAGAGAAGAAAAAAAATAATGGGGAGCAAAACACCTGATTCGTTGACCATTTTAAAGATCAGTGATTGGATCAGTTAGCTCTACCAGACATGCCACTGGCCCCACGGCCCATGAATGCGGGGGTTTCATTCACACTGCATGCACCGGATATCTCTGTCTTGTCGCAGACGCCTATAGACTGTGATGAGTAACCTTTATATAATTTGGCCACCAAGATACATGCTGTTTACTCTTCTCTCTCATCTGTCTCTTGTTCCACTTCTCTCTAACTCTCTCTCCTTACCCGCTTTCTCCTCCCCCCTCTCTCTCTCTCTCTCATATTCCCTGTTGTTCCCATCTCTCATTGGCTACCTGAGGGACATCCCACTAAGTAACAGACCAAGAGAACAAGCATGTCCCAAACCTGCTTACAAGCAAAAACTCAAACAGGAAGTACCAGTGATGATCTGTACTGGTACCCTGAGTATATAGCCAAGTTATCATTACAAATTGTGTATTTATTCTTTGTGTTATCTTTCTATAAATATTATATTTTTCTCTCTGCATTGTTAGGAAGGGCCTGTGAGCATTTTACTGTTAGTGTACACCTGTTGTTACCGAAGCATGTGACAAATACAATTTTATTTGATTTGACAAACGCTCATTTAAAACGGCTGACTTGTCAGGGAGACAGCTGGAAAGGAGACTGGTAGATTGGTGAATTAAAGACATACTGAAGGAAAAAAGGAATGAACAAAGAGACACCAGAGAGGTGGAGATAAAGAGCAGAGCGGGAGAGAGAAAGAGTCATCTTAGGAAAGTGGCTGGATAGTTCTTAATGGTGAGTGAGAGGACTTCTGGGAGGCTCTATCTAGAGAATTGCCACCTCTGAAACTAGGCTACATACCATACTGTTGGACGTAAGCATCACATCTTACAGAACGAAGACATGTATTTACAGAACATTAGATGGGTTATAACTCTGTTGTCAATCAAAATAATGTTTGATAAATGATTGATAAATGTGTATGGAAGTTATGCAAGTTATTTTGATGGTCTGTAGATAGACAAAAGGGCCTGATGCAAATATGTCAGAACAAATGTCGACAAAAACAAAATATGCTGATGGGAAATGTTTGCCTCTGTAAAATTAATAAAGTGCAAATATTGATATAATAACCATCATATCAAAGTAAACTTAGTCATGCGATGATGTTGTGTGGTCCTCTCACATGCAGTTTATTAGGCTACAGATGAAATAAGTTAGGATGAACACAGAGTGCACGTGATAAATTTGATGCATCTTTCCGATAAATATTGAGGGTCGAGGGTGACATGAGGATCCTCTGGTGACATGATGATAGCTGCTTGGCTGCCATTATTTTCCTCTTTTGTCCATTATAATCTCATCATGTAGGTAGCCTACCCACACTGTATCTGCAAGCTGTTGGCTAGAGCGCACGTGGCAACACCAGAGTGGGCACATTTGCTATATTAAACACAATTGTTTTGGCAACAAAACTGTCAGTAGAGTTGGAAATGCGATGGAAACCCATTTAAGTGGGAATTTAACCGCAAAAGTAACTTTTATGTACACTACGTCATCACGCACAGCCTTTTATTTGCAACAAGTCAATTTGATGGAAACACATTTCTGGTGGGGAAATGCACATATTGTTTTTATGCAGATTCTAGAATCTTTCTCATGAAAATCTGTCGCCAATTGGATGGAAACCTAGCTAGAGACTCCACTTTCGCCTCTAAAACTTCCCCCCTACTCCCTGAGAAAGTTTGGAGCGAACGGGTGAGCGCTGAGCAAGCATCTCAGGATAGAGGTTACTCTCTGCAATGCATCCCAGTCACACAATGCACGCGGGGCTCCACCATATGAATTCAATTTTCATTAACCCCCCTGTAATAAATGCGGTGTGAATCCTCGGAGGCCATGGCAGGCAAAAAATACATCTGATACATGAATAAACAATGTCCCACTGGAGGGTGGGCTCCTCCTTTGTGAGCGAAGACTGACTCCTCCAAGATAGGACACATCAGCCACAAGGAAAGGAAACAGAAATAAAATCCCGAAAGTGGCTTTGTTCACATTGCAGACTTTCTGTATAGTAGCCTATACCCTCACCCCACCCAACCAAACTCTGAAGATGTAAATAATAATAATAATAATAATAATACATAATACATATTCTATGCAGTGTGACTGCAAGCCTTCCTAGCTATCAAATTCCCCCAGAGGTCAGAACTTTTATAATGCCAACAACATAGGGGATATTAGGCACAGGAACTTTGTGTCATCGCTCGCCCGCTCTCTGCGACTTATTAGAAATTACCAATTTGCTCATTTTCACTCTACTCCCAATGTAACAGTGGTCTATCAATGACTGTGCTTCATTCCACAACAAGTAAACCTTAGTAACTCCCATACAGAATACAACTAGCATCCAATACACAGTTACCACTTGATAATTTGCACAGAGGTCTCTGGGGGTAAACACTTTATTTACAAATTGGCAGAAGCCACCAGTGTGTCCTCAAAGAGGACTATTAGATAGACCATTGAGCTCTCCCTCCTCTCCATCCTCCGCAGCAGATGGGGCGGTGGTCTGTGATCTGTGGAGGCAATTTTGTGCATGGCTGCCATGCCACGTCCTGGTGTGACATCTCATGCTGGTATCCGGGCTGTACCCTGACCTTCAGACACCACTGATGTGCAGCTGTCTGGCCGGGGGAAGCACACACACTCTGATGGGTGGGAATGAAGAAAAAAACAAACAAGGTTTTAGTTAGCGACTTTTGTGTGAGCACCATTGGGAGATAGCCACAATATTGATTAGCGAAGGCTGGTAATTGATATCTGGGGCCGGGGAAGCACACACTATTGGGGGAAGAATACAAAGAGGTTTGTGTTAGCGACTTTGGGAGATGCACAATGTAGTGCTTAGAGCGAAGGGAGATAATTGATAAAAAACGTGTGTTGTAGTGTTTGTGCGGTATTGTGCTGGGAAATAATTCTAATGTGTCCTATTGCTCCTTGACTTTCACCTAAACAAGAAGAAATATGATTAGCAAAGGAGGGTATTGTATGAACAATAGCTACTTATAAGTGTTTCACAATGTAAAAGCTGTAATCTGGACATCTGAAACCTTTTGTGGTTTTTGAATCTAGCCATTTGCAATTATTAAGTGATTTAACTGATTACTTTAGACATCCAGAGAATGTTTTGATATATATATACAGTATATGAAAAACCAGGCTCATTAACTGTCTTTATTCAAGTGATTGCTGGCCTACACTCTCCCAGTAATTTCACAGAATTGCGTTCTATTTCTGTTGAAGCCGATAATGAGTGTTGGAAATTGTCACATGTTCTCTCCTCATCGTTTTCTCTGCGTTTCTTTCCATTCTTTGACATATGGGAAACACCAGTGATACATATAGGATGATATATACAGGTATGGGTAATAGCATACAGATGGCTTACCATATGTATAAATAGGTATGGCTTACCGTAGTCTATGCATATTGTCATGACATTTCAAATCATAGTGGGTTGATAGCTGTGGATGGTAATCTATGCCCTAGTGTACATTTCCATCTTGACTTTCTGGGAAATGTGATTACAGGCAAGACAAACACTTCTTCACTGGTATTGTGCGAGTGCACACACAGGCCCACCATGTTCCACACAAACACTTGCTATTTATTGGGGCAGAGTGGGAGAGCACATAAGATGACACCCAAAGAGACACTTCCTCCGTGGGGAGAGATCGCCTCTCATTACTAGTGGGATTGACAGTCAGCCCCGTCCTGTCCAGGGGGAGCTCAAAACAAATGAGAGAATAACTGAAAGAAGCACTTGAATTCCTGTCTCCGAGTGAGGCTGTTTGTTCAAGATGTTTGTACAACGAATAGACAAATAACAAGGTAGAACATTTTGACTTTCTTTATCGTTATATACATTTTTTGGGTCGTTGTGGCATATATTGTGTTGAGGTTGATATTTGTTTGGAAATGTCAATAAAGTGTGATAATCACTATGCTATACTGTGTAACCTAGAATATACAGTTCCAAACAAATAAAATGACATATTTTCTTGGTTGAATTGGCTTCAGTAATATTCAGCAGTTTTATTGTAACATGATGCATCTTCCTAGACCAGGGGTATTCAAATCTTACCATGAATACTGCTGGTTTTCTACCTGGTAATTAATTGCACACACCTGGTGTCCCAGGTCTAAATCAGTCCCTGATTAGAGGGGAATAATGAAAAAAAAGTAGTGCAACTGTCTTCGAATTTGAGGGTCCTAGACTATTGACTATCTATGTTATCAATGCATAAAAACGTATATCTAAATCACCATATCCCTCCAAAAACCAACAACAAACCTATTTTCATAGGAAAGTATTTCCTGGCAGCCCAATTTAGCAGAGACCTCTGTGTTACAAGATGTCAGCTCTCAGAGCCTGGATGTGGATGGTTGGAGGGTATAGGAGGCAGTGCTGCTGTACCATCCTGTCTCCGACATTGAGGCGTGTGTGTATGTATGTGTGTCTGTGTGTGTGGAGGCAATGCTGCTATACCATCTTGTATCAGACAGTGAGGGGTGTGTGTGTGTGTGTGTGTGTGTGTGTAAAATCCCGGCCGGCGGACTAACTCGTTACGGAGATGACAGCCTGTTTTTGTTTCACTACATAGTAGCTCTCCCTGACAGTCTTTCAGCCCAGAGCCAAACAAACAGAGATGGTAACAATGCCAGATATCTCAGGCTCTCTACTCGCTCTCTGAGATGTTTGGAGGACCAACAACTTTGATGTTTAGCCTCACTGCTTTGCTTTTTTTTATCCTTGGGGTGGTGAACCGTGATTGAGGATTTGTGGTAACAGTATGAGTCCTATAGTTTAAGCATGTGCATTGTATTGGAACATCCTTTGGGTTTCCTCATGTGAAAGATGTACATTTCCCTGACCTTCTTTTTACCAATATAGCTGATTTAAAAAACAACATATAGACAGAGTAACAGCCTGATTCTGACCACTATATACTCTCAATATAGTATATTACTCAAGATTGACATATTTTCAATAAAATAAACATTTAGTCGGTATGCAAAATATAAATAAAATACCATATCAATAACAGCATGTACTTCCTTGGTAGTAACTGCTGTGCGCCAGAGGACGCTCTTGCAGATGCACCAAAAACACACCGGCAAGTTACCCATAATTCACGTCCACGCTTGTAATTTCTTTTTTTTTTATAACCACAGCTGCAAGGAACTAGACAGACTTGCAATAGATTACTGGAAGATCAGCTGATTCTCAACTCGGCTGATTCTCCAATTCATTCACCAGATGATCGAACAGGCAGAGCTGGGAATATAAATACCGCTGTAGGACTAACTTATAACACTAGAATACATCCTCAGTTTTTTTAAGGGGCTCAGATTGTCTTTTCTCAAATACCACTCAGCTATTGGAATAACTTACAGCTGCGTTGGTTCTGACAAACTATGAGCATGAGGGTTTTCATTTGTATCTAGCCAGACTATAGGTGGATGTGTTCATCAGAAGAATGTCTATACAATGCAGTCCAAATTTGTATAACTACGGTGTCCTTATTAGGACAGCGTCAGAGTTGTAAGGAGGGCATGAATCATTCATTCCTAGATTGAGCCATATACAGATTTCCTTCCTTTATCAGTTCTTTCAGTGATGTCCAAGATGAAAGCGATCTCTGCTCCCCTCATCCCTTGTCCAAAGCTATTCTTCCCCCTCCAGGATATCCTGACATCTACTGTATGCTACCTCCCCAAAGCAGTTGGAACAGGTTGAGGATAAAATATTGATGCCTGAAGCCGGTAATGAAGCTGTAATAGGACGGGGTAGACGAACCCAGTCCAAATGACGGTAGGGAGGGTCACATGGGGCCGCGAAAGGTGTGCCGCGGCGTCTAACGTGGGGACATCAGAGCCGTCGCTCTTGTTATTTTTATAAGGTCAACTCAATTATGTGGCGACCCCAGGTAATAATTAAATCCGCAAAGTTAATAAACACTGGAGGAGATGCTGCTACCGACACCATCGAGAGGGACTTTGTCACTTGCAATTTAAATGACTCAGAGGTACAGAGATGCTGAAAATAGAAGATAGGTAATGATCTAATGCTTCAGAGAGAACGAGAAAAAATGGAACTGGTCAGGGAGTTGAGAGGGAGGGATGGTTATTTAGCAACTTATTTTTCCACATCTGTGTTAAAAAACTAAGGGAAGAACAAATGAAAGTACCTCTGGAATTACTGAGGGAGCTGGCACACTTGTTTTCTGAACTCACTGTTGGAATAGAACATTTGTCGGCAGATAATTTATTCTAACCCTCCTCCCTTTGCCATTTCGCATTCTTCCCCCGGTGATATACAGCGCCTTTTTTCCGGTGGAATTCCAAATGACAAATACTGCGCATTTATATAAAGTTGAGAGGTGGTATTTAGAACACAGGCCCTTAAGTCTTTATTCAAATCCCAGTGGTGAACGAGGGTATCCTGGGATAAGTTACGCATTACGTGTATAAATCATGCAAATCTGATGTATTGAATATGACTTAATCATCAGAGTGTTGTACATTTGCCATTTCTTAATAGTGAGAGTATTGGGGTTGACAGGAGGCCCTTAAACATTTCCTTTTGCCTTTGCTCAAAATTGGTAATACGCTTGGAAAGCGGATTGTGTCGCAATACACATGGATGCGTGACAAAATCTGTCAAATGTAAACACAACTGTAGATAGCAAAATAGTGTAGGGGGGTTGCTAATTAACTATGAACACATTTAGCTAAATAGCTAACCATCTTGGCAAACCGTGGGGTGAAACAATTGACATATTTACAGTTAGCTGTGCATCGCTCTTTGCTAGCAAACCTAAGGCAGTCTCTAAAACTGACAAGGTGCGTCCAGTTTCGTTTACATGCTGCGGTTTATGACTTCTCAACTTTCCAAAAGTATTAGTAAAATGTAAACACAACTGGAGAATAATAATAACAACTAATAATTACAAGATAATTAATGTAAAACATACTGGAGTAAAAACAAAACAAAATACAATTATTGTAAAATAGACTGTGCCCATAAAATGTATAAAGTATGTATAAACTGGAAGAAGAAGCCTAAGCATTGTTGTTCACTAGTTTAGGGGTTGGAAAGTAATGAAGGAAAATATATTTAAAGAAAAAAAAAATATGTATATATATTTTTATATATGTATGTATATGTACATATATATATTTTTTAAATATATGCAATATGGGGAATTGGAAGTTATGGGAGCTAACTAGCTAGCAAACTAAATTAGTTTATCTAAACCAAAATCTATTTAGCTAGCTTTCATAATATGCTGGCTAGACATTCCAAAGCAAAACAATGTAATTAGCCAGATGCTATCTGGCGATGTGATTTGTAACTTTGCCGGACCATATCTAACCATTAGCTAGCTAACGAACTACCGCAGAGGCTAACGTGACTGGCCTATGTGTTGTATGTTAAGCGGAGCGACTCAGGGGAACCCAAGTGCAGACTCAGATGAGGAAACAGGGATGAATGAACCACAATATTTATTGTAACACAGATATGGAGTGCAGAGCCGGGGAAGCTCGGAGGGGTTGTGGAAAAACCACAGGTGGAGAATGAGGTTGGAGTAGCTGAGTTGAACAGGGTAATGGTCCGGAGGGGAATCCAAGGTAGTGGTGGAGAGTGAAATCCACAGCAAGGTAGTTGGGTGGTGAGATGTGGAACAGGAGACAGGAGCCAGAGACAGAGCGGTTACTGCAATGAGAGGATCAATGGTGTCGGGCAGGGAAACACGCAAAGCAGAGTAACAGGATCTTGAATAATCAAAAATGGCAAGAATCATGAACTGACTAAGCAGAGATTACGATCTGGCAGAGTGGAAGTGGCAGGACCAAGTATTTGTAGAGGTTTTGATTATGGAACGAGTTGCAGCTGGTAGGGATCTGCTCTGACTCCAGCACACCTGTCTTCAACCACACAATCAAACAGAGAGAGAGAGAGAGAGAGGGGGAGAGAGAGAGAGAGAGAGAGAGAGAGAGAGAGAGAGAGATAGTGAGAGGGGGAGTAACTGCAGGTCAAGAGGACACCGGATGAGCACCAGAGGGCGTAGAAGGAACAGATGTGACATTGTATTTACAGAGTCCGATCCCCATCAACATTTACAATGGCATCAAGCTCAGCACCAGGAACTTCATGACTTCATGATGAGCAAATATATATACTGGAGCTAGGCATAAACATGGTCATAGTTGGTGTGTTTATAAGTGGACTAAAACTTGTATTATGGAGGCTAAGTTGATTGGAGAAAAGCAGAGTTTTTAGTAAGGTGGGTGACTGACTTGTGACTGTTGGGGGTGGGTATTATTTGTGTGTTAGTCAGCATGATCTATTGACAAGAGGGGTATGGGTGTACAGTATATAGTACCTTGTTTGAGTGTGTATCCATGGGGACAAAGTAGTACAATGTTGGCTAATCACTGAATTGTGTACGTCCTACAGACTAGTTCTGCTGCCGATGATGACCTTGAGACCAGCTTAAGTAGTACAGATCCTGTAGACCCATTGGATGAAAGTTTTCCACCGGGAACAATCTAAAGCTCAACATCATCTGATTCGGAAGAGGAAAAGACTGTGCGGCGCTGGGAAGCGCCAACGTGTATAGTCTATGTCCAAGGTCATGGAGCTCATGAAGTTCTGCCAGACCAGCTGCCATTGGCCAACTCAAGACGAGGTTCACCAGCTGAAGAATATGCAGGAACCTGCCTGGAACATTCAGCACAACACAGTTAGACTGATGTTGGAGTAAAATAGAGAATGCCTAGTATGCTCACAACTGCATTGTGGTCTAGATATTGCTAGCTCTTGTACATATGTTTACAATGGAGTTTCATATAATAAGTGACTAAATGATTCCATCTGCATCAGAAACCAATAGTGTGAACTTGAACTTTTGGATCAATCATTGTGATATTCATGAAATGTATTTGGAAGTATTTAGCTACAATCTTACTGCTAAAACAAATGATGCAGTTGGTGTATCGTTTCAACTTTCATTTGTTGGCAAGTAAACATGCTTCAATATAACAGTATATTAGTCTGGCAATGTAGCAAATATGTAGACAGGGCTTGTATTCAAGGCAACGTTTATTTGCTCTGGAGACTGAGGTGAGTTTACCCAGCAGTATTCAGACCCCTTCCCTTTTTCCTCATTTTGTTACGTTACAAACATATAGGCATTTGAAACATGTAGGTATATGGCTAGGCTACCTGAGGTGTGCAACTATGATAAGAAAAAGTTGGGGGAAAAAAGGCTTTGTTTCTTATTCTGGGCATCATTCACAAAAGATAATTCAAAAGTGATAGGCTAATATTGTCACCCATCAGACTATTCTTGATTTAATCTTGTCTTTACATCTACTAAATAATGTATGGTAATGTATTATTGTTATGTGACTGCTTCATATAAAAGTACCATGTATGTAAAATGTATGTATATGTAGCAGAATAGCTGTAAGAAAATAATATATATATATAAATATTTGTATTGGAGAAGCCTAATTACCGTGACTAAGCGGTCACATAGAATTTGACTGTCAGGGCGTGACAGGGGTTTCTAGTAAGGTCTATAGAGGTTTTGTGTTGGTTCCCAATTGGAGGCAGCTGAAGTGAGTTACCTCTAATTGGAGACCATATTTAGGGTGTTAATTTTCCCACCTGCGATGTGGGTCATTGGTTTTGTTTAGATGTGACTCTCATTATTGTTACGGTCACATTTCTCTGTGTTGTTTTATATTATTTTGAACGTCAATCGCACTGCGCCTTGGTCAATTCTTCACAGCGATCGTGACAGACTGCCTTCATGACTCGTGACCGCCGGTGTGGCGGTAATACGATCACCGCAACAGCCCTATCCTTGAGTGGCCCAGCCAGAGCCCGGACTTGAACTTGATCAAACATCTCAGGAGAGACCTGAAAATATATGTGCAGCGACGCTCCCCATCCAACCTGACAGAGCTTGAGAGGATCTGCAGAGAAGAATGGAAGAAACTCCCCAAATACAGGTGTGCCAAGCTTGTAGCGTCATACCCAAGAAGATTCAAGGCTGTAATCGCTGAGAAAGGTGCTTAAACAAAGTACTAAGTGAATAGTAAACTACTTCGTCCATTTTAGAATAAGGCTGTAATGTAACAAAATGTAGAAAAAGTCAAGGGGTCTGAATACTTTCCGAATACACCGGAGATAGAGTAGAAGAAAAATATACAGTACTAATAACGCCTATAACAAATACTACAGTTCTACAAAGGGAAAACTGTTTGGGGGGTGCAGTGAGGTGTTCGAAGTTACTTTCATACAAGGGGAGATGTTATGGACCTTTCACATCTCCTGTTGAATTACTAAAATGGCCCCAACAACACATGCTGGCAAGAGTGTCCTGTGCTTAGCTTCTCCCCATGTAGAACAAACTCCAAAAACAATCAATAGGCCACCAAGCGGTATTGTCTGTAAGAGAATAACAAAAACGCTATTAGACTTTCATGGGCAATTGCTGTGCACTGTCTGTATTCCTACTGTAGCAGCACGATACAGAATATTACACACCTCAAACACACGTCCTAGTCCTAATGAGATGCACTGAATCTAACTAGTCTAGCAGGCTAACGTTAGCTAGTTAGTTATCTATAACATTTTGGCTAAAATACATTTTGGGTATAGCAACAAAGCTAGCTAACTCAACTTGTAGTGGTACTAGCAAGCTCCGTCATGGTCTAATCGTTCACAAAGTTATACGGTACTAAACAACACTGCCTTGAATGAAAAGAGAGCTTAGCTATATTGCTAGGTAGCTACCGCAAAACAGCTTACTCGTTTGTCATATGTTTGCATGTAAAAGAACAACAAAACCTTTTTCGTTGTCCAGCTCTTCTTGGAAAGAGGAATCATCAGAAGAAGCAATTGTAATCATTTTGTTAGCTATCTCAGATAGACACGGTAACATAACTCCCTGTATACCTGTAGAAACTAGTATCACCCCTATTTTAAAAAAAAGCAGGAACAAGGAAGTAGGCCTCAGACTGTTTTCTTTAAAAAGCCAATTACTCTATTGAACAAGGACAACCATATCTACTCGCTGCTAGAGTGATTGTGCAATTAACAAAACATAAAGGCCACATTAATAAGGCATACATTTTTAGATCAGATAGCAGTCTCAATCAACCAATGATGTCATTGGCTGAACTCTCCCGACGTGAAAATCCCCCCAAAAACTTCTATGGGAGTATAATTATGTCTGAAACACGCCCATCACTCATCATTATTTAGGGAGACTGGAAAAACACCCCAACAAGTGAAGTTTCAATTTAACAAATGATTGCTTCAACTGTCACACTAGGTGATTCAGTGCGTGACTAAGGAGTCCTTGGGAGGATGCTTATACGATAGAGAAACGAAAGTGGAAGATGAAAGTTTATGAACCATCTCCATGGTTGCATCCCTATATACCCATAACCAGACTATGGAACCCCCCCTGTAGAGAAATGACTCCATAAGATACAGTAAGGTACATGGAGTGGGAGCCACTGGGAGCCTCGATGGCCGCTTTAAGGAATGCTAATAAATCGATAATGGCAAGATAAACCAGTGAGCAACAAACCGCAATGAGTATAAGGTGAAGCGTCAGTCATTTGCGCTACAGATGGTAATGACATGATGCAACATGACTTTATTGTTGGTAATTGTTGAGTGACTGACTGTGACAATAGATTCTGTATAAACACAATGAAATTACATATTTATTTGCGCTTTTTCCATTCTCGCTCATGTTGTACGAAGAACATGTTACTCATGTTCTGAACATAATTGGCAGGTGTATCCTCTCCTTCCTCTTTTTTAGGGGGCGGGGCAGGGGGCGGGTCAGCTTTAATATTGCAGATAGATTGTGGCGTCTATCAATGTAATTGTCTGCATCATTTCCAATCCCCCATATATTGTTTATCCAACACTACAATCCCTCCCCTAATTGGAAGGAACTAATGAACAACAATACTTAGGCTTCTACTTCTACTACATTTTATGGACACAGTATATCTTACAAGAGTTATCTTCTGTAGTCCCACCCTTCAGCTCCACTCAACCTCTCCCATCTATCTCTGAACACCATCTATTTCTCTACACCAATATATTTTCCAACTGTGCTGTGATGTTTCACAAAAGTTCTGAACCTTTCTATTCTCATAGTTTCTACAGATTGTAAATGAAAGCTAAGAGTGTTATTATGTTATCGATCGATTGACTGTGACTTTTTAAACCACCCAGCAATGCTATTTGCAGTGTCGGCTCCAGGTAAATGTTGCAGTTATTCAGCCATTCCTGAACCTGCGACCAAAAACAAGCTACATATGGACAGTACCAAAACAAATGATCTAATGATTCTGTCCCTTCGCAGAAAAATCTGTAGAGCTGGGATGGTTGTATCCCCCATATATATAACATTCTATTGGTTGCAAGAATTTTGTATAATCATTTAAATTGAAAAACTCAAAGTTTGGAATCCAGCGGTGGTTGTGTATCAGTTCATATTCCTGGGGGGCATTCTTACTTAGTAGAGCTGGATATAGGGCTACAAGATCTGGAGAGATGCACAAGGGTGTGAAGCATTTCTTCTAATAAAGATAGATAGATAGATAGATAGATAGATAGATAGATAGATAGATAGATAGATAGATAGATAGATAGATAGATAGATAGATAGATAGATAGACATTTCTTCTTAAAGGGTCAGCCATAGTAGTACGGCGCCTTTGGAGCAAATTAGGGTTAAGTGCCTTGTTCAAGGACACATCGGCAGGTTTTTCAACCTTGTCGGCTCGGGTATTCTAACCAGCGAACTTTCGGTTACTGGGCCAACGCTCTAATCGCTAGGCTACCACATAAGCCCACATAAGTTAACTTAACTTTACTGTTTTCCTATGGGCCGTACTGTAGTATTGAAGCTTTACTATGTTTTCCTATGGGCCATACTGTAGTATTGAAGCTTTACTCTGTTTTCCTATGGGCCATACTGTAGTATTGAAGCTTTACTCTGTTTTCCTATGGGCCGTACTGTAGTACTGAAGCTTTACTCTGTTTTCCTATGGGCCGTACTGTAGTATTGAAGCTTTACTCTGTTTTCCTATGGGCCGTACAGCAGTATTGAAGCTTTACTCTGTTTTCCTATGGGCCGTACTGAGGCTTTACTCTGTTTTCCTTTACTCTGTTTTTCTATGGGCAGTACTGTAGTATTGAAGCTTTACTCTGTTTTCCTATGGGCCGTACTGTAGTATTGAAGCTTTACTCTGTTTTCCTTTACTCTGTTTTGCTATGGGCAGTACTGCAGTATTGAAGCTTTACTCTGTTTTCCTATGGGCCGTACTGAAGCTTTACTCTGTTTTCCTACGGGCCGTACTGTAGTATTGAAGCTTTACTCTATTTTCCTATGGGCCGTACTGTAGTATTGAAGCTTTACTCTGTTTTCCTATGGGCCGTACTGTAGTACAGAAGCTTTACTCTGTTTTCCTATGGGCCGTACTGTAGTACTGAAGCTTTACTCTGTTTTCCTATGGGCTGTACTGTAGTATTGAAGCTTTACTCTGTTTTCCTTTACTCTGTTTTCCTATGGGCCGTACTGCAGTACTGAAACTTTACTCTGTTTTCCTTTACTCTGTTTTCCTATGGGCCGTACTGTAGTTTTGAAGCTTTACTCTGTTTTCCTATGGGCCGTACTGAAGCTTTACTCTGTTTTCCTATGGGCCGTACTGTAGTATTGAAGCTTTACTCTGTTTTCCTATGGGCCGTACTGTAGTATTGAAGCTTTACTCTGTTTTCCTATGGGCCGTACTGAGGCTTTACTCTGTTTTCCTTTACTCTGTTTTTTTATGGGCAGTACTGTAGTATTGAAGCTTTACTCTGTTTTCCTATGGGCCGTACTGTAGTTTTGAAGCTTTACTCTGTTTTCCAATGGGCCGTACTGAAGCTTTACTCTGTTTTCCTATGGGCCGTACTGTAGTATTGAAGCTTTACTCTGTTTTCCTATGGGCCGTACTGTAGTATTGAAGCTTTACTGTTTTCCTATGGGCCGTACTGCAGTACTGAAGCTTTACTCTGTTTTCCTATGGGCCGTACTGTAGTACTGAAGCTTTACTCTGTTTTCCTATGGGCCGTACTGCAGTACTGAAGCTTTACTATGTTTTCCTATGGGCCGTACTGTAGTATTGAAGCTTTACTCTGTTTTCCTATGGGCCGTACTGTAGTACTGAAGCTTTACTCTGTTTTCCTATGGGCCATACTGTAATATTGAAGCTTTACTCTGTTTTCCTATGGGCCGTACTGTAGTATTGAAGCTTTACTCTGTTTTCCTATGGGCCGTACAGCAGTATTGAAGCTTTACTCTGGTGTTCATATTTTACCTCACAGAAACAACGTTTCAGGAAGTAATGCATTTGGTGGCAGAAGTCTGTTTGCAGAGACAGGTAGAAGCATAATAAGTTAATGAATGCAAGTTCTCTCTGAACACCCACCAAACTGTCAATGTTTGAAGTGGTTTTAGGCAGAGAAAACCCAGTAACATGGAGAACATTACAGTCATAATTGCTGGTGACATCAGTGATTTTGCATGCAACCTCTAATTGAGGTCTGGTGTCAGAAAGTCCATCAACAATCTGCTTTTTCCTGACTACATCTGGCAGGAGCTTTTACTGTCAAGTACTGAGGTGTTTTATGTTGCTGTCATTTTATTGGTTAAATGTAGAAGTGTAGTTTTTGTTTTTGGAGGAGAGGTCAACGTATAGTTCTAAAATAATACACACAAAATGCAACCTGTTTTGAAAAAGTACATGTTTTATGCGTCAGCTATCCTGGATTGACACTTTATGACGAGAAAATAGCCTGCTCACTGTTACAGTGTGTATTTTCCACCATCACCCTAAACTGAAGGAATATGCTACCTATTTAGCGGTCACAGTTATCTCATGTGTATAAATACAAACTACAATACCCACAATGTAAAAACAGGGAGTGATAAACATGGTCTGGGTTTCAACGCCGCTCCCCCAATTACATTTCACAGGTGGTCTCCGCACTTCAACCGAAAAGGCGGGTATTTGTTTTATACCTTATTCCGACTAACTGTCAACCCCCACTCTCGCCACTAGTCATTTTAAAAGAGGGGGTAGTGCAAAATAAACCTCCATCATGGGAGGGGAAAGTACCTTTTAAGATCTGTCTAAGCCTTGGCTAATAAGGGTTATCCACCGTGGGCTTTCAAAATGTCACATTGGAGCCTCGTTCATTTGCATAACCTGTTAAGCATCCCAGAGAGCGCTGTGCATTGATTCAGCCCGGTGTCTCGGGAGACCCTGCCGGTGCTAAGGCACTACTTAATCCACTAAACTGGTCCACTAGCAGGTACTCTAATACTGTTTTACAGCCGTAGCATGGCGTGAACTCCTGCTCTGCTCATTCCTATGCACATAGCTAGCCTAATCTGCAGCCTGGCCACAGAGTAAATATCATCAGGTGATCTGTGGGATGTTGTGAAAGGCATTCTAAACACCCAGTAATAATCCTCGCTCAGCCTTTTTGGACGGATGTATTCCAAGAGAGATTCCTTGCAAATGTCCTCTAGCTATTTTCATTAAAACTCCCAAATAGCTTTGACGAAACCTAAACATAATGGATTGGCTAGGCCGTTATTCACAAACCAAACCAACAATGAACCTGAGTTAATTTACGTTTTAGTTAGATCCAAACAGGGCTCCATCAAGGCCACATTTATCCAGGGCCGGCCCTGACCAATTTGGTGCCCTAGCAAGATTTTAGCTGGTGCCCCTTGTATCGCAGCCAATTCCACCACCGATCATTGTGTTCATACACTCACACAGAAACTGCTTTATGTCTTTGAGATTTTCTTTATTTTAGAAACAAAAAACCCCCACAAAATAAAAACAGTATTAAAGAAACAAGTGACATAAAATGAATTATAAATACAATAGAAATAAGAGTATTGCACGAAGAAACAATATTACAGAGTCCTTTTTACAGCCTTACTCACCTTGCCTTTCTTGCAGCAAACAAGTGACATAAAACAAATTATAAATAAGAGTATTGCACAAAAAACGAACTATATTACAGAAACCTTAGTGCAATATGCATAATGTAGCATAGTTCTACAGCTTTACTCGCCTTTCTTGCAGCAAAGTCATCTATGATATCATCATAAGACAGCTATTGTGAGACCACATGATTTATACTAATGATGGAAAGTCCACTGAGACGTTCTTGCTCCTTTCAGCAGCATCCACTGTAACAGGAAGAGTGGCAGTGATTCTCAGAGCTACCCACATATTGGGGTAAATTTCTGTCAGCTTCTTCTCATGCAGGAAGGTCAAGAGTTCCATGTTTGGCATGTTTTTTTATGGTAAATGTGGAAAGTTTTGCATTTCCACAGCAAGTTCCCTGCCATCAATATCTGGCTGTCCGTCATGGCTTAGAGCAGTGCTCAGGGTTTGACGGTGCTCTAGCAACTCTTCTTTTGACATGTTGGGGAAGTTGAGGAGCACTCCAAATTTGTCATTGACCTCTCCCAGGCTCTGAAATCTCTCATCAAATGAAGAGAGGGCTGTATCCACTACCACATAAAACAATGTGGTTTCCATTTTTTGAAGTGCATCACCAATAGGCTCATCTGGAGCTTATAACCAAAGTGCCTTTTTGTAGTTCTCAACCACTTTTGTTTGAGTACAGCCTCCACGTTCATCTGTGCATCAGAAAATCCAGTGTTTCTGTAGCAGGTAAGGGAATCTCTGGTTTTCTTCAGCAAGTCGACCGCCACATCTAGCTGCATAGAGGGTGACATAGATAGATAGATAGATAGATAGATAGATAGATAGATAGATAGATAGATAGATAGATAGATAGATAGATAGATAGATAGATAGATAGATAGATAGATAGATACTTTATTGATCCCCCGGGGGGGAAATTTCATTGTCAAGCAGCTACAACAAAACACAGGGCAGGTGCAAAATGCCACAACGAAAGTACACAAAAGACAGATACACGGTACATGATACATAGAGCGGCAGTATGAAAAAGTATAGAATACAAGATATCTGGAGTGCAAAAAAAAGCTATAAAAGGACATTGCATAGTATGGGTGGTTGGCTGAATATGTACACTATACGTTGGTGGATGTTGGATGGTTAACTATACTATACAGGTCGATGGCAGAGAAATACTTCAGTAGCTAAAAATGCGTATGATATGAGCGAGGGTAATAATAGTTTACTTAATAGACAGACTGGCTAAATGAACAGGTAAGTGAAAATTTTGCATGGTTAAATTAGCTGTACAGTTAGGTATACAGTTATATTTAAGTGAATACTTGCATGTTTACACAAACTGTACAGGTAAATGACAGGAAGAGATACTTTAATAGCTAAATGTGTGTATGATATCATTTGGGGTAATAATAGTAATTCCCTTAAAATACAGTCCTTAGTGCGCAGGGTTTAATTACAGACAACTGCACTTATTGCACATTCGATATACTAAAAGCAATGAGAAAAGGTGCAACTGGCAGGATACTAATATGCATTCCTGAGTGAATGCCTACGTCCAATAATTACTTACAATATTGCATGTGATATAATATAACAACTGTACATGAGTATGTATATACAGACCTGTATGAATAAATAGGTCCTGAGTGGATGAGTGCTGACGGACCAGAGTTACTCACGGATGGATGCATAATTGTTAAACTAGGTCCTAGCACCCCAACAGTTCCAGATCTATGTTGCCGACGGCACGGCACCCCGGTGAGGCATTATACAGTCTCATAGCCGCCGGCAGGAAGGACCTCCTGTAGCGCTCTCTGGCACACCGTGGTGGGATCAGTCTGTGACTGAAAGTGCTCCTCTGCGTCATAACCATAGCGTGCAGAGGGTGGGTGACGTTGTCCATGATGGCCAGCAGTTTGGCCAGGATCCGTCTCTCCGCCACCTCCTCTAGAGTGTCAAGGCTCATCCCCAGGACAGAGCTAGCCTTCCTGATCAGCTTATTTACCCGAGAAGCATCACCGGCTTTGATGTTTGCTCCCCAGCACACCACTGCAAAAAAGATGGCACTGGCCACCACAGACTGGTAGAAGGTATGCAGTAGTTTACTGCACACGTTGAAGGACCTGAGCCTCCTCAGAAAGTAGAGTCGGCTCTGGCCCTTTTGGTACAGGGCCCCGGTGTTACCAGCCCATTCCAGTCTGTTGTCCATATGGACACCCAGGAACTTGTATGACTCAACCATTTCCACATCCATCCCCTTTATAGGGACTGCAGTCAGTTGTGCCTTGGTTCTCCTGAAGTCCACCACCATCTCCTTAGTTTTGCTGATGTTGAGCTGAAGGTGGTTCTGCTCACACCACAACACAAAGTCACTGATTGTGCTCCTGTACTCCTCCTCCTGCCCACCCCTGATGCACCCTACAATAGCAGAGTCATCCGAGAACTTCTGTAGGTGGCATGTTTCAGAGTTATATCTGAAGTCTGAGGTGTAGAGGGTGAACAGGAAGGGGGACAGGACCGTACCCTGGGGGGCCCCTGTGTTGCACTGGAGAAGTCAAAAAACATGACCCTCACAGTGCAACCTGCATTGTCCAGGTGAGAGTAGGCCCTCTGCAGAAGGTAGATGATTGCATCATCCACCCCGATGTTGCGCTGGTATGCAAACTGCAGGGGGTCCATTGATGAACACACCAGGGGTCTGAGGTGAGCGAGGACTAACCTTTCCAGGGTCTTCATGATGTGGGATGTTAGCGCTACAGGTCTGAAGTCATTCAGGACAGTGGGGTGTGCCTTCTTGGGCACTGGGACGAGGCAGGATGTTTTCCACAGCACAGGGACCCTTTCTAGGCTCAGGCTAAGGTTGAAAAGACGCTGGAGTATTCCACACAGTTGGTCAGCACAGACCCTCAGCACCCTTGGGCTGATGCCATCAGGGCCCGCCGCTTTCCACTGGTGTAGTCTCTCCAGCTCTCTCTTCACTTGGTTGGTGGTGAAAGCCAGCCCAGGTGGGGAGGTGGGGGGAAGGGGGGTGTTGAGGATCAGTCCAGGGGGGGCAGGGGCGGAGGTGGGGTCACTGATTGTCTCAGCAGAGGTGCTGTGAGCAAAGTGGGGGTGGGATAGCCGTGAGGGTGTGTGGTCTGGGGAGCTGGAGGGGAGGTGGACAGGGCCAGTATCGAACCTGTTAAAAAATTGGTTCAGCTCATTGGCTCTGTCCTGGGTCCCCTCCGTCTGCCCACTGTTTGACTTTTTGAAGCCAAATCTGGTGGTAGCTGACTGCATCAGTTTACTCACATGCTGGATCTGGTTGAGGATGTCATACCATATGACTGTGCAAATAGAAAAGTGGTAGGATCCAATCTCCTCAGCCAAAGACTGGGCTTCAACTTTCACCACAGGGTCTGCAGTAGTTTCCCTCACCTCCAGAAGAGCCTCTCTGACTTGCCCAGCCTGGTACCTTACCGCCTGAATGCTGTTTATCCTGCTTTCCCACCTGGTCTCTGACCATGATTTCAGGGTGGTTTTGACATGTTTCAGGAGGATATCCCATCTATGGGTGGAGGCTGAGAAGAGTTTGAATAATTTCGCTAAATATCCAAAGTAGCCAATGGCATCTGGTGAGCTCTTAGCAGCATCAGCTACCACCAGATTTAAAGTCTGGGCACTAAATGGGACAAAAAAGGCTCTTGAGTTCTGTTGAAGCAGCCTAGCCTGAACACCTTTATTCTTTCCCTTCATGTTTGCGCCGTTGTCATAGGACTGTCCTCTGCAGTCCTCAAAGGGGTTCAGCTCCTCCAGCATTTTGAGGATGAGAGATGACAAACTTTCCCCTGTTGACTCCTCTGCCACAAGAAAGCCCCTGAAATGTTCTTTAATTTGTGGTATGTCTTCCAGTAACACAATCCTGACAATGACAGAGAGCTGTTCCTTATGACTCAGATCAGGGGTGCAATCTAAAATAATGGAGAAATACTTTGATGTTTGTATTTTTGCGCAGATGGATTCTCAGTTCATTTTGGATTATTTTGCCCAGGTAATGTGTGTGACTGCCAGCTCCACTTTCCACCCTACCAACACACTGCTTCATTACTGGATCAAATTTGTCCATAAGCTCCACCTCTTTGAGAAAATTGCCATTGTCTGGTTTGTTTAATGTGTCTGTGGATCCCCTTAAAGCCATGTTTCTTTCAGGTAAAGACTGAATTATTATTATCTCTCTGAGAAAACATTTTTCAGCAGAAGCAGTACAAACATTATTTTTTGAGTACATGTTTTGAGTACATTAGCCAGTATCTGATGATTTTTTCTCCATTGACAAATACTCTATTGAAATAGTCATGCTGACACCTTCTATTGTTTTGGAAACGTGAAACCCAGTGCTCTGTACTGTTGAATGTACTGAATGGGAGAGGATGGAGGAGCTTTTTTTTGTTTTGGATTTCCAACTCCTACAACACGCAGAACATCAAATGTTATGGTACAGCTTGAAACATTACTGTACTTAAATCCTATACACATATACACATGTACCCAACACATTTCTAAAGCACCACATCTGAGTTCAACTATGAAATTCAATGAAACATCTTAGCATGCATGGGTTATACTGTGCTATATTGAATAGTAAGAGTGCACTGTTCTTGGTGTGCTCAGGGCATTCAATCGATTGGGTGCTGCAACATCACCCGGAGTGTGTGAGCGGGCAGCTGAGGGTGATTCATGGAGGGATTTATGAACTTTGATGAAAATCGATGAGGAATAAGGAATGAGAAACAACTGAGCAGATTAAAGAGGTTATTAAGGCATTTTGGCAAAGAGAGGACAGTGAGGCTGTAGTAAGAGCACATATCCTTAGCAGGCTTTTCTGACTTTTCTTAATGGTAAGCAGGAGTTCCATGTAAAACTTCCAATGAGCTAAATAGATAGTAACTTTAGTTAAAAACTGCTGGATACAGAAAAAAATACAATTGTAAACACAAACAAATTAAAACCAGAACTACATTTGTTTCATTATCTATAAGAAAACATACAGGAGCCGTCTGCCTCATCCAGGAGATTAATTAAAATGTATATTGATTAAAATATGCCTGTGGCGAATCCTGCACGAATAAACATGTAATAGGGAGCTTGTGCCCTTATGAATAGAGCATCCTGCTTGGACAAAAACAAACCAATTTGAGTTATATAACAGACAGGTGAAAATAGAGATATTGGAAAGACTTTACCTAATCTGCATTAGACAGATATTTTTTTTAAATAGAGGGGCTGGATGGACTCGTCCAATATTTTGTGAATGTGGGAGGAATGGTAATTGCCCACAATGCTGTGAGTTGGACAATGAAATGCTTCCAAATACAATTGTATCACTTTGACTACAAAAGTCCATAAGTCTTTGCCTCCCTCCAACAGTTTCATTGCAGTATGTGCATTACCAAGTCAAGACAGATGCACCCCCACTAAAATTGGCAGATTGCAGCGATTTATGGACATTATTGAAAGTGTTTAAAAGTATTGTTCGATTACTAGGCATACTTACCAATAACGACTGACGCACACTTCTATGTAAAGAGTCACTGTTGCATTTCGTGCGTGCATCATGTCTTGGAAATGAAAGGACAAAATGATTACCATCTGTCACTCATTTAGCAAATGCCCGGCACATTAACTCAGTAAGTTCAGTCAACTGGTAATGCTGAATCTGTTGGAGAGCAAACTCTAGTCTTAAAATATTACCTTTGATATAGTAGGTGAAGTACTGCTAGAGTTGTACTACAGTAGTCTACGACAGCTACAATGGCTATTTTGACACTGTAGTAGTAGTAGTAGTAGTAGGATACTAATGTGGAATCTATTCATTTAAATCCAGGGGTTCAGAAATATTGTCAAAATCACTACTGTAGCTGTCACAAACAGTGCTGAGCGGTTAGTGCTTTTTGAGGTTGGTTTGGATTAGGTTAGATGATTTTTTCTTTTAAGGAAATAATGACATTACAATGATTTTGGAACTTTTTGATGGAAATTCCAAAGCCAAAAAACGTGAACATTCAATTGCCAAAATATTATTCAATTGTCTCTGTTAGGGTTACATTGGGTAGACATCAATAGAAAAATAGGAAATAAAACATTTCAGTTACTTATCATCATCTCATCACCAGCCAGCCAGCCAGTCAGCCAGCCAGCCAGCCAGCCAGCCAGCCAGCCAGCCAGCCAGTCAGCCAGTCAGCCAGCCAGCCAGCCAGCCAGACAGATCTATGTGCTACTGTCCTTAGTCATACTGTTTAGCTAGCCTGCCTACGTATGCTGCAGAGCTGTCTGACGGAATCATTTTACTGGTTCTTCAAAGGAGATAAGGCGTACTTTCACAAACTGTCTCTGTCCCTCTCGTCGTTGTGTTGTTTACATTCCTCTCTCAGTCTATGTGTGTATCCAACCTAACAGAGCAGGAGTAAAAGTGTATCCGTCCAGAGATCTGTGTATACTTTAATGACGAGATGCTCACGTCTCCGCCCTAACAATGGAAGTTCTTGTCCCAAAAGCGGGAAGCTCAGGTTCAAAATAAGCCCATAGAAACACATTGGGCTTATTGTGGACAGATTTTGACAAGAGTGAAACGTCCCGCTTCGCCTCTCCTTCGCTGATTCGTCTCTGTCCGAGATGGTAAAAACAGGCACAATGGGTTATGGTCATTGTAGTTAATTACCAAGTTTTGAGCTTAGCTACGTTGAATATTTTCTTACTGAAACTACAACTTTCTTCAGCCCAGTGTCCCACATAGTTCTCGACTTGATTTATCTCTGGCGTTGGGCTCACAAAAAACAAAAATTAAATTGAATTCAAGTAATTGATCCGACGTCGGTCAATGAATTGTTTAATAAAAAACGTAAGTATAGGTTAATCGCTCAACACTAGTCACGAAGCTATACAATTGGAGCTTTGCTGAATAAATCACAGAGTAAAAACTACAGTTCTCAATACCAGAGTGAGAGAGTCCACTGTAAAATGGGCACTTCATTCAGAGGGTATAGCACAACCCTTATCATTTAATAACATCCATTTCATTTTGTACAATTACAACAGCAGTATCCATCGGGACCGAGCCACCGACTTTGTATATTACTCAAATCTGCTCTCTTTTTATTGTGGCTATTGTATCACCCAAGGTGGGTAAGACCCACACGCACACACACACATTCCACAAAGCACAGGTTGTTCTAAGGATTATGGATTAAGGCTTGGACAATAAAAGAATGGGCCAATTGCTTTGATGGAATTGCAGGGGCCATGCACAGCTGGCTGTATTGAATTCAGGGTGGCTGGCGTGGCGTGGGCCAGAGCGGGGCTCCAAGGGCTTGGAGAGGACGTGAGACCTCCTCATTCGGAGAGCTCCATCTGTTCCCTCTGTCAAGTCTGATGGGCAGGAGGCCCGTGCCAGGAGCCTGCTGGCTGGGCTGCCCCATCCTTACTCTCCTCTGGAGCCCACACACTGGTGTCCATAAAACAATGAGAATGAACTGTAGGGATAGGAAAGTAAAAGCAAACCAAAGAGTACATAGAGTGGAGCATCATTACATAGAGTAATAGGTAGAGTGGAGCATCGTTACATAGAGTAATAGGTAGAGTGGAGCATTGTTACATAGAGTAATAGATAGAGTGGAGCATCGTTACATAGAGTAATAGATAGAGTGGAGCATCGTTACATAGAGTAATAGATAGAGTGGAGCATCGTTACATAGAGCAATAGATAGAGTGGAGCATCGTTACATAGAGTAATAGATAGAGTGGAGCATCGTTACATAGAGCAATAGATAGAGTGGAGCATCGTTACATAGAGTAATAGATAGAGTGGAGCATCGTTACATAGAGTAATAGATAGAGTGGAGCATCGTTACATAGAGCAATAGATAGAGTGGAGCATCGTTACATAGAGCAATAGATAGAGTGGAGCATCGTTACATAGAGTAATAGATAGAGTGGAGCATCGTTACATAGAGTAATAGATAGAGTGGAGCATCGTTACATAGAGTAATAGATAGAGTGGAGCATCATTACATAGAGCAATAGATAGAGTGGAGCATAATTACATAGAGTAATAGATTGGATCATCATTACATAGAGCAATAGATAGAGTGGAGCATCGTTACATAGAGTAATAGATAGAGTGGAGCATCATTACATAGAGCAATAGATAGAGTGGAGCATCGTTACATAGAGTAATAGATAGAGTGGAGCATCGTTACATAGAGTAATAGATAGAGTGGAGCATCGTTACATAGAGTAATAGATAGAGTGGAGCATCGTTACATAGAGTAATAGATAGAGTGGAGCATTGTTACATAGAGCAATAGATAGAGTGGAGCATCGTTACATAGAGTAATAGATAGAGTGGAGCATCGTTACATAGAGCAATAGATAGAGTGGAGCATCGTTACATAGAGCAATAGATAGAGTGGAGCATCGTTACATAGAGCAATAGATAGAGTGGAGCATAATTACATAGGGTAATAGATTGGATCATCATTACATAGAGCAATAGATAGAGTGGAGCATCATGACATAGAGTAATCGGTAGAGTGGAGCATTATTACATAGAGTAATAGAGTGGAGCGTCATTACATAGAGTAATAGAGTGGAGCATCATGACAGAGTAATTGTTAGAGTGGAGCATTATTACATTGAGTAATAGAGTGGAGCATCGTTACATAGTGTAATAGATTGGAGCATCATTACATAGAGCAATAGATAGAGTGGAGTATCATTACATGGAGCAATAGATAGAGTGGAGCATCGTTACATAGAGCAATAGATAGAGTGGAGCATCGTTACATAGAGCAATAGATAGAGTGGAGCATAATTACATAGAGTAATAGATAGAGTGGAGCATCATTACATAGAGCAATAGATAGAGTGGAGCATCGTTACATAGAGCAATAGATAGAGTGGAGCATAATTACATAGAGTAATAGGTAGAGTGGAGCATCATTACATAGAGTAATAGATAGAGTGGAGCATCGTTACATAGAGCAAAAGATAGAGTGGAGCATAATTACATAGAGTAATAGATTGGAGCATCATGACATAGAGTAATAGATATAGTGGAGCATCATTACATAGAGTAATAGATAGAGTGGAGCATCATTACATAGAGTAATAGATTGGAGCATCATTACATAGAGCAATAGATAGAGTGGAGCATCATTACATAGAGTAATAGATAGAGTGGAGCATCATTACATAGAGTAATAGGTAGAGTGGAGCATCATTACATAGAGTAATAGATAGAGTGGAGCATCATTACATAGAGTAATAGGTAGAGTGGAGCATCATTACATAGAGTAATAGATAGAGTGGAGCATCATTACATAGAGTAATAGATAGAGTGGAGCATCATTACATAGAGTAATAGATAGAGTGGAGCATCATTACATAGAGTAATAGATTGGAGCATCATTACATAGAGTAATAGGTAGAGTGGAGCATCATTACATAGAGTAATAGATAGAGTGGAGCATCATTACATAGAGTAATAGGTAGAGTGGAGCATCATTACATAGAGTAATAGATAGAGTGGAGCATCATTACATAGAGTAATAGGTAGAGTGGAGCATCATTACATAGAGCAATAGATAGAGTGGAGCATCATTACATAGAGTAATAGATAGAGTGGAGCATCGTTACATAGAGCAATAGATAGAGTGGAGCATCATTACATAGAGCAATAGATAGAGTGGAGCATCGTTACATAGAGCAATAGATAGAGTGGAGCATCATTACATAGAGCAATTTATAAAGTGTACTACCTGGAGATTCTGTGGGGATAGAGAGAGTGTGAGGTGCTCCTTCTCTTTGACCCTCTTCTCCTTATTCATGAACTTGGAATCAGTGGTACCATGTTGCAGAGGATCCGTCCAGTGTTTGAGTGTTGCCAAACTAGCCTGGGTTTTCAACACACTTAACAGCATTTGAATCCAGTCCTTGTCTTGTCTTCACACAAATGCCCCGCTGAGCATCCCACTAAACTGTATATACCTTATTTGAACATGTTACACAAATATAAATGATGTTTGCTATCCCTTATGGATGGAAGCAATATTTTAGTTGAAATGTAGCTTTCTAGTGGATATGAGGATTCCACTCTGCTAGGTGTCTGTGTTTTAAGTCACAGTCCACAATAGGGATCTCCAAGGATATGATCTGTGATTTCATTACATTTGCTCCGATACCATCTCCAGCAGAGTTGAGGCTTTTCTTAATATTTTAAACAGAAAATGTTTCCCCAGACTGAAATTAATTTAAAGTTAAAAGAGACTCAGATTGTGTGTGCAGACACTGCCACGTTCCTTTCAAAGCCAAATGAAAAAACGTTCCTTTTTAACTTTCTGTCAATCAATAGGACTGCCTCTGTAGATTTTATTTCTTGTATTTCAAAAGGCAAACATAGGAGTGGATACCTTTTGTGTGCTTGCTTGGAGAATGGAATCTGAAGAGACATATTGACTTCATGGCAATGTAACCTCAATGCAGCTAGAATTAAAATCAAGAGCTTTGCATAAGGACATCTCTTTTGTGTAGGCACTCACTTCTAGTCAGTTACCATTTTGTCCTGTTCACAAGTGCTTATGACTCAGAGAGAGGCGAAGTGTGGTGTGCGTGTGTGTGTTTGTGTGTGCGTGCCCGTGTGTGAGAAGGGTTGGAAAAAAGGTTGGAGAAGTAGTGGGGAAAGTGAGAGACAGTAACACAGACAGACAGACAAGTCTAGTTCCTTGTACAGTGTTTTATACCTTAATTTGCTCATACGATACGTAATACAGAACCGAAGGGTCCAGAGTATAACAATCTGATGGATTTGGGGAAGTAAAGAATTTCTAAGCATGAGTGGACCAGCAGACTTTATCCACTTTGTGATTCGCAGATACAAATCTCATTTGTGGAGTCGTAATAGTGGGGTTATCCTCTCTAACAGCTGTGTGACGGGGGAATTGCCTGGCTCACTCCAACCAACTCAAGCTTGATAGTGCATTATCATTAGAGGAGATTAATATTTCATTATGAGTACTGTGGCTTTGGCAAGGGCCTTCCAGGCGTTTCTTGTGATGTGTTATTCTCCATCTCTCGCCGATTTGCCTTTCCCCGTCATGGACAGGCCGATAGTGTGAGGTTCTGAGGAGGTATTCATACATACCCATATTCATCCATAGTGAAAGAGTGACGTATTATACGTATTATACTCTTTCTTGAAGAGAGATGAGAGTAAGTTTGAGATGATGTATTCAATTTGCCATCAGATTTGTCATAGGCCTATCGTTATACTGTTTTATAGGGGATATGTGCACTGGTAATTGGTATTCTATATAACACCTGTGGTGTTTTAAGGATCGAGAGACTGATGGTTACACATACAGCATAAAAGAGATGTTGTAGAAATGTCCTCAGACGTTTGAGTTTATGGCAGCTTGCAAGCCTGGGCTGTGTTGGATTTAGGTGCAAAAAAAACTAGATGAAAGCTAAGTGTATTCCAACCCTTTTAAAGTTACTGTCTGATTTCTGACATCTTGCATAAACTCGGTGAATGTTCAAAGATGACATGTTTAAACCTGGGCTCGTTTGAAATATCAAAGGGGTTGTAAACCAACTTTCCAAATGTCACCACAGGGGATCCTCCAGTCTTTTGATACCTGTTTTATGGGTAGCACAAATGACAGGTCCGAAGGTAAATTACCACCGCTATCAATTAGTATTTTACTTTTGAATTGTCACTTTGTAAATATTAAATATGAATCACCATTTCTCTACTCTACCATTGACAGCTGTGTAGTTTTTTGAAAGACATAGTAAGTCTTTGGCTTAAAGAATAATGATTCTCTGGATTTCCTGCCTTAGACAGATAGCGAAGGTGTCTGCAGACAGAGGCGCCGTTACCCGTTGAAACTGGGGGGCTCCTTACATACTAAGAGCTAAACCAACAAACTGCTATTCACTATTGGATAGATCCTAACTTCCACTTATGTACAATGTTCACTTAGTCATGAACTGATGATACTGGAGACTAAGTAGACATTTCTGGATTCGCCCCTAAAATGGTTCATAAAATGTTGGGTTAGTTGAACCTTCACATAATATAACCTCTACACCTACATGATAGCTGTCATGCTTTGAGTGACTAAATGTAAAGTAGGTAATTTGCTAAGCAGCAGAGAACATTGGAGGCATCTCTAAAAGCTATAATCCTTAATTGAAACAATAGCGAAGTAATCAACCAGGCTCTATTTGTGTAAAAAGCTAGAGAAATGTAACCACTCTCACATTCATAGACAGAGCCATGGATGCAAGGACTGACCATCCATGATATCAAAAATATCGTTTTAACCATGTTTTTAGACTATACAGTGTTTTTACATTTACATCTCAAAACTTAGAGTTCTGAAAGGTGTATGACAGTTCAACTAAGCTCATGGCATTTATAAGTTATATTCTTCAAGAATCAATGGGTATGTATCACTAATTGATCATGCCAAAATCTGATGTAGAAACCAGGATTCCAGCTTTAACGTCATTCATTCACTCAGTCACTCACTCAAAAGGGACTAAACTTCCCTCGGTGATGATCTTGCTATCATGATGTCATAAATGGCTGCTCTAACATGTTCTGTGTATCTATGACAACATCAGCTCTCAGTCCTCCTCCTTTCTGTCGCTCATTCTCTTCATCTCTATCCGCCAAACCCTCTTCTCTTTCGTCATTCTCTCTCTCTCTCTCTCTCTCTCTCTCTCAACAGTCTCTCCCACTCGTCTCTAGACTCGTCTATACACTGCGGATTTTCCTTTGTCACCGAACACCTAGGAGAATGTCTGATGGAGTTTAATTACCCTTTTTATTACATCGTGGCGTGTGATCAGGATGTCGAGGGCTCACGATAAAATAGCTGGTGATTGTTACGCAACACAATGAGTGTGTCCCAAAATGGCACCCTGTACCCTATGTAGTGCACTACTTTTGACCATGATCCATAAGGAATAGGTTGCCGTTTGGGACGTTGGCAAGCATACAATGACTTCACAACCGGCTAATCAGCCCATCAATTCTTGCTAAAGAGTCGTCGCTGTAGCAATTTCTCACGTCTCCAAACAAAAACGTCCTACTTCAGTACAATGCAGAACTCCTTAAATGTTAGCAATCAGTGGTCTGAGTGTGTGATCAGGACCGGAGAGACGAGAGCAGTGGGATGGAAGGAAGGCGGATTTCTTACCTGGAGGAGTGAAGAGGGTAGCAGCAATCATGACCAAGAGACCCCACCTCTCCTTTGGGAACTGGTAGGAAGAGCATGGGGATGGAACAGACACAGCATACAGGTCTAGGTCCCTTTAGCATTACAAATGAATACATTATCAAAGTCCACTTTCAGCCAGTTGATGTCTGTCTGTCTGTCTGTGTGTCTGTCTGTCTCTCTCTCTCTCTCTCTCTCTCTCTCTCTCTTTGTCTCTCTCTCTTTGTCTCTCTCTCTCTCTCTCTCTCTCTTTGTCTCTCTCTCTCTCTCTCTCTCTTTGTCTGTCTCTCTCTCTCTCTCTCTCTTTGTCTGTCTCACTCTCTCTCTCTCTCTCTCTTTGTCTCTCTCTCTCTCTTTGTCTCTCTCTCTCTCTGTTCACCTGTTTCTCACGTCATACTCCAGCACACTTCAGGTTGAGTGCGTCAGTAATGTCATTCACCATCTGAAACAAGCATTTGTATGGATGTTAGAGGTCTAGATGGCTTTGTTGTACTCTTGCAATTTCTGGTGGTGGAGTGCTGCGTAGCTACCGATTTCAGCCTGCTCCACTCTATCTATTGCTGCATGTAATGATGCTCCACACACACACACACACACACACTAGCCTAGCAAACTCTGAAACTCATTTACATGCAGTATTTCAGCAAACCCAAGGCAACATGTAGAGGCAAAAGTATGTCCTGAATGGTTTGCCAAGAAAAGCACTTTGAGCGATGCTAATGAGATCCGCTTGAGGTGAGGCAGTCAGTGGGTTTCCAATATTGTCTCATAAGTTCACATCCTCCTCAAGTCTTCTCCCAGTTGCAATATTAACCTGATCATTAACAAATGCCTCACACTGCAGGCGTCTTTCGTTAGCTCATTAATTAGAGATGTTCTTTGTCTTGGATTGTAGATAATTGCACAAGTGATGCCCGCCACTAAAGCTATTTGCACACCAATTCTCCAGGAAGTTTGCAGAATTGCCTAAAAATTTGAGGATGTGTAGAGATACATCAGACTTTCTTTGGGTTGTGTGTGTCTGTGCAAGGAATGCAGAGGAGAGAGAGAGAGATGGCAAACTCTCCAGGCCTATAGGTTCTGCCGAGGGAGAGAGAGTAGAGGGAGAAAGAGAGAGAGGGCAAAGCGAGCAAACAAGAGAGAGAAATAGAAAACTCTCCCTAGGTTCTGCTGCAGAGAGAGAGGGAGACAGAGAGAGAGAGGTAGCAAACTCTCTAGGCCTCCTATGTTCTGCGGAGAGAGAGAGGGGGAGGGAGAGGGGGAGAGGGGGAGAGAACTCTCCAGGCCTCATAGGTTGGTTCTGCAGAGCTGTTCTGTTGCCTAGGCAAGCCTCTGATGCCTTCCCCTTCAGTTTGACATTCAACACAGTTCCACTCAGCTCCTGACCCCATGACCTCTTCACATCCCTCTCCCAGGTTGTCTGTGACTCACCAGAGTGACTGCGGTGACCTTGAGTTCTGCACTCAGCGGACCTCTTTGAGTAGAGCCGTGAAAAAACCTGCCATAAATATTTTACTGTCCAGATGGATCTATTGTGAGTATAGGTTGTGGGTTACAGTATGTCGTAGGCTTGCAAATTGTTTTTTTTACTTATTCATTGCTTTGTCTATGCCCTATCAACATACAGTGTTGGCTGCATTTTGTTTGTCTACTCGGTTTTGGGTTTTGTTTCTGTTATTCAATTCAGGTGTCTCACTGAAGACACAAATTATGTCCAGCACTAATTGCGTAACTACAGCTTTTTTGGGGGGTCAGAGTCAGAGTTATCGGAAATGCCAGAAGGATTAAGAGGAAGAGTACCCTGTTTTCCATCCCAAGTTTTCCCAGAGTATCTTCTTCACATGAATAGCCCTCCCCCAAGGAGTGTCTCTCAAAATGGCAGGCGGAGCAGCATGCTAAAGGTTCTCAGTGTTTTTTTCTCACTTTTTACTTATAATTCCCAAAAAACAAGCGAATTCCCAGGGCAACTTCATCATACTTTTCTCTCTGAGTCTCAGTATGGTTGATGTTATGGCTTCAAGAGGACCCTGTGAAGTCTCACTCTCCTCAGAGCTGAAGCAGCGGAGGGTTTCAGCCATCAAGAAAACAAAGGAATCTGGAATCACCAGTTCCCCATTTGCCAGAGCAAAGTTAAAAGTGGCACATTTCCTTCTAATGCTCAGAGACCTCTTTTTTAAATGTACTTACTGTATATTTTAATGTCTAATGCACACTGCTGCTACAGCGCTCTCAAAAGTTACAGTAGCTGTCTATTGTAAAAGCTTGTCTTTCAAAGAAAACACAAACAGGGAATGTTCCACGCGCTTCTTGGAAAAATGGATGTATGCTTACTATGCGACCATTGCAACCGAGGACATATATTATGTGATTGCAGTGAAAGCCAATAAACGTTGCCATTCGCAACCTAGAGAACCGAATAATTATCCTGATGGCTACAGTTACGTTCTGCATCAACATGAACATGAAAGTTGATCCTTCATTTGTACATTTGGATTACACCAATAACCTGTTGGCAGTGAAATATAATGTCAAGCTATAGACATTAGGCTTTCTCCCAGCCAGATCAATTGCATTAACTCTCACATTACAGCTTGCAACCCCCAAAAAAATGTGGCCCTGGCGTTTTGTCCACACTACCCCACATCACTACGTCATCCATTTTGTCATATCGTACAAATTTTTTCAATTAGTGTGATATGTTACAAGTCCAATTCTTGAACATTTTTATTAATTTGTTGTGCTTAAGAGCCATGTTGTAAAAGCCAAGCTAACGACTACGCAAAATGAGTACCTGCCATATGTGTTACCCTGAATTAACGCCTACCCTAAGTGTTAATTACTATTACAGGGTTCCAGACTAACATTTCACCCTGTGGTGAACTAACTTTTAAAGTTGATGGCACCAGCCCATGATTTGGTCGGACCCTTATAAGATCCACCATAATGTTTTATTTAGAAGTGTAACATCTAACACGTCCAAGCAGGAATGCAAGTTTCAAGATATTTTGATGTGCAACCCTAATCCAGTGAATGGCATGAATTTTGGGTTGACAATAAGAACTTAGTTGCTATATTTTACTGTAAACATAGGACTCCAGAATTTACAGATTTCTGTTAAATAGATATTAATTGTATAGATCTTTCTGTGCACTAAATATCACAAGATAATTAATTTGGGGTTTAACGCCTGAGGAAGTGGAAACTCAAAAACACATTAACTAGATTGCTAAATCTTAATATAATGCCCACATCTAGTAGCCAAGTAAGCATCCAACAGTGAATGCGTTGTCCTGTTCTTTTTTTGCAGTTGTGCTCGGCACTGCATATCTCGAAGCCAAATTAAATATCTTGGTTGTAAAATAGTTGCTATTGAGCTGAATACTGAGAGTTGAGAAATACCATTATACCTACAGAAAGCTGAGACCCTCCTTTATTTGAAATGTTATACGATTAGAAGACCTTTTCCTCTGGAGCGCATGGGGGGGGGAAAGGAGAGTGGCTCACTCATCACAGCAGCAAGCCCCAACGAAACAGACACAGGAGCAGGCCCCAACGAAACAGACACAGGAGCAGGCCCCAACGAAACAGACACAGGAGCAGGCCCCAACGAAACAGACACAGGAGCAGGCCCCAACGAAACAGACACAGGAGCAGGCCCCAACGAAACAGACACAGGAGCAGGCCCCAACGAAACAGACACAGGAGCAGGCCCCAACGAAACAGACACAGGAGCAGGCCCCAACGAAACAGACACAGGAGCAGGGCAGACACTTATTGGTGGTTTTAGCCGTCCAAAAAATAAGATGTTTTGAGTGAGGTGACAATGTAGAATGTGCTCTTTCTAAATGTATAGGCACCTTTTCAATTGTCTGACTAATGACAGAGTCAGGCCCGGGTCTCTTGATGAGCATTTCACTTTGAATGTGAATTTGAGCGACCTCAGCTCAGCCAATCAGAAAGCAGGGCCGGCCATCCCACTGATCACCCAAATGCTCATTATAGATTATTATGACAGCAGAGAAATTGCACAAAAATTTACCAAAACATTATTGGCCTCTGACATTGTCTCATACAAATAATACACACAAAACACTTTTTTGTGTGCCAATTTCAACCTACACAACCAACTAAAAAATTGTCCAGCCCATTTGCCAGAATTACCAGAGAAACTGAGTGACATGGAGCCAGAATGGCCAGGAGAGGGCTCTGCCTGTCAGAGAACAGACAAGCTACTTATAGCACTGAGCCTATACTATCACATCACCCACCATCATCATCATCATCCTCATCCATACCCCTGGAGACCGACCGGCATTAATACGCTGGGCCAGGCATCGACTGCCTTTGAATATTTCAATATAGCCCTGCTTATCTCTCAACTCTGTGACCTGCAGGTGAGAGAGAGGGTGAGCGAGCGGGAGAGAGAGAGAGAGAGAGTGCAGCGCGAGAAGTATGGAATGGATACTGTCTGTGTGCTGATATAAGTGAGGTACAGCCTGAAGGTACAGTAGGTTTGTTTATGAATAGCAGATCTCGCTGCACTCTCTTGTGGGCCCACAACTGATACTGAATTCCAGTATTTGTTTTGAATCCCTAGTCAAATGGCCAGGGGAATGTAATAAAAGCAACTGCTACAGTAAGTATTTTACTTCCTGGAAAGCAACTGCTACAGTAAATATTTTACTTCCTGGAAAGCAACTGCTACAGTAAGTATTTTACTTCCTGGAAAGATGTTCTCTAGTCTGTTCTTTTTGAGTGCACCTCTTCAATGCCCTATTCCTAATTTAAAAAGGTTCTTAGGTAGGTGTTAAGAGAGTACCTGCTTTAAAAGGATATATTAGCGTATTCAGATCAATGTTGAGGTTAATTTGCCCTGCAGATTTATCAGTTTAACTGTTTCATATTCAGGGTTGTAACCTGCCAGTAATGAACTACAGTATCTGTCCTAATGTGAATACCATATCTGACTGGTCCGGCGTCATTAGACGATGTACGATCACGAATATCCTACCAACGGGACATCAAAAACTGTAACATCTTATGTTTCTCGAGTCGTGGCTGAACGACAACATGTATAACATTCAGCTGGCTGTCACACCCTAATCTGTTTCACCTGTCTTTGTGCTTGTCTCCACCCCCCTCCAGGTGTCGCCCATCTTCTTCATCATCCCCAGTGTTTTTATCCCTGTGTTCTATGTTTGGCTGATGTCAGTTCGTTTTGTTCATCAAGCCTACCAGCGTTTTCCCCCTTTACTCCTGTCTCACTAAAGTGCCTGTTTTCTTGTGTTTCCCGGTTTCGACCTTTACTCTGCCTGACCCTGACCCTGAGTCTGAGCCTGAGCCTGAGCCTGCCTGCCGTCTTGTACCTTTGCCCCACTACTCTGGATTACCAAACTCTGCTTGCCCCTGACCTGTCTTTTGCCTGCCCCCTGTTGGTATAATAAACATTTGTCATTCCAATGATACTAGCGGGATATACACTGCACCAGCTAGATAGAACAGAAGACGAAGGGTGGCGGTCTGTGTATATTTGTAAACAACAGCTGGTGTACGAAATCTAAGGAAGTCTCTAGAGTTTGCTCGCCTGAAGTAGAGTATCTCATGATAAGCTGTAGAACACACTATTTACCAAGAGAGTTTTCATCTATACTCATTTCTACCAGCATGGTAAATGTGCAAACAGAGGAAAAAAAACTCTAGACTACCTTTACACCACACAAGCAAAACTAAAGCAGGAAGCACCAGTGACTCGGTCAAGAAAGAAGCAGTCAGATGACGCAGATGCTAAGCTACAAGACTGTCTTGCTAGCACAGACTGGAATATGTTCCTGGATTCTTCCAATGGCATTGAGGAGTACACCACATCAGTCACTGGCTTCATCAATAAGTGCATCAATGACGTCGTCCCCACAGTGACTGTAAGTACATACACCAACCAGTAACTATGGATTACAGGCAACATCCGCACTGAGCTAAAGGGTAGAGCTGCCGCTTTCTAGGAGCGGGACTCTAACCCGGACGCTTATAAGAAATCCCGCTACGCCCTCAGACGAACCATCAAACAGGCAAAGCGACAACCTGTTGTATTTGGCGCACGTGACAAATACACTTTGATTTAAATACGGTTGGAACAGCATTGGACTGTGAATGTCATTAAACAAGCATGCCAGGGCCTCCTTGTCAATATCTATTACCATCAGACAGGTGATTCTCTTATATGTAGCCTGGCTTCTTGGCTGTGTCCCAAATGTTGCCCTATTCACTACGTAGTGCAATACTTCCCTATGGGCCGTGGTCAAAATTAGTGCATTACATAAAGGGAATATGGTGCCATTTGGGACACAGTTTCTTAAGGACAGACCCTGTGGCTGGTGGGGCTTCCTGAATGCACAATGAGGCAATGACCATCAGGCATCAGGGTAATCCCATCAAAAACCGCACACTAACTGCCACATGTCAGTTAGCTCTTGCCAATGCATTTGAATGGAATTCACACGGTTAGCAATCTAGAGGCCATTGCACTGTTTTGTTGTCTGGTAACAAACAGCATGATTGAACGCAGAGTAACAGCAGGTAGTGGGTTGCCAATCTGTCTGTTAGAAGAGCCCATCAATGGGGTCTGATTATTGGCTATGGGAGCAGAAAGAGCAGGAGGTAGCCTCACCTAGAACCCAAGACCCAAAGTGGATAGCCCTATTATAGCCTAGAATGGGAAACAAACTTGAGGAGGGATTTAACACAAACCAGCAGAGGACCGAACACGCCCCCATTCACATCGACGGGGCTGTAGTGGAGCGGCTCAAGAGTTTCAGGTTCCTTGGTGTCCAAACACAACAAGAAAGTTGTGAAGAGGGCACGACAACGCCTTTTCCCCCTCAGGAGATTGAAAAGATTTGGCATAGGTCTTCAGATCCTCAAAATGTTCTACAGCTTCACTATCGAGAGCATCCTGACTGGTTGCATCACATCCTGGTATGGCAACTGCTCGGTATCCGACCATAAGTAGCTACAGAGGGTAGCGCGTATGGTCCAATACATCACTGGAGCCAGGCTTCCTGCCATCCAGGACCTCTACACCAGGCGGTGTCAGAATTTTTTTTGGGGTCAAAGACTCCAGTCACCAAAGACTGTTCTCTCTAGGTCTAGGTCCACAAGGCTCTTTAACAGCTTCTACCCCCAAGCCTTAAGACTGCTGAACAATCAATCAAACAGCCACCCGGACTATTTGCATTGTTTTTACACTGCTGCTACTCGCTGTTTATCATCTATGCATAGTCACTTTACCCCTACCTACATGTACAAATTACCTCGACTAACCTGTACCCCCGCACATTGACTCGGTACCGGTACCCCCGCACATTGACTCGGTACCGGTACCCCTTCACATTGACTCGGTACCGGTACCCCCTCACATTGACTCGGTACCGGTACCCCCTCACATTGACTCGGTACCGGTACCCCCACACATTGACTCGGTACCGGTACCCCCTCACATTGACTCGGTACCGGTACCCCCACACATTGACTCGGTACCGGTACCCCCGCACATTGACTCGGTACCGGTACCCCTCACATTGACTCGGTACCGGTACCCCCTCACATTGACTCGGTACCGGTACCCCCTCACATTGACTCGGTACCGGTACCCCCTCACATTGACTCGGTACCGGTACCCCCTCACATTGACTCGGTACCGGTACCCCCTCACATTGACTCGGTACCGGTACCCCCGCACATTGACTCGGTACCGGTACCCCCGCACATTGACTCGGTACCGGTACCCCTCACATTGACTCGGTACCGGTACCCCCTCACATTGACTCGGTACCGGTACCCCCACACATTGACTCGGTACCGGTACCCCCTCACATTGACTCGGTACCGGTACCCCCTCACATTGACTCGGTACCGGTACCCCCGCACATTGACTCGGTACCGGTACCCCCGCACATTGACTCGGTACCGGTACCCCCTGTATAGAGCTTCATTGTTGTTATTTTATTGTGTTACTTTTTTTAAACTTTAGCTTATTTAGTAAAAACTGCATTGTTAGTTAAGGGCTTGTAAGTAAGCATTTTACGGTAAGGTCTACACCTGTTGTATTCGGCGCATGTGACAAATAACATTTAATTTGATTTGATTTGAGAGAGGATCATGGAATAGCATAGTCTGTGGGGTAGGAAGGGAGAAGGAGGGAAGGAGCGAAGGAGAATGGGTTGAGGGAACCTTGCAGACCCTAATTGGTTTCTCATTCTGGGGCATCCATTGCTCCGTGCCTCTGGGAGCTAGAGCTGTGCTCAGAAAGCCAAGACTGAGAGCAAAGCCTTCGGATTTAAAAGAAATATGTATCTTAAAGGAACGCTGTGTAGCTTGTGGAGGGGTACTATACAGGGATCTATAATTCATAAGACCTTCTCCTTATTAGGGGTCTTCTAACAGTGCCAAGGGTGCTTACGCAGGGCTCTGTATCGGAAGAAAGGCTTCTCGAAGGAGCGACGCGGTTACAGAGGAACCCGCCGGCGCCCGATGACACCACCGGCAGCCACCACCACTGCACTCCCACCCGTTTTTCGACATAGATTCCTTTGTCATTCATGATCACTCACACATCTGGAACTTCTCTGCCATCCCAATCTATGCTTCTTAGCATAACAATGGGTATGGAATATACAGTTGAAGTCAGATGTTTACATACACTTTAGCAAATACATTTAAACTCAGTTTTTCACAATTCCTGACATTTAATCCTAGTAAAAATTCCCTGTCTTAGGTCAGTTAGGATCACCACTTTATTTTAAGAATGTGAAATGTAATAACATTTACTGATAGCACTGAGCCTATATAAGATTTATTTCAGCTTTTATTTCTTTCATCACATTCCCAGTGGGTCAGAAGTTTACATACACTCAATTAGTATTTGATAGCATGGCCTTTAAATTGTTTAACTTGGGTCAAACATTTTGGGTAGCCTTCCACAAGCTTCCCACAATAAGTTGGGTGAATTTTGGCCCATTCCTCCTGACAGAACTGGTATAACTGAGTCAGGTTTGTAGGCGTCCTTGCTCGCAAACACTTTTTCAGTTCTTTCTTTCAATATGATTGAGGTCAGTGCTTTGTGATGGCCACTCCAATACCTTGACTTTGTTGTCCTTAAGCCAACTTTGGAAGTATGCTTGGGGTCATTGTCCATTTGGAAGACCCATTTGCGACCAAGCTTTAACTTCCTGACTGATGTCTTGAGATGTTGCTTCAATATATCCACATAATTTTCCTTCCTCATGATGCCATCTATTTTGTGAAGTGCACCAGTCCCTCCTGCAGCAAAGCACCCCCACAACATGATGCTGCCACCCTCGTGATTCACGGTTGGGATGGTGTTCTTCGGCTTGCAAGCCTCCCCCTTTTTTCCTCCAAACATAACAATGGTCATTATGGCCAAACAGTTCTATTTTTGTTTCATCAGACCAGAGGACATTTCTCCAAAAAGTACAATCTTTGTCCCCATGTGCAGTTGCAAACCGTAGTCTGGCTTTTTTATGGCGGTTTTAGAGCAGTGGCTTCTTCCTTGCTGAGCGTCCTTTCAGGTTATGTCGATATAGAACTCGTTTTACTGTGGATATACATACTTTTGTACATGTTTACTCCAGCATTGTTCTGGGATTGATTTGCACTTTTCACACCAAAGTACGTTCATCTCTAGGAGACAGAACTCGTCTCCTTCCTGAGCGGTATGACTGCTGCGTGGTCCCATGGTGTTTATACTTGCGTACTATTGTTTGTACAGATGAACATGGTACCTTCAGGCGCTACAATGTTTTTTCTGAAGTCTTGGCTGATTTCTTTTGATTTTCCCATGATGTCGAGTAAAGAGGCACTGAGTGATGATGTCAATTAGCCTATCAGAAGCTTCTAAAGCCATGACATCATTTTCTAGAATTTTCCAAGCTGTTTAAAGGCACAGTCAATTTAGTGTATGTAAACTTCTGACCCACTGGAATTGTGATACAGTGAATTATAAGTGAAATATTCTGTCTGTAAACAATTATTGGAATAATTACTTGTGTCATGCACAAAGTAGATGTCCTAACCGACTTGCCAAAACTATAGTTTGTAAACATGAAATCTGTAGAGTGGTTGAACAATGAGTTTTAATGACTTCAACCGAAGTGTATGTAAAGCTCTTGGCTTGTTTAAAGAAGTGCTGTTGCTGCCATTTTTTAATCCATACACCGTATGGATTACATCCGTATTATACATATCATATTACATACGTATTATACATGTCATATTACATCCATATTATACATATCATATTACATACGTATTATACATATCATATTACATCCATATTATACATATAATATTACATACGTATTATACATATCATATTACATACGTATTATACATATAATATTACATACGTATTATACATCATATTACATACGTATTATACATATCATATTACATCCATATTATACATATCATATTACATCCATATTATACATATCATATTACATACGTATTATACATATCATATTACATACGTATTATACATATCATATTACATACGTATTATACATATCATATTACATACGTATTATACATATCATATTACATACGTATTATACATATCATATTACATACGTATTATACATATCATATTACATACGTATTATACATATCATATTACATACGTATTATACATATCATATTACATACGTATTATACATATCATATTACATACATATTATACATCATATTACATACATATTATACATCATATTACATACATATTATACATATAATATTACATACATATTATACATCATATTACATACATATTATACATATCATATTACATACATATTATACATATCATATTACATACATATTATACATCATATTACATACATATTATACATCATATTACATACATATTATACATATCATATTACATACATATTATACATCATATAAAATACATATTATACATCATATTACATACATATTATACATATCATATTACATACATATTATACATATCATATTACATACGTATTATACATATAATATTACATACATATTATACATCATATAAAATACATATTCTACATCATATTACATACATATTATACATCATATTACATCCATATTATACATATCATATTACATCCATATTATACATATCATATTACATACATATTATACATATCATATTACATACATATTATACATATCATATTACATACATATTATACATCATATTACATACATATTATACATATCATATTACATACACCATCCATCCATTCATACAATTTGTTTCTATTTTACTTTGAACTGTAAGCATAATTAATTTACTGTAGTTTGGAATATACTGTATGAATGAATTCTGATCATACTCCTGACATGTGAAGTAGTAATACGGGGCAGTGGTGAGCGTTTGTGTTAGTGTGTCTTAGCATGTGTGTGTGTACGGTGTGTGTACGCTGCACTGTGTGTGTCCGTACAGTACGTGTGTGTCTGTATGTGTGAGTGATGTGTGAACGTGTGTGTGTATGCATGTGTGTGTGACTGATAAATACAGAGGCTGGACAGACAGGGAGGCCAGCCCTCATCCCTGGCCAGTACTCATTAGAGCGCAGCTGCCACACGTGTGATAAGATCTAATCACGTCAAACGAAGTCCTCTGATTTATTTTTTATCATTACCTCCCCCAGGTTTCCTTTTCACTTCGTGTTTGGCTCATAATCAAAAGTAATATAGACGGCAGTGAAGTTTCTTTCTTGAGTGGAACATTCTGTCCAGATTTCAAGGCTAAATCTTAAGTAAGAGTAGTACACTCTTAGAACAAACAGTGCTATCTAGAACTTTGGCTGTCCGCATAGGAGAACCCTTTGGAGAACCCTTTTTGGTTCCAGGAAAAACCCTTTTTGGTTCCAAGTAGAACCATTGTGGGTTCCATGTAGAACCATTTCCACAGAGAGTTCTACATGGAACCCACAATGGTTCTACTTGGAACCAAAAAGCGTTCTTTAAAGTGTTCTCCTATGGGGACAGCTGAAGAACCCTTTTTTTTCTAAGATTGTATCCAGCAGTACAAGCAGTACAAGATACTCTATGGATAGATATGATCATTTTATAGTAATACAGATTATATAATATATATATATATATATATATATATATATATATATATATATATATATATATATATATAAAAATTACTGTAAGCCTATATAACGTATCACAAGGGACACTGTTAGAGGCATTATTCTCTGGTATATTGAATTCCACATGTGCCCTTAATACAGCTGAAATGGAATGCTGTGCAGCCGTGATCTGAACCAGATAAACGTTGATTACAGTTGCACTGTGATAAATGGAAGGGCTAGGGCGCCCATGTGAGCAGTTTTACTCACCATAGATCACACTTTGTCAGTGGGCTGTAGTGGAGCAGCTTTCTACTGTCCATTTCAAGAGGAGTCAATAAGCTGTAGTAATGTAGGGTTGGCTGCATATAGCAGCAGCAACAGTAACATTAAGTCATGGATGGATAACCTGTGTGGGTGCATGTGTGGTTGTCTTCAGCGGAGGACACACACATTTGTGCAGAAGCTAGACGATATTGTGGTATAATCTTCCCTGCTACTGCTATCATGCATCATTGTATCCTCTCATTCCCCCTACATGACACAAACTGCTGTGTTTATCAACGTGGTTACACCGTCTCTCATGTCATTAGCCCTGATCATTTTTCTTAATATGGTTGCATGCCTGGCAACTGTGTGTGTGTGCGTGTGCAACACACAAATACACAGAGCTTGATTTGCAGAGCTGGAATACTGGCAATTCAATTTAATTTGAGCCTCGTTATGTAAATGAGTTAGGACAGTCTGCTCTTTTTTTCCATGCATGAAAATCATTATCTACTTATATTTGCTGTGTGTTTATGGCCTTTTGACCGTGCAAGGTTGGCGATAAAGCAATGGATTTCTCTTACATTACTTACACTTCTGAGTCTCTAGTACTTTTTTGAGTCAATAGATTTGCTAAATAATTAGGCATGGAAATCAATAGTTATATTGATATTACACAATGTTTCCACTGCAGCTGAAAATACAACTTAATTATTTCTGAGAAATGAAGCTCCAACCCAACCCGAGCATCAACCAATCAAGGGAAGAGACTGCAGCAAGCCAGGGGTCAAAGGTAAATTCATTAAGTCTCAAATCATAGGTTGCCACAAATTCCCATCTTTTTCCATTAAGTATAATGGTGATTGGCTGAGCAGATATGCTGAAATTAGAAACGGCCAGTAACTAGGCAGATTCTATTTTATGTGAACTACAGGAAATGTTCAGAGCTCTCAAAACAATGTTCACTGAACTGGATTCAATTAACTTAATTAGCATTCATATGATTTGGTTGATTCTGCAGCAATTCTGCCTTGTACTATAAAAGTACAGTTCCCGTTTACTTATCTAGTAATTACACATTTGTTATCAATTCAAATGAAATTATTTGTGACCACCCAGCATTTGGAGAACATACTCTAATGTAAAGGATTAATGTGACCAAGTGCATTATTTTCCATAATGAATCTTCTCTCTCAGTAGTATTGCCTCATTTAACATGAAAGTGAAAGTTAGTTTTCACCAAAACTCTTCATCTTTCTGTTGTCTTAATGTCTTGTTTATTTCCTACAAGTAGCACATCGTTTGTTGCATAATAATTCCTTTGTTTTGAGTTGGAAATATTAAACAACTGGAGCCTTTTTTGCATTGTATAGAAATGGTAAAATAATCTCTCTCACACAAGACAGCCATTAGACTTTTGTTTGTCGTAGAGAGAATGTCTTAATGTTTTATTCTCTTTGAAATAATGAAATTGCAACAAGATGAAAACTAGTTAATTTCTAAATCCATTCCGCATTTCGCATTGGCCTATTACGCTCGAGTATTTAGAATGAGAATTTCCAAGTACTTGTTTCAGTCAAAAAGGCAATGTGACATTGACATGTCATTACTCCTTTAAAATAAAAATACATTCTGTCTGCCATCTAATCAAGACTGATTCTGCAGCGGTGGGAAGCTTCTGTTCAAAGTCAGCTACCGTGACACTGTAATCCTGTCTCCCATAGCTACCTTGTTTTTAGTGCTCATGTTCCTTTTCGGTTAATTTCGGCTTCCCTTCATGGCAGAACTTTGGCTGGCCTCTCGCCAGTCCATACTACTGGACAGCCATGTGAAAGATTGCCCCATTCGGGGGAGAACAATGACTGCAATGTCCCTTCATAAAAGGCTCCTTGGCATTATCTGCTAAATTGTGTCTCCGGCTTTATGCCTAGAAGTCCGACTTTCATTAACTTTTTATCACTGGTTTATGACAGTGGCTCTGCAGAGAGCGACCCAGTCCTCGGTGATACTAGCTAAGGGGTTGGCTTTAAAATTAAAACAGACATGTCTTTCTTTTTGACGCTGCTACTTCCTTCGGTCAGAGTCTGCTCCCTTGTCCTCCCTCTATCACCTGCTTGGGTAAGGGCTGATAAAAATAGCTTGGCTTTCTGCAGCGGTGTGTATTGTTAGTCAGTGTTGCTGTCACAGCCTGTTTACGCACAAACAGCCTTTCCGAAAAGTCTGCGGTCCTCATACTGTCATATGTGATCGGGTGGATGGAGTTGGACGGCCCGTTCTGCCAGCGTGCAGAGGATGTGTTTCGAAGGCCCGAGGCCATAGCCTGAGCGGTCACTGTCAGCTCTGGTCTTGGCTTAGGGCCCGAGTGGATCAGCTGAGGTAGAGCATTGAAACGTGACAGGAGAAGGATGTAGGGGGAGGAAGGTTGCTTACAGAATATGCTTTGGAATGGAGAGATCCTACGAGGGCCAGCTTGACTAAAACCACACATGACTCACTGCCCGCAGGCAGATCAGGAAAGGGTCCTGTCAAGCTCTATTACTCTATCTACCTCTGCTGTAAAGCAATGTTGCTTCTACAGCAGAGACCTATCCTGTTGTGTGTCGTTGTCTAAGGAGGCCATGTTTACAGTAGGTAGCACTATGTGGTGTAGTGGAACCAGACTTGAAACATACTGTAAATATTTTGATATTTTTGAAAGGACAGTCACCTTTTATGTATGTTTTTTTTGTTCTACTCCTCACCATAGTAATTTCCCTGAGTTGTTTATGCACGTGGCATACAGTTTTAATCTATGCAACACTGTAAGGGAAATAAAATGGAATCAAACAACGACAGTAAAGCAGACCTCGTCGATATTACACGTTAGTGTTTATATCAGTCTCTCACACAAGACTTTTGTTAACCATTGAAGTTCATCAGACGTTGTTTGTCGTAGAGAGAATGTCTTAATGTTTTATTCTCTTTGAAATAATGAACTGCAACAAGATGAAAACTAGTTAATTTCTTAATCCATTCCGCATTTCGCATTGGCCTATTACGCTCGAGTATTTAGAATGAGAATTTTGTCTATTGAATTTTCAGTATTTTGCAACTATGAACTGTTTGTATATGCTTATTTTTGGCTAATTTCCGAGTACTTGTGTCAGTCAAAAAGGCAATGTGACATTGACATGTCATTGCTCCTTTAAAATAAAAATACAATCCGTCTGTCATCTAATCAAGACTGGTACTGCAGCGGTGGGAAGCTTCTGTTCAAAGTAAGCTAGGGTAGCTCTGTTTTTTTTTTTTAACAAACAATGACAGTTACTACACCGATATTACACGCTAGTGTTTATATCAGTCTCAGGTTTTCATAAGCACATCAGTCCACTACAATCTCTTCCATCATACATGATCTCCAACAACCCCACAGCGCCTTGAGCTAGCATCAACATGGTAACACTCAACAAATGAGTGCTCCTTACAATGCCAGTGGCAGAAGTAAAGTCTGCTGTAAACTGAATGAGTAATCCATGTTCAGCAGAAGTATTAGTCACATTCTAATCTCTCCTCCATAGGAATCAGAAATGTGTTATTGGCGTGTTGGTTTTAGTCATTATTAAAAAGACTGATAAATACTAACAACAGACAAAAAAGGCAATTCTGTTATCAGTAATAGCTTGTATGCCAACAGCGTCCACAACAAAGCTGCCAAATGTGATTAAATAGACAGGTGAGCGTCACTGCAGTTAAAAGAGCTTAAATGTATACATGTTCATTTGTCCAAATCTTTTAGCTGCACATTGGCAGCTACATAACGGAAAGCCAAACTTAACAGAAGAAACAATGATTGATCAGTCATGACATTATGGATTTTGCCCTGGTTCAATTTGTGGAGGTAATGAATTTGTCAGGGAACTCTCAATGGTAGCTACCAGCTACACAGGGTCACTGTTGGTGGGCCAGCCACCCAGCTGTTTGCCTAAGGGTTGGTTGGAAGTTTAACTCTCTCTTTGACTATGAAGGGACGATTGAATTAGACAGCAGTGGGAAGCCTGAGGGCCTCTCTGGCTGTCGCAATATGGACACTGTATATTGACTCTCCCTTCGTTGGCCCAAAGACTCAACACATAACTCCATAGGGTCTGCGCTAGTCCTGAATATGCTTAGTGAAGACTGGCAGTGGCCCTGATATGATAATTTCGATTTCTAGCGGATGTATGAATGGATACGAGTCCCTCAGCTATCACTCCACCAATGCACTCACAAACCATAAAACACCCCTTGCAATCAAAAACCATAAAAAAGCCAATTCCATTTGCAGTGTGTTTCCCGATAAGCAAATTGGAGAAGGGCCAAGCTGCTTTAACCATTAGCCTTCCACTGGGATCAAGGAACTGGAATTTCCCGCTCTGGTAAACAGTCAAATCTTGATCATCCATATTGACTCTCCATTTCCACAGGGCTTTTGCATCACTTCACTTCAGGCTTCAATTGAAACTTTTCTGGACTTGAAACAGACCGAACATCAACTGTGTCGTCATTATTATACCATCTCCTATATTATCATATCCAGATGGGTGCGCTTCATTGATCCGTGAAGTGGTCATTGGAGTGTTACTCGATGAATAGAGGCCTGATCAAGCAGAGGCGGTTGCCGTGGCGACGGAGAGGAGGGGATCACAGGTAAGGGCATGGATGATTGCCTGAACTGAAGTGCTGGTTGATGAGAGGACGGAGCTTCACTGTACAATCACAGCCAGCGAGCATTGAGCTTTCTGTCGTTTAGTGACAGACAAAAAACACAGAACAGTTTGGATGGAGCAGTGATGGAGACTGGATTTCCGAATGGCCTAAAATCTGAGAGCGACCAAGCAAATAGTAAAAGTGCTGTAACTGCAGTCCACTGTGGTATTTTGGATACAGTAATTGCATAATAACTGCAGTTACGATGCGCTCTGACTGCAATCTTTTTTCGTAACGGTATATCTGAAATCTCATGAGAGTAGAGCAGGTCTCCGTCTGATATAGTCTGAAACCTTTTAATGGCTGTAGTATACCTGCCTCCATCCAATTAGAGAAACTCTGATTACCATATGAATTCCCACGATTGCAAACAAAATCAATTGGAGACAACATGCAAACACATTAGTCTAAAAAGAATAATACATTTTCCTCTTGGTACACGACGTCGTGACGCATCTGTGCTATGAAAATAACCTTTCACAGTTTGCTCTTAATCCTTCTGTTGTGCTCCGGTTTTCTCTCTGAAAAATGTAGTTCATTTCATCTGATTGTCATAAGGTTACATTACTTTGTTCACACAGGGCATCTGAACACACAAAATACATTTGGATGATTTTCATTAAATTTTGGGTGTTTTATTTAACTTTTGTACACCTGTGGTGTTCCCAGTCAAAAATGACCGGTCATTAGAAATGAATGGGTGAGACTACAATTAGTGTATAAAATTCATCATTCATTAGATGGACACACTTCCTCTCCCAGACCCCTACATGCATGTGTGTTTGAGCACACACACACACACACACACACACACACACACACACACACACACACACACACACACACACACACACACACACACCTCCCCTTCTTGGCTTCCATGGCAACCCCCACGGGAACCTTTCCCCAATAGAATCTTTCCCCCACGGGAACCACACCTGTTGGCATTCTCACAAACAATCGCAACATTGTTTAAATAATATATATAACTTTTCTCGCAGCTCTGGTATATAAAGCTTTTTTGAGGCCTTGCTCACAATTCATTCTGTGGCAGCACAATGACCAAACGATATACTGTATGTGAGGCTCTTGATCATATCTTTGATCATGACACTGCTGAGGAGGAGAGAGGCCAGGAAACTGACAGTGAAGATGAATTAGAGGAGGAAGTGTCAGAAGTTAAAGACAACACAGAATATGATCCAGACCAAGAGACAACCGATGTGGAACAATCCAGTGATGAGGAAGAGGGCCCTGCTGAGGTTGTTGTTACATTCCGGTGATGAGGAAGAGGGACCTGCTGAGGTTGTTGTTACATTCCAGTGATGAGGAAGAGGGCCCTGCTGAGGTTGTTGTTACATTCCAGTGATGAGGAAGAGGGCCCTGCTGAGTTTGTTGTTACATTCCGGTCATTGAATGGGAATTTGTCCTGGTCTTCATCCCCACCTGAGAGGAGAGGTCGGCTGTCGGCTGAAAATGTTATCAGGATGACCCCAGGGCCAACGAGATACGCCATATCCCGGGTTGATGACATAAAATCCTGCCATAAATAGCAAATAGAAGTTCAAAACTTGTAATGTTCACAAGAACTTAAGTTGATAAAAAGATCTAACACCACATTAGGTGATAATATATGTATTATTATGGATTTATAATCAGCTATAATGGAGCGGCCATTTTGGACCAGGAACACAGAATTAATGAAGATAAAACGAACACAACAGGAGGGTTAAAGATGATCCGTGAATCACCTATGGGGAAAGTGCTTTGTGTAAAATGATGCCCCTAATAGTCCTCTACAGATGCCCCATTATCGATTCCCATCCACAGCCAATACCAAGCTTAATCTAGCAAGGCAGTGGAGCAGCAGAAGCATCATCCACCCATGTCCCCCCTCTACAACGTGGTTCATAGAGATTAATGGCCTCCTAAACACAGCAGCTTATTTTTTAGGCCTCAACACTCTCTGCTGACAGATTAATTGTAGCTAATAAAATCTGTTTGTGGCTCCTTGCTTCATCTTGTAGCTAAAGCCATACAAGAGAAACATTTAGAGGGCGAAAGAAACGCTGTACTGAAGCCAGCCTAGCCAGGGAACGACTGTTGTGTTATCTTATCGTGCACTGTAAGTGTTCTTGTGGCCATGGTGTCAGGTGTTGTCTGGGTGTTGTCAGTGTAGAAGGCACTCAAAGTCACTGGCAGCAAGCTTGTGAGAAAGACAGCATGTCAGAGAGAAGAAGAGAGGAGGAGGGCTGTGGTTGACATTGGAGGTGAAGGGTGTTTGTGAAAGTTGTTCCTACTTCAAAAACACATAGTAGAAAAGTGAAATAGCCTGCCTTTGTTATTTTGGCTCATTAAAAAACAGGATTCAGTGTTTAATATGTAGTTCAGAGGTGGGATGAGGGCTTATTCCAGCTATTGTTACCTCTTTTCTGTAAGTTCTGTTTTTTCTGCAAAAAAAAACCTTCTGTCGATTTTTACAATATGTAGAACATAGGCTTTTGCAAATCTAATTTCTCAAACCTAAAGTGCACAGCATGGCACCTTTGCCATGATTTGCTTTATGCTGTCATTATGATAAATCAGACTATTCTCTGTTCCATATTTTTTCTGTTATTCATGGTTCGCATTGGCAAACCACATTTTCTGTGGCAAGAAAATGTCTGCGATTCCCTCCTTGACATTTGCGCCAGTAGCATTTGTTTAATTCTGCTTGTTTCCTTTATACAAGCCTGTTTTATCACCTTAAAGGCCCAGTGCAGTCAAAATGCAGTTTTTCCTTTGTTTTGTGTTATATTCTACAACAGCTTAAAGTGTGAAAAAATGTGATCAGTGTTATTTCCTGATAGTTTCTGGTTGGAAATACAATCTGCACAGGACCTTTAAATCAGCAGGTTTGCATGGGCGGGAGCATCGTCTTGCCTGGTGACATCACCAGGTGGTAAATGAGTTAATAGACCAATAACAGAGAGAGTTACAAACCTCTCAATAACAATAACAGCTAGTCTTCTGTTTGACCCCACTCTGACCACTCCCAGACAGTCCTGGCAAAAATTTCCTTGGGGACCCGCTCTTTGGATGACATAGACTGACCAGGTGAATCCAGGTGAAAGCTATGATACCTCATTGATGTCACTTGTTAAATTCACTTCAATCAGTGTAGATGACAGGGAGAAGACAGAACGATTTTTAAGCCTTGAGATAATTGAGACTGATTGTGTACGTGTGACATTCAGAGGGTGAATGGGCAAGGCGAAAATATTTAAGTGCCTTTTAAACGGGGTATGGTAGTAGGTGCAGGCGCACCGGTTTGTTTCAAGAACGATAACGATGCTGGGTTTTTCACGCTCAACAGTTTCCCGTGTGCATCAAGAATGGTCCACCACCCAAAGTACATCCAGACAACTTGACACAACAGTGGGAAGCATTGGAAATCAACATGGGCCAACATCCATGTGGAACACTTTCGACATTTTGTAGGTTGACACCTCAGTATTAGGAAGGTGCTCTTAATGTTTATGTCCAAACAAGCTGTTTATTTATGGTCTGTACATTAGCCTTGCTTCAATTTTTTTCTATTATGCAATTCAATGATTCAATTATAAATACAGTACATAGCTACATCCCCAAGTGCACATGCAAATTCATGTAATTTCAACCCCAGTGGGCATGCATTCCCATTCTATATTTATTCCCAGATGCTTTCAGCGTGGTTAGCAGGGGAGGGATGAGCTGCCGTTAGAGAGAGTGTGTTTACAGAAGCGGATGAGGATCAGGAAATATCTTAGTGGTCATTTATTATCCTCCAGTGACTCAAGTTTTATGGAAGACGTCCAGTGTTGCCAGATCTGTGCAGGCAGGCTGGGGAGTCCCCACTGGCCACTTCTCTCTGGGCGAAGCCCGAGGCGTCAAGCTTTATCCGGCTCTCTCCTGCCAGAGGGGATATCTCGGAGATTGATAAATGATGAATTCCTGATAGATTGCCCCAAGTTGGCCAGCGGGACAGAAAATAGCACTGCGCCATAATACACATGAGGGATGTTGTCTAGCGTACACGGTACTGCATCTGACCCCCAGTCAGACAAGATAGACGACATCCTGCGTTTTTTTTTTTCTGCGCCGTTATTTTTTTATTATAACACACTTGATCTGTCCAATAATGCTTAACAATTAGGGTCTGGAGCCCTATGGTTACATTTAAAGTGACAGGGTTTCATTTCTTTAACGTACGCATGAATTGATCGTTCGCTTCGGAATCGTTAATTACGGCACAGGACATTTCCTGGGCGAGCCGCACATTGATGGAGAGAGAATCATTAGTGGCCCTTTGGGTGCTTTTAATATACTCTCCCAACAGCAGCCGATTCAGCAGTCATTTGGGGGTAGGGAAGGCTAAACCCGCAAATCAACCTGCTTGACCTGCAATTTGCACTGGGGGAGATCAGTAGCAGTAAAAGCAGGAGACGCCCCCCCCCCCCCCGTGTATCCTACTATTGCTTTTCTATTAGCCAGGCTTTTATTGTCAGCAAGAGGAAGAGGAAGCTCCACATAGCAGGCTGTTTTGTTGTAGGAAGTCATTGACAATGGTAGCATACGTTAAGGTAGAGGGATTTCTAGGTTTTGTCCAAAGTATCCCAGTTGTTTACTTATTTTCATTGCTGTATCTACTCATATAGGGGCGGCAGGTAGCCTAGTGGTTAGAGTGTTGGGCCCGTAACTGAAAGGTTGCCAGATCGAATCCCCGAGCTGACAAGGTAAAAATCTGTCGTTCTGCCCCTGAACAAGGCAGTTAACCCACTGTTCCTAGGCCGTCATTGTAAATAAGAATTTGTTCTTAACTGACTTGCCTAGTAAAATAAAGGTAAAAAAATAAAATCTCCTCCTTTCTAGCTTTGATTGTCTTGAAGAGACAGCGCCAGATATCATGAAGCAGTGTTGTTATTAGAAATTGATAATATTTGTAGTAATAGAGCGATTTTTTTTGTTTCTGTGCAACCAAATATGTATCACAGACATTTATTTGTTGTCATTTCTGTGTCTTTACATCTCTGTAGCGGCTGTTCCATGATTAATGTGTATTAATTCTGATAACATTAGAACCATGTTAGTTGAACAACAAATTATCCCCTGTCCTGGAATCAATTATGCCCGTATTTTTTAACTTGTACGTATTGGAAATTGATAGATCTCATAACTTCAGGCGATCACATGTAATTATGAGGACTGACTTTGGTGGCCGAGGCCATTGTATTTAAAACAACCTCTCCTTCGCTTAATCTGTCCGTCCATATACCTACATTTTCTCACAACGAGAGGCTGTTTGATCGCATCGATCTCACCTTGAGTCCATAAAAAGACTGGCTAGTAAGATGGTACGTTAAGCGGACTGTCTCCGACACAGAGCACACCGTAAAGGGCTAGTGACCTTTTATACAACGAGGAAGTGCTTACACTCCATCGATGATAAACTCGGTATGACGGGAAAAAAATGACAAGCCTTCTAAAAACACAAAGAATTAAAATCAATAGGTCTTCTTATTCTCAAAGGGAACGGTGGTCTACAGGGCCAAACTTTTGGTGTTGGCTTTTCCCTTGTGTGCCGCGAGACCTGGCGAACAGAGGCACCTTGGGTCACAAATCAAATGAGGCGCTTGATTGCATTTTCAACTGACATTGATTTCCTGGGTCGGAAGATGACCACAAGTCAATGTCCTCCCCCCTGATTAAACATCAACGTCTCCTTTGACAAACTGTTGGAGGTTATCTCGACCACCATCTCCCTCACTGGGAATCCATGGCTGATTGTTAAGTGGTTGAGTTATTTGATTGGTTCCATACGGCTGGTCAGAGGAAGCCTTTAACAAGGCCCCTCCAACAGTATAGAAATGTTGGTAACACTTAGCTGTGTGCTATAGGCACACACGTAAAACTTTCTGAGTGCATGTATAAGGCCTTATGATACACTTACATTATGGTGCGTTATAAAACGTGCTATAAACTGTCATAACTGCCCATAAGTAGTTGTAACCTTTTGTATGACACTGATATGGTGAATATAATTCTTCGCCATGGTAGACCACAGTAGTTTGCATTCGTTTTTGCTTTGGAGGTTTCTATTTCTTCCAAACTAGTGTGAAACAAGCAAGTGAGAAGTTAGCCAAAGCTTCACTGTGGAATGCAAGCTTGCAAAAGACATGCAATTTACTAATTTAGTGAATCACATTCACATCCTGTGTTGAGAAAACAGCACAACTTCAGAAATCATGGTGTGAATTCCCCCTGAAGCAGCGGGTCAATGTTGCGCTGTGAGGGGTGTTGACGCCATTCCGACATTGTGGATTCGCCTCCAACAGTGAGTATGTTCAATGCATGTACTGGCTTTCTTTTCATTAGACAAAATGCCTTAGTGTTACCTTTCAGTACGGTGTGCATTTCAGGAACTGCGTGCTATATCAGACATGCTAGCTTTGTTGGGTAACTGTCCATGGTCCTGAACAGTTTTGATCCTGAAAAGACGGCTACGTCTTGTGAGCTGCGTACCATATCTTCTTGTGAATACGGTGGCCGTATTGGACAGCCTCAGAATCAAGAAGTTGGTGTCAGTCATTCAACTACAAGATAATCTATATAGTTACTTTGTACAAATACTGGAACTTTTCATCCAATGATTTGAGGCCATCAGTGTCAACGGTTAATGACAGGTAAACTTCTGGGGATTTCATTGGTTGCTCCTACTGTATAGCTTCAGGCAAAGTTGGATACAACAAGCTTTGAAATGTTTGAGGCACACATTTCACTAATTACTTCAGGACATGTATTTGAAGTCGTTCGCTTCAGAAGTTCAGGATGAAAAATGCATGGATGTGTGTTTCCACCATGAATGAGTTCTCCATTAAGGTTGGGGTCAATTACTTTTCAATTCAGTGAATTCAGGAAGTAAACAAAAATTCAAAAGTTTCCATCCAATTGGCAACAGATTTTCATGCACATTTTCTAAAATGTGTGTAAAAACATTGCATTTTCCCACCAGAGATGTTTCCATCAAATTGACATGTTGCGTATACGAGGGCTGTGCGTGATGACATAGTTGCGTTACAAATGTTGCATTATAAACTGGGTGGTTCGAGTACTGAATGCTGATTGGCTGACAGCCATGGTATATCAGACCGTATACAACGGGTATGACAATACATTTATTTTTACTGCTCTGATTACGTTGGTAAGCAGTTTATAATAGCAGTAAGGTACCTCGGGGGTTTGTGGTATATGGCCAATATACCACGGCTAAGGGCTGTGCCCAGGCAATCCGCGATGCGTTGGTATATTGGCCATATACCACACCCCTTTGTGCCTTATTGTTATTATAAACTGGTTACCAAGGTCCACTATGTCCCAGGACAGGCTTTGCAGTCTTGCCATGCTGTACACTGAAAGTCAGTTAGCTAGAAAGCTGGACTTCAAAGACTTGATCGGTGACTTTGCTAGCAAGAAGGCTCTGCGCTGGGCTCTTGGTGAGTAAGGCTGAGCAAGGACCAGTGATAACTGTTAAATGGTATGGCTATGGATATTGGATCACTACACACATGATGCACAGGCTGTATCAGTCTTGCATCAAATAGTGAATTCCACTGTATGCAGAATGTTGCATGCATGTCTGCACAGTGATATATTTTCACAGCTCACTGTCAGTAAATATCGTACAGTAAATATTGGACTACAAGAGAGTTGCAAGCCTGCAAAGGTAGAGTTATTTAAAGCTTTGAATGGGTTGATTGGCATCTGGAGGTGTGTGGTTACAGCAATTACGCAGGGTTGGTGTGGCCTGTAGTGGTGGGGCCCAATGTGATATCTTTTCATGGGCCAACATCTGGTATCGAGTATTTCCCCCAGCCCAGTAGGTCGAAACCGACTAAAGTGTAGGAAAAGGGAAAGTGTTTCTCAGTCTCTCTGACTGCCTTCCAGGTGAGGAGTTGGGAGGCCTAGGGGAAAGAGGATTTGGGGAGCCAGCAGAGGCTGACTAATCAGCGGCTGCTTGGGAGAGCATTAAGACCGACGTGTGGAGGGGAAATGTGACACCTGGAAATTACACAATGTAATGGAATCAGCCAAGTGGTAAATGTAGCTTTTAAATAGGTTTTGTGTTCTCCATTAACTTCCCAGACACTGATTGCCTTTGACAGTCAGGGAAAGTGCCGGTCAGCACGTTGACCCCCCCCCCGACCCCCACCTGACTCCCCCCACCTGATCCAACACACACCCCCTCGCACACACACACCTCCCACCCACCCCCAGACAGTTTTTCATAGTAAGGTTGTTGGGGGCCATATGACAATCATGTTGGCGGTTGGTGTTCTGTAGAAAAGTGTTGGTTATGTTGGCTTTAACAAAAGCTCTACAGCTAATGTCTAGATTATTTGTGACAGGGAGGACAACCAACTGAACAACAAGTCAACAAATTAGCTGATTGATAGAAGGATTACTTTTATGTTCTGATTTATCGGGATAGTGGAGAAGGATGTGACATTGTGAAAAGGTCTCAAGACTGTGTTATCCATATGAGGTTTAGAAGCAAATGTAAATATGCTCTCCGCCGGGGAACATGGGTAATTACGCATACAGCACAAACACGACATCATCATCTGTTCAAGCCTTCTCTCCACTCAACAACTGGAACAATGGGTTTTGATGCCGCTTTGAAAATGGGGACCACGCTGTTTATGTGTTGTTACATCAAAGAAACATCAAAGTATGTTTTTGGTCCAGTTAATTATTACTTCTGTGAACAGTTTTCAAAGCGCTGATACTGTTCCTGTCCCTGTAAACTGTATCAATTAAAATACATAAATTATACATTTTGTAACTGTACTGAAATAGCTTGGGTAGTCATGTGAAACCCATACTATACAATTGTTTTGCGTCAATCATCTGTGGGTCTAATACTATATTCAAACAGTTTAGGTAATGACATTAAATATATCTTGAATCCATACCAAGGCCCAATAGGTCTCATGCAATAGGTATCCTGCTTTTCTTCTTATAAACATAGAATAGGCAAATGTTTTGCCTAGAAATCTATTGAACATGTACTCTAACGTGGGAGTGGGAGCTGGCCCTAGGGAGACAGTTCTGTTCCATGAAACAAGCAACCCTCAGCCTTCACTCTCACCCTACAGGCCTTTCAATGCAAATGAAAGGAGAACCTAGTTTGGTGTGCATCCATCTACTTTCCCTTTTTGCATTTCAAATGAATAAATGATAAAAGCCCACTTTCAGCCAGTTGCTGATTGTCCCCTCTCTCTCTCTCTCTCTCTGTCTGTCTGTCTGTCTGTCTGTCTGTCTGTCTGTCTGTCTCTGTCTGTCTCTGTCTCTGTCTGTCTGTCTCTCTGTCTGTCTCTCTGTCTCTGTCTCTCTCTCTCTCTCTCTCTGTGTGTGTCTGTCTCTCTCTCTCTCTTTCTTTCTCTTTCTTTCTCTCTCTCTCTCTCTCTCTGTCTCTCTCTCCAGTGAAGCTGCTCTTTTCAGGTCTCCAAGGAGGATATGCAAGTGTACTATCATCATCAAATAAATTACTTTTGAAATTATGACTATTGATGTGCTTTGCATAGTATGCGAATGTTGCAACTTTTACTGTCACTTTCCCAAAGCCCCATAGTTATTACCCCACTTATACAGCCAAGTGGCTTTGGCACAACATCTGAAACGCATTGCAAGAGGCTAATTTGACCAGTTGTTAACTTTTTTGCTGGCAATTAATTACATTGACTTCAGTGCTCAGTGTCTGTGTGGTTCATGTTTATCATAATGAGGAAGGCCCTCCATGTTAAAATCCTACGTAAGTCAGCAGGGTCTCTCTAACTGAGCAGAACCACTGCTAACACAGTATCACTGAATTCAGTGTTTGCTGTAATGATGAACATCCTACACTAGCTCTATTTAAAATGTATGCACTCACTACTTTATGTCGCTCTCAGAGCGTGTGCTAAATATGTAAAATGTAACACTGAACACCCTACACTGGAGTTAGTGTTAGCATTTTTACACTGAATATTCTACACTGAATTCAAGGTCAGCTCTTTAACACTGAATATTCTACACTGAATTCAAGGTCAGCTCTTTAACACTGAATATTCTACACTGAATTCAAGGTCAGCTCTTTAACACTGAATATTCTACACTGAATTCAAGGTCAGCTCTTTAACACTGAATATTCTACACTGAATTCAAGGTCAGCTCTTTAACACTGAATATTCTACACTGAATTCAAGGTCCTCTTTAACACTGAATATTCTACACTGAATTCAAGGTCAGCTCTTTAACACTGAATATTCTACACTGAATTCAAGGTCAGCTCATTAACACTGAATATTCTACACTGAATTCAAGGTCAGCTCTTTAACACTGAATATTCTACACTGAATTCAAGGTCAGCTCTTTAACACAGAATATTCTACACTGAATTCAAGGTCAGCTCTTTAACACTGAATATTCTATATTGAATTCAGTGTTAGCTCTACTTTAACACTGAATATCCTACACTGAATTCCCGGGGCGGCAGGTAGCCTAGTGGTTAGAGTGTTGGTAAATAAGAATTTGTTCTTAACTGACTTGCCTAGTAAAATATAGGAAAAATATAAAAAAATTCAGTGTTATCTCTACTTTAACACTGAATAGCTCTACTTTAACACTGAATATCCTACACTGAATTCCCAGAGATGAGCAGGGAACTTTCTCCACCAGCATCTCCTCCTTGGCCCTCTAACATTATCAGCCTCAGGTAAACAGTGCAGAGTGCACAGATCTGTAAAATAATGGGCCATTACTGCTTCTGTTCCTGGTAGAATGTCGAAGTCCACCACCACAACGTTAGAATGGTGGGAGTGTACGAGTCAAACTGTGTGTTGCCTCATGGGAAGTGGGGGTGTAGAGGAGTGTATGTTTAAGTCAAATACCAATTACTGTAGGCACTGAACTCTGGATAATCCAGAGCAAGAGTTTAAACTTCTGCAGATCCACCATGGCGAGGAATGACAGCTAACTCCCACAACTTGTCCTTATTTTACTTCAAAACTTCATATCTTGATTCATGAATGATGTATGAGTTATGTATTATGTGTTATTCAGAGTGAGTAGGATATAAATGTATTTAGATGTATCAGATACCTAGGGAATAATCATATGGTCCCCAGTCAGTCAGTGCACTCAAATCAACTCTTTAAATGATTCATGTGCGTTTGCATGTGAATGAACGTTCAGCATCCCATAGTTCTCAACAACACACATGGTGATGAAATGAAAACTTTGTGTTCCCAACACGTTGTTTAGTTTGGCCACAGACTGGTTTGAGAGGGCACAAATCTCAGGACAAATTCATGAATTATTATTCTCATTCCTCATTTGATTATCTGCTTTTGTACATTTCTGTGCTCGATGCTGTTGAATATGAATAATTCAGAAACTACGCTGGCACGCAGACACAGATATTTTGACATCCATGATGTTTTGTAACTGTGATGGTTATGTTTCACATCTGAGCTATAACAGAATATAAAACATTGAGCTAACACGGTTAGCATAATACTGCATCACCTTACTTTATATGTGATATACAAATATTTTGAGGTTTGAAAAGTGATACATTATAAAATATATGCTTTTATATTAGACGCTTAAACAATTTACAGTATTCATTTTGAAAAATACATTTGGGATTCCCACCTCTTCCACCAAATCTAATGTAATTGACCCCCTACCGAAGTAATTACAGTAACTCAAATATCACATTGACTGGAAAATGAATTGGACATAAAGAATGTTGAACAGCAATCAAAGCCTTGATTTGCCTTTATTAAAGTGTTGCACCGATAAAAGCTTTTTGCATCTCATTTTCAGCGTCTCAGTCCTACCGAAGCTCGACTCCAAGGTAAAAGAAGCAAGAACAAGGAAATGAGAGAAATTTAGCAAGTCCTTTTAAAAAGGGAGTCTCCAGTTCTAAACGTAGTGCCAGTCCTTGTATCCTATCTTCAGATTGCTATGTGACTGGAAATTCTTTTATGCCAAACATTAAACCAAATGTAATCTTTAATGACTCTGTTTCAAATTTTATCGTATTTACCTTTTTAGAGCATCATCTGAAATCCGCCATGCTTTGTGAAAATCCAGAGTCCGTGGCGCGAAATGGCCTTATCAGCAAAGCCAGATGGGATTGTCAATAGTTGACAGACATGCTGATAGCGGGATTCGTTTTTATCTCAAATCACTTTATAGGATGGAATTCCAGGCAGGCTGCATCTTCAAAGCAACACAAGGCCAGCCACTCATGCAGGCCTGACAGACGGAGGGGTCCATGTTTTTAATAACCTCAGTGCCACAGAGGCTTCGGGATGACGCCAGACACCGGGGCACAAACCAGGGTGCATCTTTCCAGGACACCGGGCCTTGGCCCTCACACACGCAGGAAAGCAAATACAACAGACCACTGGTCTGAAACAGGTGATAATGTCTTTGCGTAACCGCCAGTTCCATATGAGGAAAAAGTGATAGTGGAAGGTATCTTGGGTCTGTGACATTTAGCTCCCTTTTTTTCACCCTCTGGAACAAATGTTTTTGATGAAAGCTCAGTCGATTCAGTGAGATGTCTCTAAATACTGTAACTCAGATGTGAGTTTTCAAGGTTATATTAGCTTTCCTTAACAACGTTGAGAAAGTTTAGGTTCCAAGCCAGTGATCGAAGTAAAAAAATCTATCAAAGATGTAAAAGGTTGAAAGATGTAAAAGGTTGAAGGATATAAAAGGTTGAAGAATGATAAAAATAAATATTTTGATGAAGAACTACATTCTTTATACTCACACTAAAGTGCTTAAAACATTTTTCACATACATGAAGACCTTGTGAATGTCACTCATTGTTACCAATAGTTCCCAATGAGTGTTTACAGTACATTATGTGCTAGCCATAATGCCATTGAAGAGAGCTCTTACAGCTTACAGATAAGGTGAAATATTTCTGACATCCGCTTTCCTTACCTCTCATCCACCTATCTGGTTCTACCCATCATGGAACCGCTCCCTTCAACTGATGTTGAAGGACGTTATGTTGACAAGGTTATGGCAGATCCGTCTCCATTTCTGGCCCTGCTCTGCTTCAGAGACCAAGGTTTGTTTTTCTGGTTCTGTGGTATCATTTTAAAGAGAAAGGAAGTCCAAGTAATGGAATACTTGTTGAGAAACAGTGAATCACACATGCTGAGCCATAGTGTTCCATCATGTCTCAGAAATATCTTAAGAGTAAAAAAACGACTATTGACATGCTATTGACAAAAAATGCATTAACTCCACAGTACAATGTGAGGGGAATCACAGACTAGTTGTAGCGCTTAATGTTAAATGTGAACATTGTTGAGAATGTGATCACATGCGTGCGCAAAGGAACTAGCCTGTAATTATGTTAAGCCGCATGCACTGTTGCTCTTTTTCTGGAATATAGCAGTGGGTGAAAACTGGAAGATTAACCAAGTTCTTCACTGTACATAACACATACATTGGAAAAATGTAGTCATACAATTCTGAGAAGATTCAGAGAAAATGCTTTTATTCAGAAATCAAGTCTACATGCATTCATAGGCATAAACATCAAATGGGACTATGTGATTAGTACTGCAAGCTCCTGTACATCAAATGTTTTTGTATCTCAATCACTTCTTTGTCATAATAAATGTACAGCTGTTGTGATGTCCTCCCTAAAAACTAACAGCAGACTGTTCAGCAACGATGTACCTCAGGCTCAATCTATGCACATTTGCCAGACAGATTTAGCAAACGCATGGTACATTATTAATGATGCCTCCTAAGAGACAGGCCGTGGGCCAGGCCTAGAGACAACATCTGTCAAGCAGAACTCTACTTCCCTCGTTTGGTTGGAAATTCATCCAGGGACTCAAGAAAGAAAAACTTGACAGACCAGGAGCATCCCAAGTCCAAAGAGATACCTGTTTGAAGGACCTTTTAAATTGACATTCTGGAATATTCAGGAATTCTTCCACTATTACCCTGTACCTCTTTCTTATAAAAGTTCTTGACAGCCCAGGAGTATCTCAGCTCCAAAGAGATCCTATTTGGAAGGGTGACATTCCAATCACAGATCCTGATTTTAGGGATTTTTTTCTACTTTCATACACCTCTTCTATATATACATCTCCAGTTTTGTCAAACAGATTAAACTCATTAGTTTAATTGGCAATAAAACTGCAATCATTTCTGCAGCTGGACTCAGCTTGACGGTACTGCAAACATTGTTGGGAAAAGGGAATGAAAGAGAGTGAGTTCTCTCTCCATCCTCCGTAGCTTTCAGTGAGTTTTCTCTCTCCATCCTCCGTAGCTTTCAGTGAGGTTTCTCTCTCCATCCTCCGTAACTTTTAGGAGCGATATCATTACTTACTGTGAGGCAGGTGGGTTCATCTTGAAAATGTACTTGGCATCACAAAGTGTCAATTTCTCTTTCCTCAGTTTAATAGTTATACATTCATGGGCTTGTTTATTATTCCCAGTGACTCAATAAAAAAATGTATGAATAAATAATACGGTCAATTTAAGGCACTTGCTCTCTCTTTCTTTCTCACGCACATACTGTAGCTCTCTATTCCCTGACCATACCCATAATTCAATAGGTTTATGGAATGCAAGTGTTGTGTTAGATATCTCACAGAGGAAGGGCATCACATTAGAAATAACTGGAGAATATACAGTTACTGAGATTTAGCACAGAATATACAGGAGATTAGGGTAAATCTTATGAGGCTGAACCTTTTACATCCCTGGACTTGAGAAATGATAAATATGGTAATGTATTAGATTTGTCAATGAAGAGACTCATGGAATGTCTCACATGACAGTAAAGTTATGACCATTTTGTTATGCCGTCTTTAGGGATTACAGCAATGGAACCGGTGAGTGTGATGTAATGTTTGAGTGTTGAGGAAGACAGAGGTCTGCAGTTACTCTGTGGGGCTTTGCAGTACACTATTACGGGGGAAAAAGGTTGAGTTGAATTAGCTCAACTGACATTCAGGCACACAATAATTCAGTGTATACTGTGTGTGTGTGTGTGTGTGTGTGTGTGTGTGTGTGTGTGTGTGTGTGTGTGTGTGTGTGTGTGTCCGTGCACTGATGGCTTTGTCGGTGTCTGTGTATATGGACTTATTTCCGTGTGTGTGTCTGTATTCGTGCACAGGCCCCATGCATTTGTGAGTATATCTCACAGGCAATGAGATCTTGGACAAGAGGAGTAATTGATTTAGAGAATCTTAAAATCAATTGGCGGACAGCTGGGGCCGGGGAGATTAGAAGTGAGGCGCAGGCAGGCCGGAGTGCAGTCAGACAGGCCTTAGAGCAAACAGTAATCTCAGGATTATAGGCCTGGGGGAGATGTACCTGTTTTCTCTCATTTCATTCTCTCTCTCTCTCTCTCCCAGCGGTGACAGTCTATTCACTAACCACTTTCCCCCGTACCCCCACTCTCACCCCACCACACTCTCCTCATTCTCCCCATTCCCCTCTGGTGTCTAACAACAAGAGAACATAAGTGAATGTCCCCCAGCCTCGCAGCAATGGCGAAATATTGAGAGAATGACTGTGGGAAAAGGAGAAGGGAGGCACGTGATTTAGCGTGACCTTTCACCTGTTTACGCTCTACGTCATTGTCAGTTTCCCCCTCTAAAGACGCCAAGTCAGAGAGAGAGGCAAGTGTACTAACTCAAAAGGGAACCACTTAACCTAATGAAGGAACTAAGGCAATGCGTTCAAAGGTCATTTGTATAATTGTTTTGGTTGACCAAGCCTTCGCAGAATGATGCAGACCTTTGTCCCAACACTGGAGTATATCTTGTTCCCTTTCCGATAGATTGGATTAAATCACAAGAGTAAATCTGTCAGTTTAATGGCGGAAAGATCGGTTAAAGAAGAAATGGGAGAGTGCATGGACGAGGTAAAGAGGAGTATTTTGAAAAAAGAGCATTGGAGCAGCCAGAATTACAGGCTAAAGTTGTCACAAAAATGTGCCACTTCATTTTACAATTCCCTCCCATGTTTGCAGTTCCAACTTTGTCTAGTTTTCTGTTTTCAGTCCCAGAGTTTCCCAGTTTAGTATTAATTGACTAAAGTTTGCTTGGACCATTGGTCCACTGTAAGCATTTTCTGTTTACATAAAACAATATCTACGAGTGGGACGGAATAATCAAATTCTATTACAAATATTATTTAAAAGTTGTAATCATTTGTCCAGGGATTTTAATTAACAACGGCACAGCTGCACGAAGGGCAGTGTAGCGCTGCGCTGTTCAAAATACAAAATACATAATTAAAGTCAACTTCTTTCAACCGAAAAAAATACCAAGCTTGTTTTTTCGTTACAGTATCTAATGTTTAATGAACACAAGCTATTACAAAATGGAAGACGAGAACTCTTGTTTTAGGGACTACATTGTATTTTAAATCACCTCCAAATGAGAAGTAAACACATTTGACCAGCTTTTTGTTCCACTCACTCATGACAATGTTAAATGCGCTAAATGTACTTCCAACAAAAAAAATGAACACATAACCGATTGCAGTGAATGAAACATGACCAAACATTAAAAGATGCTACCTGTTGATCTGTGTGCAGTCCCTTAATGTTTATTTTCCTCAGTCATGCTGCTGTCTGATCAGTCTTGGCTGTTCGTCAAACTCCCAGAACTACCAAATCCACTTTGCTCTTTGTCTGTCCATTACATCGCAGACTCCTCCCATGTTACATCACAGACTCCGCCCTCTTCTTCCATCCCCTGTCTAGTTTCACGCTCACTGGCATTAGTGAAACATTAATGACAATTGGTCCTTGCTGTATTGTACATAAAGCAGTTGTCTGACTTGGTTTGCAGAGCTCTGGAGGAGTATTCAGTACTTCATACTACTTCTGCACAAGAGCCTTGTTTGACGTCAATAGGGAACCAAGGAGACTCCACGCCATGGAGAATGATACATAAGATGTCACCTTGCTGTGTGTGTGTACAACCATATGATCCATTTCGATGAAACAGTGAGGCTGAAGTAAGCGCAAAGACATCGGGAATTGGACAAGTGTCTCTACTGCACCTTTGATTGTGTAACGAATGCCCCGCGCAGAGCGCCGGGCCCTCCTCCTCTCCAACGATCATCCTCGCCGGCGTTCTAACCGGCGGTCGGGGGAAGATGGTAGTAACACCATGATGACCCACACCTGTTCCTCATCGGTCATCAGGGTCACTATTTAATCCATGTGTTTTCTGTTCAACCCTTGCGGGTTATTGTTTTATGTGTGTTGCCGTCTTTCATTAAATGTCATTTACGCAATCCTTCTTCTCCTATTCATCTTTTGCCTCTACACTCACTTTCACCCCTCACAATATCACAGAATAACCCGCCCAAACCAGAGGCACCTTTTATTTATTTTTTCACTTACCTGTCTTTGTCTACACCGTATTTCCTCACTAACCTCTCTCTGTTTCACACTCTTCCCTAGGTCTCCATGGACGGGCACGGAGGGGAGCTGGATCACCCGGTCGGACACCCGAGCTGGAGGAGAGACTCAGAGCCATGGAGGAACAGGTGTCCTCCTTGGTCACCGCGCTTGGTGGTTTAATGTCCCACATGGCTGCACGACAGGGCGGGGAACACCCGGTGGATCCAGCTGGAGCCACAGCGTCCCCCGCACCCGGTCGTGTAGAGTCTCGTCACGTCCCGGGGGGAGAACTCCGGAGGGCCGCCCCGGAAAAATATGATGGCAATCCGGAGGATTGTCGTGGGTTCCTTCTCCAGTGCGAACTGTATTTGGGCGATCTGCCAGTTTCGGACTCGGAGAAGGTGCGCACGATGATCACTCTCCTCACGGGGCGTGCACTCAGCTGGGCAACGTCACTGTGGGGGAGCGGGGCTGAGGAGTTGCGGTCAGTCCCCATGTTCATCGAACGCTTCCGAGCTGTTTTTGACCATCCCGCGGAGGGGAGAGATGCGGGCGAGCGGATTATGCGCCTGGAACAAGGAAGGGGCACGGCCTCGGAGTATGCACTGTCGTTCCGGACGCTGGCGGCGCCCAGTGGGTGGAACGAGCCTGCCCTCCGGACCGCCTTCCGTAGGGGCCTGCGGGTGGAGGTTCAGATGGAGCTGGCTTGCGTCCCTCAATCCATGTCTCTGGACGCTTACATCGCCCGGGCGATTGCTATTGACGGTCAACTCCGGGGCCGTGACCAACTGGCGCGCCGCGCGCATCTTCCCCTTCCTCGATCCGAGCCGGAACATGAGCCGATGGAGGTGGGGATTACGAGGCTCTCCGCAGAGGAGAGAGACAGACGGAGTCGTCAGGGACTGTGTTTTTACTGCGGAGAGAGGGCATGTAAGGAGAGTATGCCCCTCTCTTCCAACTGGACGCAGGAAAGGGGTAAGTGGCCGGGGGGTTCAGGTGGGCACAGTAAGAGTAAATAAACCTGAAAACATCGCCAGCCCTTTCTGTTGCCCAGTTGTGCTCTCCGGTAACTTCCCTGATCATGTGTCCACAGCCCTGATTGACTCCGGCGCTGCGGGGAGTTTCATAGACCAGACCCTGGTTAACGCTCTCCGGCTGCCGTTGCTGAGGTCCTCCATGCCCGTTCAGGCCCTGGATGGTCGGCCGGTGGGGACCGGTTCCATTACTCACGTGACCCGTCCAGTCACCCTCACCATTCACGGCTGCCATCGAGAGAGACTGGAATTGTTGGTGATCTCTTCATCCATACATCCGATCATCTTGGGACTCCCCTGGCTCCAGCAGCACAATCCCAACATCAGCTGGAGCGCACGAAGGATCCTGGGATGGTCGGAGAAATGTAGGAAGACCTGTATCAACACTACGGTAGGGGCAACATCGGTAGAGAGTCCTGAGAGCACCCTCATAGGGAACATCCCGCAAGAAAATGAAGATCTGCGCAGGGTGTTTTCCAGAGAGAAAGCCAAATGTCTCCCTCCACACCTTGAGTGGGACTGTGCCATTGACCTAATGCCAGGTGGCACGCCTCCCCGCAGACGTATATATCCGCTCTCTATGGCCGAAACGGATACTATGGAGACGTATATCCGAGAGACGCTGGAGCAGGGGCATATTCGCCATTCTACATCACCTGCTTCAGCTAGTTTCTTCTTCGTGAAGAAGAGGGACGGGGGTTTGAGGCCGTGCATTGATTATCGAGGACTGAATGAGGTAACGACAAAGTATCGATATCCAATGCCCCTCGTTCCTGCGGCCATAGAGCAGCTCCGGAGAGCGCGCTTCTTCACCAAGCTGGACCTCCGGAGCGTGTACAACCTCATACGAATCCGGGAGGGAGACGAGTGGAAGACAGCATTTAGCACGGCGTCTGGTCACTATGAATACCTAGTGATGCCATACGGACTAGCCAATGCCCCAGCGGTATTCCAGTCGTTTCTGAATGAGGTATTCCGAGACATGTCGGGGAGATATGTAGTAGTGTATATTGACGATATCCTAGTATACTCCCTGACGTTCTCAGAACATGTGAAACACGTTCGTGCTGTCCTCCAACGGCTACTACAGAATCATCTGTATGTCAAGGAGGAAATATGCGCCTTCCACCAGACGGCCGTCTCCTTCCTCGGATATCGTATTTCTCCGGAGGGGGTGAAGATGGAGGAATTAAAGGTAGAGGCAGTTAGGTCATGGCTGGTCCCAAAGAACATCAAAGGACTCCAAAGCTTCCTCGGTTTCGCCAATTTCTACCGCCGGTTCATCCAGGGCTACAGCTCCATAGCGGCGCCACTCACGTCGTTGTTGAAAGGTAACCCTCAACGCCTCGCCTGGACCCCGAGTGCCGAGAAGGCATTCCTCGACCTGAAGGGCAGATTTACGACCGCGCCTCTGTTTTGCCACCCAGACCCACGCAAGCCCTTCACGGTCGAGGTCGACGCGTCGGAGGTCGGGGTAGGGGCGGTCCTCTCCCAGCTGCAGGGGAACCCTCCCCTGCTGCACCCCTGTGCGTATTTCTCAAAGAAGCTGAGCGCTGCGGAGAGGAACTACGACGTGGGTGACCGAGAGCTACTGGCGGTGAAATTGGCATTGGAGGAGTGGAGACATTGGCTGGAGGGTGCTCATGAGCCGTTCACTGTCCTGACCGACCATCGGAACCTGGAGTACGTCAGGGCAGCCCGGCGCCTTAACCCCCGACAGGCCCGCTGGACCTTGTTTTTTGAGCGCTTCCGGTTCACCCTGACCTACCGACCAGGAACGAAGAACGGCAGGGCGGACGCACTCTCCCGCATTCACGACCGGGGGGCAGAGACGAGGCAGGACGTGCCCATCCTGCCTCCATCATGCATCGTTGGACCCGTCTCCTGGGACATCGATGCTGAAATTCAACGGGCACGCGGAGCGTGCGGGGACGGTTGTTAACCTGGGTCCACACAACACCTGCTACCGGACACCCAGGTATCAGCCGGACCCTGGAGGCGTTCCGGGAAAAATACTGGTGGCCCAGCATGGGGAGGACTGTGCGACATTATGTACTCTCATGTGTCATATGCGCACAGTCTAAGGCGCCGAGAGCGGCTACCAAGAACTCGGGAGGTTCCTTCGAGCATATTGCATGGAACAGCCAGGTGAGTGGACCCGTTTCCTCCCCTGGGCAGAATACGCTCAGAATTCTCTGTGCCATTCCTCCACAGGTGGTCCTGGGTTTTCAGCCCTGTCTGTGCCCCTGGGGAAGGGATTCCAATGAAGTTCAGGCGGTGGAGGAGTGGTTCGGGAAGGCTGAGGGAGTCTGGTCTGCCGTCAACGTCCGCCTGCAAAGAGCAGTTCAGCGACAAAAGACGCAGGCGGACAGGCGGCGGAGTGAGGCTCCAGTGTTCCACCCAGGGGATAAAGCCTGGCTGTCCACAAGGAACCTCCAGCTCCGCTTGCCATGCCATAAGCTTGAGCCCCGGTATGTGGGACCATTCACGGTCCTTCGGAGAGTGAATGAGGTCACCTATAGGTTGAGACTAACACCACCATATAACAACATGTCTCCCTCTTTCCATGTCTCTCTCCTCAGGCCGGTGATTCCTGGTCCACTCGGGGGGTCCGGACCTGCAGTGGCGCCTCCACCCCCAACGGAGGTAGCTGGGGGTCTGGCATATCAAGTGGAGAAGGTGCTGGACTCTCGGCTACGGGTCGGATCCAGTACCTGGTGGACTGGGTGGGCTACGGCCCTGAGGAGCGCAGCTGGGTTCGGGCGGCGGACATCTGCGACCCATCACTCACTACTGATTTTCATGCACGCCGTCCGGACCGACCAGCCCCCCGCCCTAGGGGCCGCCCAGGGCTCCGGCGAGTGGCGACGTCGGGAGCCGCGCCTAGGGAGGGGGGTACTGTAACGAATGCCCCGCGCAGAGCGGCGGGCCCTCCTCCTCTCCAACGATCATCCTCGCCGGCGTTCTAACCGGCGGTCGGGGGAAGATGGTAGTAACACCCTGATGACCCACACCTGTTCCTCATCGGTCATCAGGGTCACTATTTAATCCATGTGTTTTCTGTTCAACCCTTGCGGGTTATTGTTCTATGTGTGTTGCCGTCTTTCATTAAATGTCATTTACGCAATCCTTCTTCTCCTATTCGTCTTTTGCCTCTACACTCACTTTCACCCCTCGCAATATCACAGATTGGCTTATAACAGCACATGAAGTCATCGCCCTGAACTGTTCGAACGTTTTACTAAGCACATTTGGAATTTGCAGTTCACCACAGCCTCTCTGAAATAGTGAACGTCGAGGGTGTTCCTCCTGTCAGTCCTCTCAGTGGAACTCAACGGTCAGAAAGAGAGTTAGACAAAAGGCAAAGATCTCTCTGTGATTCTCTGTTCCCCACAGCCCTGCACAGTGCACAGACCGCAGACCTAAAAACGAGCCGCTCTTACTGGCAGTGACTCTTTTCAGCTGTGTCGTGATGAGAGTTGTGGCTGGCTCACTGCATGCGGCACCTAGACCTCTTCACTGGGCTTTTAGAAGGAACTGTGTCTGATTAGCATTGTAAGTCAGGAGATGCTTCATGGTTTAGTAGTAATGGGCGCGCCTTCAGTTCATAACCTTCCCATAACCCTCCTTTATGGTCACTGAGGAAGATCATTCTGGGCAAGGCGTACTTAGAACCGTGGATTAGTTCTTACCTCTGATTGCACTTAGCTCTCACAGGGGACTGATGAATATAATCACATTGTGGAGAGCCATAGTAGGCTGATTTTGCCATTTCATTGTTACAGTGTATGACTGCTGCGGTATTTTAGACTTTTGATTTAATTAGGATATCGTTGCAGAGTTGTCGACTTTTGTTATGGACTGTTAAATGCAAGCTTTTTCTGACTGGTTCTTGGGTTGGCCTGGGTATCACTAAATTACAGGACCTGCCATTAAATTGTGAAAAAATTATGATGTATTTGGTCCAAATCTAAATCTAATAATAAATTGACATCAAATTACAGATGGAATTTAGTTGCTACTAATCATAATGTTTTCGACAGACCATTCAATTTATATCAAACCATCATTTTGACAAAGATGCACAAGTCATCAAAATATATGCAGATGTCTTTGCGGTTGGTGGAAACCCTTAGTTCGCCTTCTAATTCCTCCCTCTGCTGAGCTCTCCCCAGACTGCCGAGGATTTCCTGAGGATTGGCATCTCCCATTACTGGTGGAGACAAGACAACAAGAGGCTGTCTTGTTTCCAGTAATCCAGACTTTTTAAAATTTATTTTTTTAACAAAAAATGAGCAGGTGTCTAAAAATCCCTCCCTTGCTGTTTTAGCATTGCCATCAGCAGTACAGAAATCAATAGCTCAAAAATAAGGCTGCTTATCTCCCAATCCTCCATGATTACTCCCATCTTACCAATAACTATTGTAAAACCCGTCTTTATCCGATGTGTCTGATACACATTTCAGAATGACCTGGCTCTGAATGTGCTCCCTCTAGACTCCAGACACAGTTTCTGATGGTGTTACACAAATACAGTGTACATCTTCCTGGCCGTTGTATAGCGCTGTGGCAGATTCTCTGGCTGACTTACTGCTTCCTTTATCAGGGGCCTAAAGCAGTTGCAATTGCCCGGTTTCGTCATAAGCCGGTTGAGTCACGCAGGTTTGGAGGATTGAACCGGCAGGGCGGGGTCCCCTTTCAAACAGACATGAGGCATATGCTGGCTGGCAATGCTGTCGCACAGCCGGATGCTGGGAGGATTCTGCCGGCAAGAGTTCAAAGGCTGTTGGTGGAAATCCTCAGCACCTTTTTTCGCGATCAACCCCAACGTCAAGTTACGGCAAAGACGGCTTAAACCTTCATAGAAAACAATATACATTGCAAGTTATTTCAGAATGAGAGTATCGTTTTCAAGGTTACACAACAGTAAAGTATGAAATCGTTTTTTGTTAAAGGGAAGGTTGTTTCTCCTCCTTGTTGAAACGTTCCACTTCCTCGTTCATCTACTCATTCCACGAGTTCCACATTCACACATGCGATCCAACCACTTTAGGGAGAGAGAATGCATTTTCATGATTAGCAGGTGGCTCCAAATGTTGATTAATGTCATTTGATACAGGCAGATAATTCCGCCTGATGTCTAATATTTGGCTGATCCAAAAGACAATGGACATTAATTATTGTCGTTACACATGCTCCTGGCATGAAATTTTCTCATTACCTATTCCCATCTAGCGAAGAGAGACGGGGGGGGGGGGGGGGGTTCTGAGATACGAGAATAAGAGAGACCCCTTGTACGTCAGTAAGTGAGTGAGAATATTCTGGATGTTAATGGATTTCTAACAACAGAGCCAAACCCTTACCTCTGAGGTAAACATTGGTCAGACTGCAAGTCTTTTCCTAAAGAGTTCATTCAAATATGTCTGCAACGTTTAAGTTAATCCTGAATTTCTCTCCAATAGTCCCCTTTTTCTGTACGCATAGCAACCTGTTGGTGGTTATATAAATTTAGACATACTTTTAAAAAACTATTTTCCCTTTCCCTTTAATAATTCAAAAGTAATGTTCCTTTCAGATTTAGAACATGGAAATTGTCAATGAAATGCTTTCCCATTACCGTATTCTTGCTAAAATGTACTAGGTCCCTCTGTCCCAGCTCAATTTTGAGAGTTCATGGTCTCAGACAAAGTGTCACACCAAGCAAGAGAAATCGACTTGTCACCACTATGATCTACGGCAGTTTTGAGCTTTCCCATTCAAAAGGATTGGATGAGGATAAAGATTAACTGATCCTACATCAGAGCTTAGAAACCAAACCCTTCCACCCTTAGGCCACATAAAACCTGATACTGTGCAATGTTTTCCTGTAGCGTTCAGTAAGAGAACAATGAGTGGCTCAAGGGAGAGGCTGTGAGATTGATAGGCGTGCCGCTTTGAACGCTCAGCCAAAGTAAGCTGCCACTTTCTCCACTTTGTGTACATGAAATTGCAATCGGTTGTTTCGGTTACATGAGCAGATGGACCATGGCATTGTCACCATTGAATAAATAAATAAATGTTAGCTCCTTTCGTTCTCCATACTAATTCATATTAGGCTTTTGTAAGCTTCACGTGGACACTCTACCTCCCCTACTCCTTGTAGAAAATGATGCGTAAGTGCATCGGTTTTCGAGTAACGCTGTTGTCCATGGTGCTGAAATTATATATGGGGGGGGGAAGTGTGGTTGTTGGAGGCAGATACCTGGTGTTGTCGCTCTCCATGGTGAGGAAGTTATGAGAGGAAACGTGGTTCAAGGAGGCAGTTATTTGGTTCTGAAGGCTTTTGCCAGTCTAACAGTCTGTAGTGCTGGTGCTTTAAATTACATGATCAATAACATAGAACAGTATGACAGAAACCTTTTGTAGATGTTAGAGGACATTTTCTCTTTCCTCACCACGCACACTGTGCTCAGTATAATTACCATTTGCTGCACCTGTATTTGATTACAGCTATAGGTGATTGCTGGGATCATCAGACCGTCAGTGGAGCATGTCGAAGACAAAGACTTTTAATTACAATTAATATAACAGAGCTGGAAATCAAAAAATGTCCTTAGTACTGGGTGGATGCGCCCCCTTGGATGCAAAGCACACACCATGTAACGTTAAACAGAGCTGCATGGAAGTCTTGCGTTAGATATTAGACTCTAATGCTGTGAGAACAGACCTCCTACTGGAGCAAACATCCCTCTGATTTGTTCCTGTCTTCTGTAGGACAAACGCATCGCCTAAAGGCAGTGAAAATAAAAATAGCTGCTGCTAAAGTGATAGCTAAAAAGCTAATTTGTCATTATAATATGTATTTAAAAAATATATATATATATATTAACCATTGTAGTAATATATCACTTCAGCTGACACATTAGTTATATGTCACTTTCGGTGACTCTGTTTTTGTAATCTAGGCAGATACAGTATGTACTGAAACCTTTCTGAAGTTCAGTTTTATGTACACATCAGTGCTCTTCTCACCCCTGTTCCACTCTTACACTCTTCCTCTGTTCCACTCCTCTGTGCACCAAACTGGAAATGTTATTGTCTTTAATCCTCAGCAACAGTACGTTGCCCAGGGTCTGACTGTAATTGTTGTGTTTGCCTGTCTCTGTCTCAGTCAACATATCCCACCATTCACCACAGGGCGAGGCATGATGACAGCCTCTTGTAATTGGTTGAGATAACACACGGATAGAGTCTTGGGTTGAAGAGAGTTCATTGGATTGGGTGAAACTTGGCTTTCTAACTGTAGATACATATCGATGACTCATATGTACGGAAAGCTTTGACAAACCAGAACAGTCTGAGTGGAGATTTTTACGGACAGTATAGTTGGCAAAGATAACCTGTTATAGGGACAAACTCAAAGATAATCATGTTTTGTGGGCATCCCAAGGGGTACATTAATAGAGATTAGTTCAATCTTATTACAGCAAGAATATTGCGACTACATAGAGAAGATTGGCAAAGTACAGTATTAATAGATTGTACATTTAGCATAGTCTTCAATTGCCATAGTAGGTTGTCTTGGAAAATGGTGATTGAAATTCCATTGACTCTTCAACAAATCCCTTCTCTCCAATCCTTATAATTGGAGCATATTGTCTTGTCATTAACCCCTCAGAGGCTGGTAAATACAAATCCCTTCACCTTTAACCATGCAGTCGACGGATAATTGCTGTATTCTTCTCTAAGAAAGGGGGCCCATGGGGGAAAACAAGCAAACAGTCAGAGATAACCAGCAACACAGTTGGGCTTGACACCGGTAACAGTGGGGCTAGCTCTGCAAAGGCCTTGTCTTGTGCAGGTCTGCCATCCCTGACAGAGCAAATAAAATGGCTAATTAGACCTTTGCAACCCAAGATGGTGAAACACTTAAAGGGCTACTTTCTCAGTTCAAGCTTGAAGTCTTTAAGGCCAGTCTCTGGTAGGATGTGGCATAGCATTACACTCTGATGCATGAATTCATTCATGCTGTGACTGCGGAACTGCGGAACTCTCTTTCTGTCACCCTCAACCTATTCCACCACGCCCAGAAATCTGCTCCTTTTATTCTATGTAGCCAACGTACTAGACGTCCAGTTCTTAAAGCCTTTAGCCGAATACTGATTCTACTACTCCTCTGTTCCTCTGGTGATGTAGAGGTAAACCCAGGTCCTGTAACCCCCAGTACTACACCTATTCCCCAGGCGCTCTCATTTGTTGATTTCTGTAACCGTAAAAGCCTTGGTTTCATGCATGTTAACATTAGAAGCCTCCTCCCTAAGTTTGATTTATTCACTGCTTTAGCACACTCCGCCAACCCAGATGTCCTAGCTGTGTCTGAATCCTGGCTTAGGAAGGCCACCAAAAATTCGGAAATTTCCATCCCCAACTACAACATTTCCCGTCAAGATAGAACTGCCAAAGGTGGCGGAGTTGCAATCTACTGCAGAGATAAACTGCAGAGTTCTGTCATACTGTCCAGGTCTGTGCCCAAACAGTTTGAGCTTCTACTCTTAAAAATCCACCTTTCCAGAAATAAGTCTCTCACTGTTGCCGCCTGTTACAGACCCCCCTCAGCCCCCAGCTGTGCCCTGGACTCCATATGTGAATTGATTGCCCCCCATCTATCTTCAGAGTGTGTACTGTTAGGTGACTTAAACTGGGATATGCTTAACACCCCGGCTGTCCTTCAATCTAAGATAAATGCCCTCAATCTCACACAAATTATCAAGGAACCCACCAGGTACAACCCAAAATCCGTAAACATGGGTACCATCATTGATATCATCCTGACTAACTTGCCCTCCAAATACACCTCCTCTGTTTTCAACCAGGATCTCAGCGATCACTGCCTCATCGCCTGCGTTCGCAACGGTTCAACGGTCAAACGACCACCCCTTATCACTGTCAAACGCTCCCTAAAACACTTTTGCGAGCAGTCCTTTCTATTCGATCTGGCCCAGGTATCCTGGAAGGATATTGACCTCATCCCGTCAGTAGAGGACGCCTGGTTGTTCTTTAAAAGTGCTTTCCTCACCATCTTAAATAAGCATGCCCCTTTCAAAAAACGTAGAACTAAGAATAGATATAGCCCTTGGTTCACCCCAGACTTGACTGCACTAGACCAACACAAAAACATCCTGTGGCGCACTGCATTAGCATCGAATAGCCCCCGCGATATGCAGCTATTCAGGGAAGTCAGGAACAAGTACACACAGTCAGTTAGAAAAGCAAAGGCCAGCTTTTTCAAACAGAAATTTGCTTCCTGTAGTACTAACTCCAAAAAGTTCTGGGACACTGTAAAGTCCATGGAGAATAAGAGCACCTCCTCCCAGTTGCCCACTGCATTGAGGCTCGGAAACACTGTTACCACCGATAAATCCACGATTATCGAAAATTTCAATAAGCATTTTGCTACGGCTGGCCATGCTTTCCACCTGGCTACCCCTACCCCGGCCAACAGCTCTGTACCCCCGGCAGCTACTTGCCCAAGCCCCCCCCGCTTCTCCTTCACCCAAATCCAGACGGCTGATGTTCTGAAAGAGCTGCTAAGTCTGGACCCCTACAAATCTGCTGGGCTAGATAATCTGGACCCTCTCTTTCTGAAATTATCAGCCAAAATTGTTGCAACACCTATCACTAGCCTGTTCAACCTCTCTTTCGTATCGTCTGAGATCCCTAGAGATTGGAAAGCTGCCGCGGTCATCCCCCTCTTCAAAGGAGGAGACACTCTAGACCCAAACTGTTATAGACCAATATCCATCCTGCCCTGCCTTTCTAAAGTTTTCGAAAGCCAAGTTAACAAACAGATAACTGACCACTTCGAATCCCACCGTACCTTCTCTGCTATGCAATCTGGTTTCCGAGCTGGTCATGGGTGCACCTCAGCTACGCTCAAGGTACTGAACGATATCATAACCGCCATCGATAAAAGACAGTACTGTGCAGCCGTCTTCATCGACCTGGCCAAGGCTTTCGACTCTGTCAATCACCGCATTCTTATTGGCAGACTCAACAGCCTTGGTTTCTCAAGTGACTGCCTTGCCTGGTTCTCTAACTACTTTGCAGACAGAGTTCAGTGTGTCAAATCGGAGGGCCTATTGTCCGATCCTCTGGCAGTCTCTATGGGGGTGCCACAGGGTTCAATTCTTGGACCAACCCTTTTCTCTATATACATCAACGATGTCGCTCTCGCTGCTGGTGACTCTCTGATCCATCTCTACGCAGATGACACCATTCTGTATACATCTGGCCCCTCTTTGGACACTGTGTTTACTAATCTTCAAACAAGTTTCAATGCCATACAACACTCCTTCCAAGGCCTCCAACTGCTCTTAAACGCTAGTAAAACTAAGTGCATGCTTTTCTATCGAACGCTGCCAGCACCCGCCCACCGGACTATCATCACTACTCTCGACGGGTCCGAATTAGAATACGTGGACACCTAGGCATCTGGTTAGACTGTAAACTTAACTTCCAGACTCACATCAACCATCTCCAATCCAAAATTAAATCCAGAATTGGCTTCCTATTTCGCAACAAAGCCTCCTTCACTCATGCTGCCAAACATGCCCTTGTAAAACTGACTATCCTACCGATCCTTGATTTCGGCGATGTCATTTACAAACTAGCCTCCAACACTCTACTTAGCAAATTGGATGTAGTCTATCACAGTGCCATCCGTTTTGTCACCAAAGCCCCATACACTACCCATCACTGCGACCTGTATGCTCTCGTTGGCTGGCCTTCATTATATATTCGTCGCCAAACCCACTGGCTCCAGGTCATCTATAAGTCTTTATTAGGTAAATCCCCGCCCTATCTCAGCTCAATGGTCACTATAGCAACACCCACCCGTAGCATGCGCTCCAGCAGGTATATCTCACTGGTCACCCCCAAAGCCAACACCTCCTTTGGCCGCCATTCCTTCCAGTTCGCTGCTGCCAATGACTGGAACGAATTGCAAAAATCATTGAAGCTAGAGGTTCCTATCTCCCTCCATAACTTTAAGCATCAGCTGTCAAAGCTGCTTATCGATCACTGCACCTGTATATAGCCCTTCTGTAAATAGCCCACACTACTACCTCATTATTTTTGTTATTTTCACTAATCTTGCACTCCAGTATCTCTATTTGCACATCATAATTTGCACATCCTTCATTCCTGTGTTAATGATGATAATCTGTAATTTATTTCACCACTATGGTCTATTTATTGTCCTACCTCCTAACCTTACTGCATTTTGCACTACATTTTGCACTCTGTATATAGATTTTCTATTGTGTATTTGACTATGTTTGTTTACTGTGTAACTCTGTGTTGTTTTTGTCGCACTGCTTTGCTTTGTCTTGGCCAGGCGCAGTTGCAAATGAGAACTTGTTCTCAATTGACCTACCTGGTTAAATAAAGGTGAAATTAAAAAAATAAAAAACTAACGCTTACTGTTGTCCTTGACCTCATCAGGCCCAAGGACCCCAGCAAAAATGTGTGTTTATCTGCATGTCCAGCCCTAAAAATGAAGTGTTTTACCATTTTCTTTTTAGCAAATATCAATGCAAAAATAAGGTTCCGCCAAGCAACCTGATAAAAATGAATTCATAAGAATGCTGTATGTACAGAAATTCTTTATTGGGAAATGAATATCTAACTAGTCAGTGACAACTGTGTGGAGTTTAGAGTTTGTGACAGCAACTATGTGAGGTTATTACAGTATTATAGACACAATGTCCTATTTATGTGCACCGCACATCCACCTGCGTTGTGGATCATTGCTTGTGTTTGTGTTACTAGTGTGCTTGTTTTCAACACTAACGCCACGGTAGTTTACGTTTATTGTTTGGCAGTGTTTTATTTGTCAAATGAAAACATGTTTGCATCGTCCTCTCGCTCTGTGCCTCGTTCCCTTCAACCTCACCGTGACATCAATGAGGTAAAACTACAGATACCACAGTACAAGACACATCAGTGAGGTAAAACTGCAGATACTACAGTACAAGACACATCAATGAGGTAAAAGTGCAGATACCACAGTACAAGACACATCAATCAGGTTTAACTGCAGATACTACAGTACAAGACACATCAATGAGGTAAAACTGCAGATACTACAGTACAAGACACCTCAATGAGGTAAAACTGCAAATACCACAGTACAAGACACCTCAATGAGGTAAAACTACAGATACTACAGTACAAGACACATCAATGAGGTAAAACTGCAGATACTACAGTACAAGACACATCAATGAGGTATAAGTGCAGATACTACAGTACAAGACACCTCAATGAGGTAAAACTGCAAATACTACAGTACAAGACACCTCAATGAGGTAAAACTGCAAATACTACAGTACAAGACACATCAATGAGGTAAAACTGCAGATACTACAGTACAAGACACCTCAATGAGGTAAAATTGCAGATACTCGCAGGTCTGTTGAAGAATGGTCAGGATTTCCCCCCAAAGATTCAACATTCGAGTTTAAAACAAGCTATGGTTTTTGAGCCATATTATAACATTTGATACCTAATACTTAACCTAATACACAAGGGGGTAAATGGTTAGGTATGTGGGAATGAAGATGGGTAGTTTACAGAAGTCAAAATGTTATAATTAGGAGCAATCAAAAAAATGTCTCTCTCCAAATCATGTATACCTTTGCATTTCATCAAATGTTTGCACTCTGTCTGTTTGCAACAACTTACTAATCAACACAGCCTTTTTGATTTAACTTGGACATCAACGTATTCAACATTGACATTTGCGTCCAGTGCAATTTGAATAAAATTATCTTGATAAGCGGCTTGAAATTGTCTGCTGGCACTCGATTGGACAAAAAAAATAATCAAACGTCTGAATCTAGGCATGTTGAAGTGTTACAAATGGGTTGATAAAGTTATTCATATCCCCTCTGATGTGTTTCAGCCTCCTCCAGATAACATCAGAAACTGTGATTCATCTGATACCGTCTCAGTGAGACTGACTCCTGTAACTCAATATATGTTAATATCACCCAGGCAAGGTTCACTTGTACTGATTATCTATGTACCCGATCTTTCATTAAGTGCGGTGGCTGCTGCTGTATGCATTGAATGAAGAGCCGGGTTTCTAACTAACCTATTTATCTCGTTCTATCTTTTCACTTTAGATCTCAGACAGTGATAACTTCAATGAGGGTGCTACTCATTTTCCACTTTGTTTTTGATTTAGAACGATTCAGTCAAGCATTAAATCAGTGTTAAATACTGAAGCACAGGAAGGCATCTATTTTTAAGCATAATGTTATAAAAATTGTGTTATTACACAGACAGACACTGAGAAATTAAACTGCAAGAACATTTCAGAGGAGTTGTCATGCTCAGAATGTTTATATTTTCACAGATTTTAGTATTTGGAAATTGTTGTGAAATAATGTGTCTCCATTCGCAAAAGTTTTATTTGCAATTTCATCCCAGCCCCCATGCATTACAGTACATGAGATTCAGAATTAAATGAGTTTTCAGACTGAGACTGTGATGACTGCTGAGTTGGATCTGTAGTGTGAAATAGAAATGACTAAATGTTTACTTCTCTTTCGTAAAATCACAGACAAATTCAAGGTCTGTAGCCTCTGTCAAGAGAAAGGTGCATATCATTCATTGGCAGATTGAGAATAACCAATTACACTAATGTAATGTTTCTGAGGAGCTTTACCCTGATATTAGGAGGATGCCAAAGCAGCGAGAATAGTTTACAATAGAGTTTAAAACTATTCACTGAATGTACAGTACTTTGTACAAAGGATATATTCCAAATTCCACAGCTTTTCCTTTATCAATGACCTGCTTTTGCTATTTTCTTACTTATTCAAATAAAATAAAATCATATCAAATTGTATTCGTCACATGCGCCAAATACAACAGGTGAAGACTTTACCGTGAAATGCTTCCCAACAATGTGGAGTTAAAAGACAAAAATTGCTAAATAAAAAAAGGAAATATACTGAACGAAAAATATTTTACCTTTATTTAACTAGGCAAGTCAGTTAAGAACAAATTATTATTTACAATGATGGCCTACCTACAGGGTCAGCCATAGTAGTACGGCACCCATGGAGCAAATTAGAGTTAAGTGCCTTGCTCAAGGGCACAGACAGGTTTTTCACCTTGTCGGCTCGGGTATTCGAAACAGCGACATTTCGGATACTCGCCCAACGCTCTAACCTCTAGGCTACCTGCCGCTTACACAACATGCAACAATTTAAAAGATTTTCGAGTTACAGTTCATATAAGGAAATCAGTACATTTAAATAAATTCATTAGGCCCTAATCTATAGATTTCACATGACTGGGAATACAGATATGCTTCTGTTGGTCACAGATACCTTTAAAAAAAAAAAGGTAGGGGCATGGATCAGAAAACCAGTCTGTATCTGGTGTGACCACCATTTGCCTCATTCAGCTCGACACATCTTCTTCGCATAGATTTGATCAGGCTGTTGATTGTGGTTTGTGGAATGTTGTCCCACTACTCTTTAATGGATGTGCGAAGTTGCTGGATATTGGAACACGCTGTCGTACACGTCATCCCAAACATGCTCATGTCTGGTGAGTATGCAGGTCATGGAAGAACTGGGACATTTTCAGCTTCTAGGAATTGTGTACAGATCCTGGCAACATGGAGTCATACATTATCATGCTGAAACATGAGGTGATGGCGGTGGATGAATGGCACGACAATGGGCCTCAGGATCTAGTCACGGTATCTCTGGGCATTCAAATTGCCATCGATAAAATGCAATTGTGTTCGTTGTCCGTAGCTTATGCATGCCCATACCATAACCCCACCGCCACCATGGGGCACTCTGTTCACAATGTTAACATCAGCAAACTGCTCGCACACATGAAACCATATACGTGGTCTGCGATTGTACGTACTGCCAAATTCTCTAAAAAGACGTTGGAGTGGCTTATGGTCGAGAAATAAACAACAGCTCTGGTGGACATTCCTGCAGTCAGCATTCCAATTGCACGCTCCCTCAAAACTTGAGCCATCTGTGCCATTGTGTTTGGTGACAATTTTAGAGTGGCCTTTTATTGTCCCCAGCACAAGGTGCCCCTGTGTAATGATCATGCTGTTTAATCAGCTTCTTGATATGCCACAACAGTCAGGTGGAGGGATTATCTTGTTTTCGTAAGAAGTTTTGACAAGCTGAATGTGCCAAGCTGTCGCCACAAGACATGCCACCCGAGGTCTCTTCACAATCCCCAAGTCCAGAACAGACAATGGTAGGTGCACAGTAATACATAGAGCCATGACAACATGGAACTCTATTCCACATCAGGTAACTGATTCAAGCAGTAGAATCAGGTAAAAAACAGGTAAAAATAAACCTTATGGAACAACGGGGACTGTGAAGAGACACACAAAAGTACAGACACCCACAAAAGTACATAATACATGGTATTATACATGTTGTATTATAGATATGCAGTGACAGAACGACAGATATACGGGACCCAAAAGCGGACACGGAGGCAGAGATAAGATTGACTGTTTAATATGATATTTGGGGCAGGACAGGCTCGTAGTCAATGACAGGCAATGTTCGTAACCGGGGATCAGAAGGATGGTAGTACAGAGGAGTAGGCAGGCTCGTAATCCGTAATGCAGGCAGAGTTCGTTTGGCAGCAGATCAGAAGGTCGAAGGCACATGAGGGCTAGACAGGAACGTAATCCAACAGACAGGTAGAGGTCCAAATACCGGGAAACAGACTGGCAGAGTTAGAAATACAAGAGAGTGCTGGAAACGACTGACTAGGCAAGACGATCTGGCAAAACCCTAACAGAACCCAAGGGACTAAATACCCAGACTGATTGACGAAGGAGATAGGGTGCACCTGCTGTGGGGAGGGGACAAACACAGACAGGTGAAACATATCAGGACATGACATGCAGTGGTGTAATAATGTTATATGATGTACTGTTTTATCTTTCGTTTTATATGTAATGGAAGTGCCTTAATGTGTTGGATCCCAAGAAGAGTAGCTGCTGCCTTGCTGATTAGGGTCCCTAATAAATACCAATACCAATGCTCACTAACAGGAATGTAAACAAACTTGTGCACAAAATTTGAGAGAAATAAGCATTCTGGGATATTTTATTTCTGCTTATGAAACTTGGGACCAACACTTTACATGTTGCATTTATATTTTGGTTCAGTGCGGTAACACTGTGGTTGGAAGTGATCAAGAGATGTATTTGTAAAGCCTTTATTCCAACCAGTGAGGACGTTGCAGGACAGCTTGGCCACCACTGGAGGGTACAACAGGTCCCATGACGCCAGTGATGTCTTAAAGGTGTGAGTATAAGGTCCCATGACGCCAGTGATGTCTTAAAGGTGTGAGTATAAGGTCCCATGACGCCAGTGATGTCTTAAAGGTGTGAGTATAAGGTCCCATGATGCCAGTGATGTCTTAAAGGTGTGAGTATAAGGTCCCATGACGCCAGTGATGTCTTAAAGGTGTGAGTATAAGGTCCCAAGACGCCAGTGATGTCTTAAAGGTGTGAGTATAAGGTCCCAAGACGCCAGTGATGTCTTAAATTGTGAGTATAAGGTCCCATGATGCCAGTAATGTCTTGAAGGTGTGAGTATAAGGTTCCATGATACCAGTAATGTCTGAAAGTTGCGTGTAGCTCCTGTTAATGTGCAGCGGTATAAGGTATTGAGTAATTGAGGTAATGTACATGCAGGTAGGGGTACAATTTACCAGGCTATCAGGATAGATAATAAACAGAGTAGCAGAGCATATGTGAAGATTGGGAAAGAGTGTGAAAGTGTGTCTGTGTGAGTGTGTGTAAGTGTGTCTGTGTGAGTGTGTGTGGCGTCAATATGCATGTGTGTGTGTATGTGTGTTTTGTGTGTGTGAGCATATGGAGTATGTGCGAGTGTGTATTTGTATTAAGAATCCCCATTAGCTGCTGCCAAAATATTATGTGACATTACATTTCATAACACTTTTCATAACACATTAAGTGTGTTCCCTCAGGCCACTACTCTACTATCACATATCTACAATACAACATCCATGAATATGTGTGTCTGTGCCTGTGTGTGTGTCTCTTCACAGTCCCTGCTGTTCCATAAGGTGTATTCTTACCTGTTTTATTAAATCTGATTCTCCTGCTTGCATCAGTTACCTGATGTGGAATAGAATTCCATGTAGTCATGTCTCTATGTATTACTGTGCGCCTCCCATAGCCTGTTCTGACCTTTGGGATTGTGAAGAGACCTCTGGTGGAATGTTTTGTGGGGTATGCATGGGTGTCCAAGCTGTGTGCTAGTAGTTTAAACAGACACCTCGGTCACCTCGGTGCATTCAGCATGTCAACACTTCTTACAAAACAAGTAGTGATGAAATCAATCTCTCCTCCACTTTGAGCCATTAGAGGTTTGCATGCATATTGTTAATTTTTGCTCTCTGTGTACATTTAAGGGCCAGCCATGCAGCCTTGTTTAAGGGCCAGCCGCACTGAGCCAATTGTAATTTTCAGAGGTCCCGCTTTGTGGTACCTGACCACACGACTGAACAGTAGTCCAGGTGTGGCAAAACTAGAGCCTGTAGGACCTGCCTTGTTGGTATTGTTGTTAAAAAGTCTGACTTCTCCCCATCTTACCTGCTGTTCTATAAACATGTTTTGACCATGACATATTACAATCCATGGTTACTCCAAACAGTTTAGTTACCTCAACTTCCACATTATTTATCACAAGATTTAGTTGAGGTGTAGGGTTTAGTGAATGATTTGTCCCTAATACAATTATTTTCTTAATTTAGGACTAACTTATTCCTTGCCACGCAATCTGAACTACCTGCAGCTCTTTGTTAAGTGTTGCAGTGATGTTGCAGTGATTTCACTCGCTGTAGTAGATGACGTGTATAGTGTTGAGTCATCCGCATACATAGACACCGTGGCTTTACACAAGGCCAGTGGCATGTCGTTAGTAAAGATTACATAAAGTAAGGTGCCTAGACAGCTGTCCTGGAGAATTCCTGATTCTACCTGGATTATGTTGGAGAGGCTTCCATTAAAGGACACCCTCTTTATCCACAATATAGCAGGGGGTGTAAAGCCATAACACATACGTTTTTCCATCTGCAGACTATGATCGATAATGTCAAAAGCTGCACTGAAGTCTAACAAAATATATTTTTTATCATAAATCTTTCTCAGCCAATCAGTCACTTGTGTAAGTTCCGCACTTGTTGAATGTCCTTCCCTATATGCGTGCCGAGAGTCTGTTGTCAATTTGTTTACATTAAAATAACATTGTATCTGGTCAAACACCATTTTTTCCAAAAGTTTACTAAGTGTTGGTAACTTTACTGGGGCTTTACTATTCTTGGGTATCAGTTATGCTTCCCTCCAGGCCTGAGGGCACACACTTTCTACTAAGCTTTCCATCCATTTTCATTGTTGATAGTAAACAAAAAACATTTCACCTCATCCACCCTCTCTTTACTGAATTCAAAATTACAATGCTTGTCTTTTATAATTTGATCAGTTATACTTGGATGTGTATAGTCAGCATTTGTTGCTGGCATGTCATGCCCAAGTTTGCTAATCTTGACAATGGAAAACATCATTCAAGTAATTGGCAATATCAGTGGGTTTTGTGAAGAATGAGCCATCTGATTCAATGAATGATGGAGCTGAGTTTGCCTTTTTGCCCAACATTTCATTTAAGGTGCTCCAAAGCTTTTTACTATCATTCTTTATATAATTTATCTTTGTTTCATAGCGTAGTTTCTTCCACTTTTTATTCAGTTTAGTCACATGATTTCTCAATACGCAGTACGTTTGCCAATTGATTGTGCAGCCAGACTTTGCCATTCCTTTTACCTCATCCCTCTAAACCATACAATTTTAAAATTCCTCATCAATCCACAGGGATTTAACAGTTTTTACAGTCATGTTCTTAATGGGTGCATGCTTTATTAGTAACTGGAATAAATGTGTCAAGTGCAGTGTCTGGTTACTCTTCATTACATAGCACAGACCAACAAATATTATTTACATGAACAACATAGGAATCCCTACAAAACGTATTGTATGACCTCTTATACACTATATCAGGCCCAGCCTTTGGAACTTTGGTTTTCCTAGATATGGCTACTATATTGTGATCACTACTATTTGGATACTGCTTTAAAGCACATTTCTGCAGCGTTAGTAAAGAAGGGATCAATGAATGTTGATGATTTAATTCCTGTGCTGTTTGCAACTACCCTGGTATGCTGTCTGATTTTAGTTTGAAGCTTTTTCTTGAGAATAGGCTTTAGGTGAGACAGATTAACCTGTAGCCATATTACTTCAACAGTATTTAACATGAGGTCGTCTCTAAGCTTTACAGTAACGTGGTTCTGAATATAAACGGTAACACCTCCACCAACGGCATTTCTGTATTTTCCGTGGATGTTATTACCATGTATTGCCAGAGATTGTCAGAATATGAATGTCATCTGTTATTAGCAAATTATTGATTTCATTAACCTAGTTTCTTAAGCTACATACAGTGGGGAGAACAAGTATTTGATACACTGCCGATTTTGCAGGTTTTCCCTCTTACAAAGCATGTAGAAGTCTGTAATTTTTATCATAGGTACTCTTCAACTGTGAATGACGGAATCTAAAACAAAAATCCAGAAAATCACATTGTATGATTTTTAAGTAATTAATTTGCATTTTATTGCATGACATAAGTATTTGATACATCAGAAAAGCAGAACTTAGTATTTGGTACAGAAACCTTTGTTTGCAATTACAGAGATCATTCGTTTCCTGTAGTTCTTGACCAGGTTTGCACACACTGCAGCAGGGATTTTGGTCCACTCCTCCATACAGATCCTTCAGGTTTCGGGGCTGTCGCTGGCCAATACGGACTTTCGGCTCCCTCCAAAGATTTTCTATTGGGTTCAGGTCTGGAGACTGGCTAGGCCACTCCAGGACCTTGAGATGCTTCTTACAGAGCCACTCCTTAGTTGCCCTGGCTGTGTATTTCGGGTCATTGTCATGCTGGAAGACCCAGCCACGACCCATCTTCAATGCTCTTACTGAGGGAAGGAGGTTGTTGGCCAAGATCTCGCGATACATGGCCCCATCCATCCTCCCCTCAATACGGTGCAGTCGTCCTGTCCCCTTTGCAGAAAAGCATCCCCAAAGAATGATGTTTCCACCTCCATGCTTCACGGTTGGGATGGTGTTCTTGGGGTTGTACTCATCCTTCTTCTTCCTCCAAACACGGCAAGTGGAGTTTAGACCAAAAAGCTCTATTTTTGTCTCATCAGACCACATGACCTTCTCCCATTCCTCCTCTGGATCATCCAGATGGTCATTGGCAAACTTCAGACGGGCCTGGACATGCGCTGGCTTGAGCAGGGGGACCTTGCGTGCGCAGCAGGATTTTAATCCATGACGACGTAGTGTGTTACTAATGGTTTTCTATGAGACTGTGGTCCCAGCTCTCTTCAGGTCATTGACCAGGTCCTGCCGTGTAGTTCTGGGCTGATCCCTCACCTTCCTCATGATCATTGATGCCCCACGAGGTGAGATCTTGCATGGTGCCCCAGACCGAGGGAGATTGACCGTCATCTTGAACTTCTTCCATTTTCTAATAATTGTGCAAACAGTTGTTGCCTTCTCACTAAGCTGCTTGCCTATTGTCCTGTAGCCCATCCCAGCCTTGTGCAGGTCTACAATTTTATCCCTGATGTCCTTACACAGCTCCTTGGCCTTGGCCATTGTGGAGAGGTTGGGGTCTGTTTGATTGAGTGTGTGGACAGGTGTCTTTTATACAGGTAACGAGTTCAAACAGGTGCAGTTAATACAGGTAATGAGTGGAGAACAGGAGGGCTTCTTAAAGAAAAACGAACAGGTCTGTGAGAGCCAGAATTCTTACTGGTTGGTAGGTGATCAAATACTTATGTCATGCAATAAAATGCAAATTAATTATTTAAAAATCATACAATGTGATTTTCTGGATTCCGTCTCTCACAGTTGAAGTATACCTATGATAACAATTATAGACCTCTACATGCTTTGTAAGTAGGAAAACCTGCAAAATCGGCAGTGTATCAAATACTTGTTCTCCCCACTGTATGTGGGTAGAGTGTGAGTGTGCATATAGCCAGTGCAAGGGAGTCAATGCAAATAGTCCGGGTAGCCATTTGATTCAGCAGTATTATGGCTTTGGGGTAGAAACTGTTCAGGAGCCTTTTGGTCCCAGACATGGCGCTCCGATACCACTTGCTGTGCGGTAGCACATAGAACAGTCTATGACTTGGGTGGCTGGAGTCTTTGAAATTCCATCTCTATCATGAATTTCCCTCAGACCCTAATGCTCACAGTGGAATTGTTGTGACACTAGGACACTGCTCTCACAGTTTCAACTGAGTGACATGCTTTTGGTTTCGAGGGAGCTTCACTTTACACCCATCTGAATGAACTATTATTCCAACAACAATTTTACATGAAAATAAGAAAAACAGACTTATTCTACAGTGTTTGTAGCAGACCTGGGTTCAAATACTATTTGAAATCTTTCAAATACTTTGAGCGTTCAATCAAGAACATATAAAGTATTTTAAATTATTTATAATAGTATTTGAACCCATGTCTGGTCTGTAGAGTGGGGTAGTCTAACAATGCCTCTCTACATGGAAGATATATACAGACTTTAATCTACAATTCATACATGTTCCAAATATTGCATTAATTATTACATTTCACTAATCCTACCCTGAAATCTGAAAATACCACGACCACAGTGCATGCCCCTAGGTTCCAAACAACCAACAAAAACAGACATATTTATAGACATATTTTCATAATTCAAAAACAGGAAAGCCCTGTAAATACACAAGTGAGTACAATAATGCAAGACTCTAGTGCTGGGATTAATTCAGAAGAACAGTACGCATTGTAACATAATTAAAAGTGGTCCAGGGGTAAGGAATGCTGCAGGGTGCAATTACTCATAACTGCCAATGTGATAACATGAAAGTCAGGGGATCACTGTATTGTTTAAAATCAAAAACATTTTAAATTAGCGGGGCCCCCCCCATTCAGAAGGGTCGTACTGTTTCACGCACGAATGCACAGACACAGTCACACACACACACAGATGTGTCATATTCTCACAAACACACACACACTCACATTAGCACCCCCTCCCCCCCACAACACACATCATCGTAGCTATTGCTCAACAGTAGTATGTTGAGTTTAAACCCTGTGTGACCTTAAATTAAACCACTACATTACAAATGCTCTCTCAGCTATGTGCTGAATGAAGTCTTACAGTATTAACCCACGTCTCCAGGGTCAGGTAAGCATATAGGGCTTCATACTCCTTGACTTATTACACATTTTGTTGTGTTACAAGCTGAATTCAAAATTGATAAAATGTTTATTTCTGCTCACCCATCTACACACAATACCCCATAACGACAAAGTGAAAACATTTTTTTTTCACTTTAAGTTTTTTCAAACGTATTGAAAATTAAATACAGGAATATCTCATTTACATACTGTAAGTATTTACACCTGTAAGTAAATCCTTTTTAGAAGCACCTTTGGCAGCGATTACAGCTGTGCGTCTTTCTGTGTAAGTCTCTAAGAGCTTTCCACACCTTGACATTTTCCCATGATTCTTTTCAAAATTCTTCAAGCTCTTTCAACCATTTTCAGGTCTTGCCATAGATTTAGAAGAAGATTAAAGTCAGAACTATAACTTTGCGACTCAAGAACATTTACTGTCTCCTTGGTAAGCAACTCCCATGTAGATTTGGACTTGTGTTTTAGGTTATTGTCCTGCTGAATGGTAAATTAATCTCCCAGTGTCTGGTGGAAAGCAGACTGAACCAGGTTTTCCTCTAGGATTTTGCCTGTGCTTAGTTCCATTACATTTAATAAAAACTCCCCAGTACTTAACGATTACAAACATACCCATAACATGATGCAGCCACCACTATTGTATTCGGTGCATGTGACAAATACATTTGATTTGATTTTATGCTTAAAATATGGAGAGTGGTACTCCGTAATGTGGTGTATTGGATTTGCCCCAAACATAATACTTCGTATTCAGGAAAAAATTATTATTGTGAAGTAACTACAATGTTGTTGATCCATCCTCAGTTTTCTCCTATCACAGCCATTAAACTCTGTAACTGTTATAAAGTCACCATTGGCTTTATGGTGAAATCCCTGCGCGGTTTCCTTCCTCTCCGGCAACTGAGTTAGGAAGGACACCTATATATTTGTAGCGACTGGGTATGTTGATACATCCTATAAAGTGTCATTAATAACGTCACCAAGCTCAAAGGGATATTCAATGTCTGCTTTTTATTTGACCAATAGGTGCCCTTCTTTGCGAGGAATTGGAAAACCTCCCTGTTCTTTGTGGATGAATCTGTGTTTGAAATTCACTGCTCGGCTGAGGGACCTTAGAGATAATTGTATGTGTGTGGTGCAGTGGCAGTTCTAGCTTCTATGTCCCCCTTCAGCACAGTACTGCTTCAATATCCATCCTCAACCAACCCTCCCCCTCCCACATTTTCTCTTAGAGAAAAATGCAGTTCTCTCACATGAATACAGTGGGGAGAACAAGTATTTGATACACTGCCAATTTTGCAGGTTTTCCCTCTTACAAAGCATGTAGAAGTCTGTGATTTTTATCATAGGTACTCTTCAACTGTGAGTGACAGAATCTAAAACAAAAATCCAGAAAATCACATTGTATGATTTTTAAGTAATTAATTTGCATTTTATTGCATGACATAAGTATTTGATACATCAGAAAAGCAGAACTTAATATTTGGTAGAGAAACCTTTGTTTGCAATTACAGAGATCATACGTTTCCTGTAGTTCTTGACCAGGTTTGCACACACTGCAGCAGGGATTTTGGCCCACTCCTCCATCCAGATCCTTCAGGTTTCGGGGCTGTCGATGGGCAATACGGACTTTCAGCTCCCTCCAAAGATTTTCTATTGGGTTCAGGTCTGGAGACTGGCTAGGCCACTCCAGGACCTTGAGATGCTTCTTACGGAGCCACTCCTTAGTTGCCCTGGCTGTGTGTTTCGGGTCGTTGTCATGCTGGAAGACCCAGCCACGACCCATCTTCAATGCTCTTACTGAGGGAAGGAGGTTGTTGGCCAAGATCTCGTGATACATGGCCCCATCCATCCTCCCCTCAATACGGTGCAGTCGTCCTGTCCCCTTTGCAGAAAAGCATCCCCAAAGAATGATGTTTCCACCTCCATGCTTCACGGTTGGGATGGTGTTCTTGGGGTTGTTCTCATCCTTCTTCTTCCTCCAAACACGGCGAGTGGAGTTTAGACCAAAAAGCTCTATTTTTGTCTCATCAGACCACATGACCTTCTCCCATTCCTCGTCTGGATCATCCAGATGGTCATTGGCAAACTTCAGACGGGCCTGGACATGCGCTGGCTTGAGCAGGGGGACCTTGCGTGCGCTGCAGGATTTTAATCCATGATGGCGCAGTGTGTTACTAATGGTTTTCTTTGAGACTGTGGTCCCAGCTCTCTTCAGGTCATTGACCAGGTCCTGCCGTGTAGTTCTGGGCTGATCCCTCACCTTCCTCATGATCATTGATGCCCCACGAGGTGAGATCTTGCATGGTGCCCCAGGCCAAGGGAGATTGACCGTCATCTTGAACTTCTTCCATTTTATAATAATTGCGCCAACAGTTGTTGCCTTCTCACCAAGCTGCTTGCCTATTGTCCTGTAGCCCATCCCAGCCTTGTGCAGGTCTACAATTTTATCCCTGATGTCCTTACACAGCTGTTTGATTGAGTGTGTGGAGTCCGTTTGATTGAGTGTGTGGACAGGTGTCTTTTATACAGGTAACAAGTTCAAACAGGTGCAGTTAATACAGGTAATGAGTGGAGAATAGGAGGGCTTCTTAAAGAAAAACTAACAGGTCTGTGAGAGCCGGAATTCTTACTGGTTGGTAGGTGATCAAATACTTATGTCATGCAATAAAATGCAAATTAATTATTTAAAAATCTTACAATGTGATTTTCTGGATTTTTGTTTTAGATTCCGTATCTCACAGTTGAAGTGTACCTATGATAAAAATTACAGACCTCTACATGCTTTGTAAGTAGGAAAACCTGCAGAATCGTCAGTGTATCAAATACTTGTTCTCCCCACTGTATATATTCTGATAATAAGGCCATGAGTGACTATCAATACAACTCATCCAGTCCGAAAATATCCCATTTTGCTAATGCTATCAAGTTTTTATAAAACAGCCATTCTCAATACCTGTCCTGCTCCCAAACCTCCCTTCCTCTCCCAGTCCTGACACCTGTTTCAGTTTTGAATCCTATTTTTCGTTGGTGGAGAGAATTTTAATGGCCCATTGATTTGGCAGCCGCAAACGAAAACAAAGTGGAATTGCATTCTAAACCGTTTATAAGGTACTTTTGAGCCCGCTAAGCCTGTCTGGAATGGATATAGCATACAATTAATTTCTCATTGTTTGTGTTAGACAGGGTCATTCAGGTTAATTGAGTCTTATTTCAAAATCCTGGCTAGGGGCCACATGTGGAACATTTACTGTACATCCATTTTAATTAACGTTAAAGGAGTAGGCAGCAGCGGGCATTGCCAGCCTAATGATGGGCAAACACGGTGTAAACAACAACAAAGCCTGGCCTGTAAAACTGCTGGAGTGATAATAGCCAACGTACCAGCTAATAGGACAGTCGCTGTCATCGACGTGTCTCTTTTTCGGTCACTGACACATACTGAGAGGGGAATTATAGTAATATAGATAACCTGCCCAAACATAGTATTACGTTTTTTCGACTGGCGGTTTTATTAGTTAGCTAATCATATTTATGATACAGTGCAAGCGTCTTATAACACTTCTAGCATAGTGTGAACCCCATCGAGATAATCAACACATTATTCTGAAAATGTTTTCTACTGGTGGCATGTACAGTATGTAATGATCAAATTGAAAACAGTCATTAGCTTTACGTATTAGCCATTTGCTTCAATGTCAAGCCATGTCAACACGTATGGCTGTTAATACTTTGCATTAGCTCCATAACATGCACAGAAAAAAAACATAAGGGTAGGTGGTGGAGTTGATTTTGACTTTAGCTAAGAGGGATACATAATGCTACATACATGTAGCAACATCAATTCCCAGACGTTTCAATGTGTCTTTCATCGTAAGTGTTTGGTAGGAGTTGGATTACAAGTATTGAGGAGGCAAAAAGGTGCCACTTCACCGACTGCTGTGGGGATTGCGAAGTGCTCTGCAAGACAATGCCAATGATTTCCACATGCTAATGAAGTATGCAAATTAGTTTTCATCAGCATAGGTCAAACAGAGCATGACATTTTTTCAAATCGCTCTCTGATATCAAAACTCTGAGTGTAGGTCAGGACAACATTTGATCTCTGACCTCTGTGGACATGTGCTCCCACTCTGAAGCACGTTGCTGCAGTCCAGTGTCAAGTACATTTCAGTCAGGGGAGTTCTCTGAGATAATGAATCGCTCCTTGATTAATCTCGACAAGGTCGCCAACCGTCCCTCTCAAGTGTCCTTTTCATGCAATCTGTTTGCACTTGCTGACCTGAAGGTCCCCTTGAAGATACCAGCCACTTGGGTCTTGACCGACCATTGCCTTTTGCGAGTGTAAAGGGAATAGGTCCTTGTGTGGCACACATGCAGCATTTTTACCAATGACCTGACATTACATTTCATGTAATGTAATCACTGTGAGGCAACCAGTAGTAGAAATACATAATTTGAAAAACTAATCAATGATTTTGTAGGTCACTGGTGTCAGCTCTTGCACAGCAAACATCATGTCTTGAAACTCTGCTACTGGTGCATTTGGATATCATACTGAAATCGGGATTCTCATCTATAACCTTTTGGATTGAAACCCTCGCAGCATTCATTTCCCATCTCCCAGACTGTCTGGATGAATGATCAGGCCTGTGATCGTCTGCCCTCCCGCCACAGCACAACACACGTCAGGCACACCACATAGATCTTCAGCTCAGTCTCCAGCTCCGAGACAGAACGGGCCTGAGCCCACAGTATATAAACGTTGTGATCAGAGCCAGAATTTGGCCAATTCCTCATAACCTCATCTGCAGATGGCACGTTGCCTTGAATCATACGCTACGAGGCCACGGACAGCGGTAAATCTGTCAAAAGTGAGCAAAGCAGTAGGGCAGTATTGCACTAGTAAAGTGTAGGAGAGTAAATCGACATTTAATAATCTGTCTACCGACTAAAGCGCCAAGGACGTTATGGCAGGCTGATAGAGTCACCACAAACCCACAGTGTTGACAGGCTTACAGCATGTGTTAGAGAGGGGAAGTACAAATAGTTGTGGTTCAGCGTGACCATACTAAACAATGTAGACTATAAAATGCTATTTTCGGCCATGACAGACATAGGATGGGAAATGGTTGAAAAGGTCTGGAGGGAAACACTATGGCCCCTTCTATATTCCTCACATCCTCTCTCCTTACCTCCTTCTCAACATGCATTGGAAAATAAGTTCAGAAAGGAGGGATAGAGGACATAAGGCCTTTATCAAGATGTATAGAAAGATCTAGAAGTAACAATGTCTGAATATGCATCCATAATGCAGCGTATTCATATATCCCTTAGAAAGCAGGGTCTAGCGACTGTCAACTTTTTACAAGGTTGCTTGGTGTTGAGTTAAGTTTGCTACACTAGATTGCAGAACAGTAATCAAAGAAATTACCATATCAATCAGGCTAAACATACTTTTTAAATCTTTTAAAACATTTTGTTTGAATCTCTTTCTTTGGGCCCAAACTATTTCCATACAGTCTGGAAAGTAGATTTTGTTGCATTTGATGAAACCAATCATAACATTGTATTTTAAAACCACTTCACAACACCATTTAAAGCTTTGTCATCAAAGAAGTGGTTTCTTTCAAAGGAGAGGCTCGAAAAACCTGACACCCAATTCATAACCATATTAGACTGTAGTCTTTCTGAAAGCCGGGTGACTATTCACCTTTTGTTGTAGGGAGATGTTCGATCTCCAACGTTATTGTCTGCCTGGTGGAGATGCCTTTTACTATCTTCTTAAAGAGGGAATGAAAATCAATGAAAACAAATGTTTCACATGATTCATTTTTTAGCTCAATAGCAGCACAGCAATTTGTCAAAATAATTATGAACAATCTAACACTGTGGATTGGACATCTTGTCCTAGCCAATCCCAGGCTTGGGTTATAAACAGCCATTCAAAGGCGCCTTGAGAGAAGCATTGATCTTGTCTTTCTGTTCTGTTACCGTCACTCGAAAATAAACAAAATGTGCTGATCAATCCAGTCAACTAAGTGCAACACTTGTCAATGTTTCTAGTTTTACAATGGGGACTTGGTGCTTTCTGAACCATTAGCTATGACTGACTCTCCAGACAAGTAATTGATCGCAAAAGTCTGCTAGCTTGTAAATGCGAGGGCAATCATTTCACAGGGAAAAAAACAGGACAGAAGCACACTCAAACTGTCGTCATATCTGAACGTGTGACTTAACAGGTGTCAGGTTGAAATATCTTTAAATTTACTGCTTGGCCGATGTGTAATGATTTTAGGCTGCCCATTAACACCACAACAGTAGTGTTCATACTGATTCTGACCAAAACCCCAACTCCTCATACACACATTCAGAAAATACTTAGAGTTATAACCAATGATGTTCTGTAAACTCTGTATTGCTGATGCTATGTATTGGCCATTAAGAGGGTTTGAAGCCACCGGTCTGCCATGTTGGCACTCCCCAGAAAAGCAGTCCTCCATGGAATGTATGGAATTCTACAGTATTTTAATTAAATGTTTCAATGACTAAATTACATTTAAGTACTTTTTGTTGTAGTGGGGACAGTAACATTAGAACTTTCAAAAAATTATACTTTAATGAACATATTTTTTAATTTGTATCTTTTGTATTTAATTTGTATCTTTAGCTCATATCATTAAGGTGCCTGTAATAGAATAAACGTGTCAAAAACGAATAATAAATGCATTTATATAATTTACAAAATATTTCTTTAAAATGGTGGGGGAGTGGCAAGATGGAGGCGCGGTTGCTTCAAAACAGTCATCTAGTGTATATATAAATCATTGATTATAACAGGTGAAGACTGTCAAATCAAATATCCCCAAAATGACTTTGTAAAACAATATTCACTAGTGTTTTACCATCCTTTAACAACCCTTTTACCTTTTCCAATGTTGTACTACGTTTGCAGCAGACCATTCTTGTTTTGTACTGAATTTAGTAATGCGACTCAGAGAGAGAGAGAGAGAGAGAGAGAGAGAGAGAGAGACTAAACTCACAAACCAACAGTAACCCAACAAAGCCTCAGGACAGCACTCAGAAAATCTGGCCCAACCAAATTATCAAAAAACAAAAAGAAAATTACATGACCTATTGGAAAGACACCACAAAAAATCAAAGTAAACTTCAATGCTATTTGGCACTAAACAGACAGTACACAGTGGCAAACTACCTGACCACTGTGACTGAGGAAAACATTGACTATGTACAGACTCAGCGAACACAGCCTGGCTATAGAGACCGGTCGTCGCAGACAGATCTGGCAACCCAGAGATGCCAGGTTGTGTTTACTCTGCCCACAAAACGCAGTTGAAACGGAAACACACTTTCTCCTAAAATGTGATAATTATGCAGACATACGGGCAACTTTCTTTCCCCAAATTCAAAAGAGAAATAAAGAATTTGAAACAGGAACAGATAATGAAAAATTACAATGCCTATTGGGTGAAAAGGTCCATTGTGCCATTTATGGTGCAAAATATGTTGCATTATGCCACACCCGTAGGGACAACCAGTTGACCCAACTGCAACCAAAAATACCATAAGGACAACCAGTTGACCCAACTACAACCAATAACCTCCCAACAAACTTACACACACACACAAAACACACACATACAATTATTTTGAATATGTTTGGTTGTGTATGTGATAATTAATATGTATTGAATCTATATTTTTGTTGTTGTTAATAATAATATGAACGTTCTCTTTATTGTTACATTGTAAAGTGCTTTGGCAATATTGTTAAGTTGTAACTTTCATGCCAATAAAGCCGAATTTGAATTGAATTGAATTGAATTGAGAGAGAGAGAGAGAGAGAGAGAGAGAGAGAGAGAGAGAGAGAGAGAGAGAGAGAGAGAGAGATAATCAAGGGGTGCCATCAGAGAAGTTGTTATTAACCCAGCATGGAATAATATGAGCCTCCGATTCCATTTAAATTTCCACTCATTGCCCCTGTAATATTCAACAAACTATCTGACAACATTTATTTAGCATTGCAGTCACCTCCTTGCGTTACAGAGAAGGACTTTCTTACATCTTGTCAGGGGAGGAGTGCTGGGTGACTGTGATATTGGAAGTCTTTCACTTTTGAAACGTTTCTATTAGTTCCATTGCAACAGGCAAGCTCAATCAAGCACAGCTCAAGTATTTGACATGATTTCAAATAGTATTTGAACCCAGGTCTATCTATGTGATAGCTTGTGTGAGTCCCATAGCAGCCCATAGCTTCCCATAGCATCCCACTATGTCTTGGGTGATGGCACACACCTGTCTGACCATTGATCATTGTCATCGATCAGATCCATAGATCAGTCTGGGTGATGGAGAGCACTGCCACAAGGCTCTCTATAGAGGGCACCCCCAGACCCCCAGAATGTCTTGTTTGCTGAAGCTGTGTACATTTTATATTTGAAAGAGCAGCAGTCAATTAATCTTGATAATGTGAGAGCAGGGCCACATAACTCACGTTGATAGTCCTTATATTGTGCCAAGGGGCCATAGATCTGCTCCCCAAGACATGAATATGCAGTGGCAGAGTCAGTTCTGGTTGTTTTAGCTCGCATGCCTTCTGATACAAGCATTTTGTTTTCCTTCCATTCAATATACGGATATAAAACCAATGGGCCAAGCAGTTCTCCCATCAGTGCATTCATAAGCTCATTAAGACTAGATTGCCATTTCGCCATCTTCTGACTGAGTATCTTCAACAGAGTCTTTTAAATCCATTTCTCCCCAATTTCGTGATATCCAATTGCGATCTTGTCTCATCACTGCAACTCCCCAACAGGCTTGGGAGAGGCAAAGGTCAAGTTAAGCATCCTCTGAAACATGACCCACCAAACCCGGAAGCCAGCCACATCAATGTTTGAGAGGAAACACTGTTCAACTGACAACCAAAGTCAGCCTGCAGGCGCTTGGCCCGCCACAAGGAGTTGCTAGAGCGTGATGAGCCAAGTAAATGCCACCCTGGCCAAACCCTCCCCTAACCCAGATGACCCTGGGCCAATTGTGTGCCAATTGTGTGTGTCCCATGGGACACAGCTAGTTGTGACACAGCCTGGGATTGAACCGCTGCGCCACTCGGGAGGCCCCTTAAAGCCCTTGATACTTCAATATAAAAATCAAGTGCCGAGATAGAGGTAGAGACTCAGTCTAGAGATACAAACATTTCACTCTCAGCCTTTTCTTCATTAAAATATAAATGTAATTTCTCACAAGGGACGAACTGATGTATTAATTTACGTTTTCACTGGAACACATCATGGTAGTAAGTAATATAGTTCTGTGTGTCACCAAGTAGATTAATTCACGTGTGATGTGACTTCATACATCCACACAGTCACTACCGTACCTACAGCAGAGAGGAAGGGGCGGCGAGAGGAGGTGAGCACTGCAGGCGGTGGCACACTCTCTATGCGATTGCAATCATGTTTCACCCACGGTGTCTTGAGGCTGACGGCTCCATATAAAACATGACTAACTGACAGACAGAAAGCCACTAAGCAGTTATGTGAGCGTAATGTACTCATTGACACAGACAGAGCGCTCCAAATAATCGTGATGAGCAGTCTACTTTGTCAATGGCACACGCCCCACTGCCAGACTATTATTTTCCAACAAATACACAATTCAAGCCGTTAAATCGTTTCCTGCTACATTTGTTCACAAGCTTTCTTTGTCTTTAAACATGTTGATTAGGCCTGAAAAGAGTGAGGACATGACCGCACTTCTTTACCTTAGAGACACCTTTGAATGTTAGTAGCCAATTCTTTCCAAATGACTCAGTGGGATGGGTAAACTATACACGGTAACGTTTGTAGTGTGTATCATTGCAATTGTTTAGGTTGAATTGGCAGAATCTGCATGCAAAACAATGCGCGTTTAATTATTTTTGACACACGTGGGGAAGTTATTTATACGGAACATTTTAATTGCTTTTTAGGGCGCATTAATCCAAACAAAAAAAGTGCATCATCAACACGTAGATGTAAAATATGTAGAAATTTGAGTAATCTGGTGGTAAAATCTCACGTGTCAAATATTTAATGGACATAATTATAACCTATGCCGAATGATTCAAGTGCCTCTAGTGGCACTATTGAATACGGCTGGTGGCGCTCTTTCACGACCCAAGCTTTGCTCAGTACCAAAAAAAGATCAGCACCAGTGAATATGTTCAACCACGCATAGGTTGTGAGTTGAACAAGCATCCAATTTAAAAAAGCAATTCTGGTCGTGCACGGATTTAAAAAAAAATATTTTTCTAAAATGAAATTAGGCTAATCTAAAACTCGAAGCGCAATTGGCTATTCCTTCTCTGCGCAATGAGAGAAACAGAGAGCAACGACTACTGCATCATGAAGAAGCTTTTCTTAAACCTTTCGAATATTTTTTTCTAAATAAACATTAATTACCATTTAGCAAAAATTACGAATAACTGATATTTGGCTAGATCAACATTTTTGAAAAACTGAATATTTCAAATCAGGGCTGATATTTTAATATTTGAAATATGTCATGAGCTTGCATGAGTTCTGAAGAAACTTATTAAGAAACCGGTTTTCAAGGCTTCTTGTGGCTAACACCGGTCAGAGCATCACTGGAGGCGACCAAAAGTACAGCAGGCGCAGTTCCCTTCCACATTTGTACGGGAATCCATCCCGGTTGTTCTCGAGCCAGCAGACAAATAGCATCAACTGTAGGCGGAGAAGGGATACAGACTCGTGCAGGGTAATAGTAGCAGCCAGCGTTCGCAGGTGTAGCACTGATCCGCCTGTGTGTGGAACTCGAGTATAATCTCGACAAGTCGTTCAGAGCCTTGAGTGTGAAAAAACTGGGAGAATGTTGCACCAAGTACAATGAGCGCCCATTTGTCGCAGACACACAAACCCACATATGACTCCGTCGAATTCAAATTTGATGAGCAACACTGAAGCGTCTTTGGAATCTTAAAAAGTGGATCCCACGACTTTACAATCATGCGAAATACTTGGTTGTCTGCCCGGAGTTCGATTTTGGAATACTGGACATCGGCCATTCTATGTCTATTTTGGATTCAGTACTCTTGTGGGATGCCTCATGTCATTCGAATAGGTAAGTGTTATTCATTGTCTATTTATGTGTAATATGGGCCGGTTATAGACAAATAATCAGTATAGTTCTTGGAGTGGAAATCCTATCTAGTTAGGAAAGTGAGGGTCTCTATCTGTGCTTGTGCAGCATCTGTGGATCTTGGAGTAACGGTCTTGCCCTTCATTTATAAAATATATATTTTAACTATTTTTTCAAAGGTATGCTATCCGATGATTGTGTGCATTTAAAACAACATTGCAGAGACTATAGCCCACAGTAGTTTATACGACAGTGATACATTTGATGAAATGCTGTGCAACTATTGTGACTTCATGTCAGGAGCCTGCGAGGCTGCGATGCAATCACATTATAGCCTATATGTGTAAATATGACCCCTACCCATGCTTGTTTATTTTTTAATGCCATTATTTTCTGATAGTCTATTATACGTTCCCTATGTCGTTATCATGTGACAATCGATATTGTTGATTCGTTATAAATGCAGCCTACGTCGATACACATGATTAGTCTTCATCTCACGTCAGTTATTCATTTTGGACAAGGTTGACATGCTTAAAAATGCTTGAAAAAGTAGAGAAAGTTTGCATAGCAATACAATATAAGTATGCACAACCCAAACACATTATTTGTACTTAAGATGGCAAATAAGGAACAACAAATATTAGGGGGCCCCGTGTGCTGAGATGGCACGGGTGTCGCCCGCCTTAGACAGCCGCATGACGCGTAGGCCTGTGGAATTAAGTTTGTAAGCAACCCCTGCACTGATCTCTAAAGCCTTCCCCCCCCCCACAATATTTCCCGCTTGCTTTAACGTTAATGTGATGACACAATTGAGCGCGTGGTGCTGCCCCTGTCTCTTGGAATCACTCCAAGTAAAACAATGTGAGAATTCTCATTCTGAGCGCGGTGATGCGATGAAACGTTTTGTGCCGCGAGGAGAGAGGGACAGAATGAAGATCAATACGTTTTTTGTCCCAAGGCAAATCGCTTTTGACAAGTGGCTCGGTGCCATGCAGGACAATTACTCAAAACGGCATTAGCCGACATTAACGTAGCTTTACAAGGCTCAATGTAAAAGATGGGGAGATATATTATAGAGTCCTGGACAAAATGTGTATTTTGTCTTAACAGATAACCGATAGTCATTATATAAAATAGTGAACAAACACAACTAATATAACATATAGTTTTAATTTGACAAATTGTGGGGTATAATCTATTTTGCCCAAATTCAATCAATTTGTTTTAAAAGAACAGGCAGGCTTATGTCTTACAGTAAAACATATGTTATTACATAGTTATTAGGCTACACCATAGTCTAGTTTTTCACCTGTCAACAAATAACCACTAAGACAGCCATATGGGCCAAACAATACACATTCTAAATAATACAATATTTTGATAAATAAATGCTTGATTTCTGGTAGTTGAAATTAGTATCCTATATATGTATATGTTCCGATAAAAATGATTAGAAAACTATTCAGAACTAACTAAAGCCATGATTCCTCACTAGAAAACAATGTATGGTATTATTAGTATTACAGATGTGGTTTGTCATCACTTATTCTGGATGGTCACGTCTTGATGATTGACTGCAGAATAGTGAACAGCTATGACTTTGACATTGTTTGTGGAGAGTTGTGACCGTCTTAGATGCTGTGTAGACTCCTCTTTGTTTTAGTGCTGCAAATTCAAAATATTTTGTCAAAATAACCTTTTTTTCTATTACCGCAGCACATTCAATGGAGTCTGAAAATAGCAGCCTGTGACTGGTCTTGGTTTTGAAATGCCACAGAGCTCAGAGAGATTTACCTTGAAATGTGCTATAGCCGTATTATTGCCTTTTTTTTCTTTCTTGGTGAATATTCCTTTTCTTTTTCTTCTAGTGCAGGTACTGTTCTTTCTGCCATACCTGAGTTAGGCTTTTGACAAAAGGCAGATGAGAAAGATGTCTGCATGAACAAAAACATACAGATGCTTTACAACAGAAAAATGAAATGCATGAAAATGTGTCTGCATGTAGAGTCTGAATGTGTGTGTGTGTGTGTGTGTGTGTGTTTGTGTGCGGGTTGTGTCTACCGTGCTACTTGGGCATATTTTATACAGTAATAATATAGTGACATCTATGTCAATAACACTGTGTAAATCTTAGTTTTTAAGTTAATTTCTGACTGCCTTTTGATGGGTTTGTATGTCTGTCTATTTTTTTCTATGGGTATCTTAGAATGCTCACGTATGGTATATGTTATACTAGGCCTAGACTGTATGTGCATACGGGTTGTCAATTGGCAGTCGCCATACCCTAGCTCAACACCAACAATTAAAAATAGGCTACTAAAATCCTTCCAATCCTGATTAAAAGCCAAATGCAGTTTAGAGGTAATCGGGCTGACTTTAGGACCATGCGGACACCTGGCTGGCTGGCTGCAGCTTCAGGGAACAGCGTGCAAAGATGGCTGTAGTAGATGGCTTTGGCTAGGTAACTGCTGTTTGACTTTGCATGAAACTAAACTAAAGTTTTAATCCTGGTGCTGCGCTAGTGCGTAGCATCTAATTCGTGCAGAATATTTGTTTGTAGAATGTTAAATCCCCTATTGACTGGTGACTTGGTGAGTGAAGCTACAGCATCAAGGTAATAATGGTTGGAGTCAATTTAGCTTGCCATACCCTAGGTTTAAGTGAAATGACAGGAGTCAATTTAGCTTGCCATACCCTAGGTTTAAGTGAAATGACGCCGCTGTGTGCATGTACATTATGTGAGACGTTAAGAGAGTGTACCCGTGAATATGTGTGAGGGTGTGTGTTGTGCTTGCGTATGAGTATACTATTCACAATCTCATACTCTGGGTCAAACTCAATTATCAACAGACCACCAGAGGGCCCTGTTGTAGTTCATGGTCGCCGGCCAGCGTCGAACAATACGTTACAGTAGTGGGTGGCGGTGGCGGGCCAGTGGCGTGGGGTGTTCTGTATGTACAGTTGCTGCTCTTCTTGAGATAGCCTCAGCAATTCTCTCCAAGTACACCATCTGTGTAATGGTGGGCATCCAAGGTGGAGTTGTTTCCATTGATTTGAGTGCTTTTACAGTGCATAGCTCCATACTGAGAGCCAGATGGTCAATCAATCGCACTCCTTCTGCAGGCCTGTAAACGTCTGAGTGAAGAAACGAGAAAAGACTCTTTCTACTGTATCTAGGCCTTTAATATTCCTCCTGACCTCCAGCGTTCTCCCTCTTCTCTTATTTTCCTTGTGTTTACCCTGCTAAACAAGTAGTGTTCATACCATCCTTTCATGTATAGGATAGAGTGATTTCAGTATATTTTTGCTAGGCTACCCTGGTTGAAATTGAGGTCTGGTTTTAGCTTATAATCAATGAAGCTGAGACACTGATTGTGTCTACCGGTGCTCATGAATAAAATTATTCTCTCAGTAATACGTGGAAACAAGGCCCATGTTAAATGGTGCAACACTGTACAATAGTCATGAATTTAGGCATTTGTTTGTGCTTTGTCAGAGACTAGACCAACTAACAGCTTGTCGTCTGTTTCTCTATAGCATTCTGTCTGACTTAGGGTCTAAAGCTTTCCATCCAAAGCTATAGTTGTTCATTTTGTGTGACTCCTGTTAAAGTGATGCTTCCGAACATTTGTATAATTTCTACCAGTAGCTTTGAAAGTGGTGCTCACGAGCCAGAATGGGTCCACGCTTCTTGTGTACTACTTCAGCCATTTTGTTTGATGTTACGTCCTGAAAATGTCTTTAATTATATATATATACAGTGAGGAGAACAAGTATTTGATACACTGCCGATTTTGCAGGTTTTCCCACTTACAAAGCATGTAGAAGTCTGTAATTTTTATCATAGGTACTCTTCAACTGTGAATGACGGAATCTAAAACAAAATTCCAGAAAATCACATTGTATGATTTTTAAGTAATTAATTTGCATTTTATTGCATGACATAAGTATTTGATACATCAGAAAAGCAGAACTTAGTATTTGGTACAGAAACCTTTGTTTGCAATTACAGAGATCATACGTTTCCTGTAGTTCTTGACCAGGTTTGCACACACTGCAGCAGGGATTTTGGTCCACTCCTCCATACAGATCCTTCAGGTTTCGGGGCTGTCACTGGCCAATACGGACTTTCGGCTCCCTCCAAAGATTTTCTATTGGGTTCAGGTCTGGAGACTGGCTAGGCCACTCCAGGACCTTGAGATGCTTCTTACAGAGCCACTCCTTAGTTGCCCTGGCTGTGTATTTCGGGTCATTGTCATGCTGGAAGACCCAGCCACGACCCATCTTCAATGCTCTTACTGAGGGAAGGAGGTTGTTGGCCAAGATCTCGCGATACATGGCCCCATCCATCCTCCCCTCAATACGGTGCAGTCGTCCTGTCCCCTTTGCAGAAAAGCATCCCCAAAGAATGATGTTTCCACCTCCATGCTTCACGGTTGGGATGGTGTTCTTGGGGTTGTACTCATCCTTCTTCTTCCTCCAAACACGGCGAGTGGAGTTTAGACCAAAAAGCTCTATTTTTGTCTCATCAGACCACATGACCTTCTCCCATTTCTCCTCTGGATCATCCAGATGGTCATTGGCAAACTTCAGACGGGCCTGGACATGCGCTGGCTTGAGCAGGGGGACCTTGCGTGCGCAGCAGGATTTTAATCCATGACGACGTAGTGTGTTACTAATGGTTTTCTATGAGACTGTGGTCCCAGCTCTCTTCAGGTCATTGACAGGTCCTGCCGTGTAGTTCTGGGCTGATCCCTCACCTTCCTCATGATCATTGATGCCCCACGAGGTGAGATCTTGCATGGTGCCCCAGACCGAGGGAGATTGACCGTCATCTTGAACTTCTTCCATTTTCTAATAATTGTGCAAACAGTTGTTGCCTTCTCACTAAGCTGCTTGCCTATTGTCCTGTAGCCCATCCCAGCCTTGTGCAGGTCTACAATTTTATCCCTGATGTCCTTACACAGCTCCTTGGCCTTGGCCATTGTGGAGAGGGTGGAGTCTGTTTGATTGAGTGTGTGGACAGGTGTCTTTTATACAGGTAACGAGTTCAAACAGGTGCAGTTAATACAGGTAATGGAGTGGAGAACAGGAGGGCTTCTTAAAGAAAAACTAACAGGTCTGTGAGAACCGGAATTCTTACTGGTTGGTAGGTGATCAAATACTTATTTCATGCAATAAAATGCAAATTAATTATTTAAAAATCATACAATGTGATTTTCTGGATTCCGTCTCTCACAGTTGAAGTGTACCTATGATAAAAATTACAGACCTCTACATGCTTTGTAAGTAGGAAAACCTGCAAAATCGGCAGTGTATCAAATACTTGTTCTCCCCACTGTATATACAGTACAAAGTCAAAAGTTTGGACACCTAGTCATTCAAGGGTTTTTCTTTATTTTTACTATTTTCTACATTGTAGAATAATAGTGAAGACATCAAAACTATGATATGTATACGTATTAGCAATTTGTATGATATGTGACAAATCCAATTCGTACAATATATTGTTGTGCTTTAGATCCCGGAATGCGTCTTTAAGTCATGCCAACTTCAATGGATGCCAATGGTTATGTAACAAGTTCAGCCAACCAATGAGCTTAGAGCATACTCAATTTGACATGAGGTAGGCTATAACACCCATTTTAGAATGTAAAATGACAACATTTGCAGAAGTTTAGAGTGAAGTTACTGAAAGCTATGTGACGCAATGCAACTATATAAATACCTGAACAGCAGGTAAAGAAAAATATGTATTTTGCAACAGCTTAGAACAATGGCAATAACTATATGTATATAATGCATGTCTCACTCTCATGCCTCATTGTCATAGAGGAGCCAACGCTTATGCTGAGAACCAATGTTTTTGAAATTACAAACCAGCCCACAAACCATTTAATAAATACTTATAGTTATGCTTATTTCATTTTAGTTGGAGGCAGAAGATTGATTCAACTAATGTATAGTCTCTTGCCTCTTTTATTTCTTAATGCTTGTATTCAGTGCCAGACAGGGATGTATTGATTATTCAATTACTTTATCTACCTAATACTTAGTGCTTCATCATGGCCAGTTAATCAATCTTCCTCATGAAATGACATCGTTTTCGTTTATTTTGCTCCTTTTTGCCTCCTTTTTGCCTCGTTTTCATTTTGTCTCCCCAAATATTATTTATACTTTGGGGAAAACACCACCTAAATACATTTTCTGTGTGAAATAAAAGTAGAGAAGTCTGAAGATGTATTTGCTGCAGTATGCATTGTGACTGTTCCAAAGCCACTCTTCTGCGAGGAGAATTTGAGCTGCGTTTGCTAGCTGCTGCTCGGTTGAAATTCTCCAAACACGACGAGCCACTTCAGAGGCTGGGTCTTTTTATCCCTCCCAACCAGAAAATGTTCTTCATGTGATTAGCTTCTGCAGAATGCAGGCGAGAAGGAGAGCACTCTCCACTCACTCTCTCTCTCACACACTCTCTCTCTCACATATACACACACACACACACACACACACACACACACACACACACACACACACACACACACACACACACACACACACACTTGCCTAGATCCTCCTCAACGGGGTTCACGCAAACTTCTCATTTTAAATGACTCGCAAATATTTCAAGAGGGTGCGAAAAGGGCCGTTGTATAGTACTTCACTTCTATTTATAAAAAGTTGAACTCAAGGCCGTGTGCAAAATAATTCACCACAGAGTCCCGACAACAGAAAGAAGAGAGGGAGAGAAAAAGAGTTGTGTTACATAAAGAAAGGCAACAGCAACAGTTGTGTGATATTAAGATGGCTGTCAATTGCCAGAGTGGAAAACTAATATTTAATTCTCATGCAAATGTAATCTGTCCCTAGACAGAAGAGGAGGAGGCAGGCAGGGAGAATCCTCTTGGCAGAGAGCTAGGCTAGCAACCTGGGAGTTGTTGTGGTGCATACGAACAAAGGCTGGGAGAGGTCACAGTACAATTGTGTTCGGCGAGAGCGGGCTCCTTTGATGTGTGCGATGCAGTGGTCTCCGTTAGTGACACAGAGACAGAGGAGGAGGAGATTGAAGAGGAAGAAGGATACAACAGTTATTCTACCTGTACAAACACACTTCACTCGCCCACTCGTATGCACAGGCACAATATACACAACGTCTTCACTTAATAACCCATACCATCGGGCTACTCTCTCTTCCTCTTCCTCTTTCCTTTTTCTCTCTCTCTCTGTGTCTCTCTCCCCCTTATTCAACTACCACGCCCATAGTGACACTTCAACTAATACACATAAACGCACACTCTCAAAAACCCCATCCACGGACACACTCCAGAACATATGTCTGGTCTCACAGGGGCTCTTGTACACAATCCAATTCCATTCACTGTCAGCACACTTGCGGCCCGTCATTAGCTTCAATATAGCTGATGAGAAACGGCAGATGTTCATTTTGTTCAGGAGAGGGCCCTGTCTCAGAATGTTGTTTCCAGTTCTCCACTGTCAGCGCGACACACTGTTTCTACTCCCTAGGAGACAAAATGGTACCCTACAAACAAGCAAACACTCCAGGCATCATAAATATAGTTCTACTGTTAAGAATTTTCACATTCAGGTGTGACGTGTTATGAATTCAGACATATGTCACCTTGGGTGACGTAGAACTACAATGGTTAAATGTCACTATTTTTGACATAATCTAATGAGATTCTAATAAAAAACAATAGTAGGAACGGTTTAATGTAACGCGTTGTGAAAACATTGACGAGGTCAAGAAGAGAACATACAGAGACACAACGTTTCAACACCATGATGATCATATGCTATATTTTGCAACAACTGTTGTCTCAGGAAAGAGTACACCTGCCGTGTACATCAGTAGAGCTGTTGTATTATGCATGCTAGGTAATGATTATTAAATCCAAAATCCATTGGGGATTAATGTAATGGATATCCCTAACAGTAAGGTAACCCTATGACACAGTAGGACCTTTAAGCTACACAGCTAGCCTAGCTGTGTTCCCACACCAGATGGTGTTTTCATATTATACTACAGCGTGTGCGCTCCACAGTGAAATATCTGTGGCAAGCATATGCTTCTGATAACTATTTAAATAAATAATACTGAGCAACCCTCGCATCAATGCGTTTGTCTAGTTCTGAATAAATATTTTATTGAGTAGAGTTTCAGGGGTTTTATTGAGTGGAGTTTGGGCAGGGGTTTTATTGATTAGAGTTTCAGGGGTTTTATTGAGTAGAGTTTCAGGGGTTTTATTGAGTGGAGTTTGGGCAGGGGTTTTATTGATTAGAGTTTCAGGGGTTTTATTGAGTAGAGTTTCAGGGGTTTTATTGAGTAGAGTTTGGGCAGGGGTTTTATTGAGTAGAGTTTGGGCAGGGGGTTTATTTAGTAGAGTTTGGGCAGGGGTTTTATTTAGTAGAGTTTGGGCAGGGGTTTTATTGAGTAGAGTTTCAGGGGTTTTATTTAGTAGAGTTTCAGGGGTTTAATTGAGTAGAGTTTGGGCAGGGGTTTTATTGAGTAGAGTTTCAGTATTTGCTGTTGATGTTTTTCTAGATTATTCTTCTGTATTCGGTATGAAGTTTTGAGGTAATGTATTGAATTGAACATCACCAAAAACTGCTAGCACACGTGGAAGTCAGGCAAAATGGCCACCTGTCAAAGCCAGTTAACCATCTCCCTGTCTCTCCCCAGCAGCCTCCTGGGACTAAACGTCATTATAGCAGCCGGAGGTGTGCTTTCCTGGATTTGACATTGTTTTAAAATTCATGGCTTGTCAATGTGAGCTATATTTGGTTGTAAATGTTGCTGTACCGAGGCAATGAATCACATTTCATGCTTTAGCCGTTCGTCTTTATTACGTGCCCTTGTCCTTTCAGTTTGACTCCCTCTCTCAGCCTCTTCCGGGTTCTGCTGGAAAAGTCAAATAATATTAAAATAGACAGGAAACCTTGATCACCAGCCATTTTATCTTGTGGATCATGGAGCTCTAAAGCATGATTGGAACTGATCTTGTTGGTGGAAAATTTGGCAGGTATTTGTTACATTTCAACGCTGGGAGCAACTTGTCTTTGGATTTGTAAACGTGCACCCATGTATGCACCCAAGCACGACATGCGCACACACCGAGATGTGTTCACAGAGGTGTAAGCAGGTAGAGCGTTGGGCCAGTAACCGAAAGGTTGGTGATTTGAATCCCAGAGCCGGCAAGGTGGAAAGATCTGCCGTTCTGCCTTTGAGCAAGACCGTTAACCCACAACAACAACAACTGCTCCACTGGCTCCGATGACGATGACGATGAAGGCAGCGCCCGCACCTCTCTGATTCAGAGGAGTTGGCATTCAGTTGGTATCCTCTCTCTCTTCCCACCCTACACATGTATACACACAGACAGCACACACAAAACGCACACACCGTTATGGTCTCCCATTATTTTTCCCTCCATGCTGCAGTATAAGCGAAAGAGAGAGACGGAGCGAGACAGAGCGAGACAAGAGAACGAGAGAGAGAGAGAGAGCACACAGACGAAGCTTGGGAGACTCTTATTTAGTTTGTTAATTAGCTTGAACCTTTTGATCCCAATTTTAAAACCTTCCACGTTGCTATGCCAGGTTCTTTTGTGCATCGCCCCAAGCAAGATAAAAACAGAGCCTTTATTCCATCGCCTTTAAAACAGCATGGCATTCAACGGAGCAGTTTCCCCCGCCTTCTCTATAAAAATACTGCCTTATCTGTCCACGGACTGTGTATGCTGGTGTAACTACGCAGCTCTAAGACACCCCTTGTTACACAGGCATTACAATAGCAAGACCTTTTCTTTTCCTCTTTATAGTAATTAGGATTTGACACCAAAGGTATCAGTGGCCTGCACGGGTTTAAATCCTATTTATCTGGGACTTAGTACAATGTACAGGGTGTGGTACGATTTCATTCTGCCCTTTTAATCAGCCACCTTATTGTTATGGGTGCGCTGCAAATGTCAGTTCTGGTCATGTGATTCCTCCCCTGCATTGTGTGTGAGGTTTCATGGCTGGGGGTTGGGGTCTGGGTAGGATGGTTCTGGAGTTGTGTGTCTAATGTGTGTGTGTGTGTGTAGTGTGTATATGTGCTAGCGTCTGTGTGTGCATGCGTGCAGGCTGGAGGTTTGTGTGTACATGCGTGTGCGTGTTTGTTTGCATGTGTGCGTGCGTTAACCCCCTAGCCAGGAAATGGTGCACGTTAGACTACCAATCAACAGTGACAGAGTGTGCTGGGAAGGGCTCACCCTCCATTCCCCCTTTGGCAAGGGGGAGCAGATAAGCCAAGCCTCTTTGGGCCAAACCAGTGTAAATGAATGGCTATCACTCTGGGGAAACAGAGTTCCCTTAAAGACAATTCCGCCTTACACCTTTTTCCCCGACGGCAACAGTCAGCAACAAAACCAGGAGAGATACCGCTCGAGCCTCAGCACAAACTCCCTCACTCCCTCCATTGACTGATAGCTTGGAGGTTGGAAGCCACTGTCAGGTTATCCTCCTCCTTCTACGGGAATGTTTAACCGTCTACTGTCCGACTGTCCCCGGGGTGCAATATGGTTAACCACAGAGTGTATGCTGTGAATCACTTAAGGGCCGTCTGCATGTGCCCAGACGAAGATAGATGGGACTCGAGAAGGCGATTATCATTGATGGGGAGGGATGGGAGAGGATTTGATTGGGGGAGCGGAGGTTAGTGGGCGACTTGGGATTTTCGGTGCAGATCAGCTAAGCTATTAGCGATGCTTGCATGAATCATAGCATTAGCATTATCAGAAAGGCATCCCACCCAACGTTCAGAACAGTGCCCTTCCCTCAGGTCACCACTTCAGATGTTCTTTGTGAAGTGAGCGAGAATCTTAGAAGGCCTGGGATGGCTGTCATAGTAACAGCAGCTTATGTTGTCAGCAAGGGGCCTGCCAATCTGCGACGTGATTGGATGACGCCACCCCTTTTTTAAAATCAAGAATGAAATGTTTGATTGGTCCTCAATCTAGTCAGCGCGCATATTTTCCAAAATCTATTCTCTATCAAAGAGAGAGTTATAGTTCTGTTCTTACTTGCCAGTCTTTTTTGGTTAAGCACATTGTCTTCTTGTCATGACATGGGTTTTGACTCCACAATTGGTCTTTGGTTAGTTACATGAACCTTGTTGTGCAGTAACACTGTCTATGAACCATCTGTGTATAGCTGGCTAGAAGTTCAGCAGAACAGGAGTCAGTCAAGCAAAGAAAATTCAAACTCACGAATAAAAGCCACTAACCCTTTAACTTCAACCTGATATTACACACAATATACAGAGATTGAGAAAGCTGGTCTATATTCTGCACTAAACAATGAGCAATCTTGAAACGGGTTAATTAGGTGAACTAAGTGCACAACATCAAGGGTAAACTTGAGATGATAACATTTGCATGAGCAACAATAGTCTTTAATCAGCTACTATTATTTGCTTTGATGAAAAATAATCAGCTGAAGGATGTCACAACAATCGTATGTAAATGTAACGAGACATCTGCAGAGCCGGCTCTACTTTCTGAGGAGGCTCAGGTCCTTCAACGTGTGCAGTAAACTATTGCATACCTTCTACCAGTCTGTGGTGCCAGTGCCATCTTTTTTTGCAGTGGTGTGTTGGGGCGCCAACATAAAAGCCGGTGATGCTTCTCGGGAAAATAAGCTGATCAGGAAGGCTAGCTCTGTTCTGGGGATTAGCCTTGACACTCTAGAGGAGGTGGCGGAGAGAAGGATCCTGGCCAAACTGCTGGCCATCATGGACAACGTCACCCACCCTCTGCATGCCCTGGTTATGACGCAGAGGAGCACCTTCAGTCACAGACTGATCCCACAATGGTGTGCCAGAGAGCACTACAGGAGGTCCTTCCTGCCGGCAGCTATTAGACTATGTAATGCCTCACGGGGTGCCATGCCGTCGGCAACATAGACCTGGAACTGTTGGGGTGTTAGGACCTAGTTTAACAATTATGCATCCATCCGTGAGTAACTCTGGTCTGTAATCACTCATTCACTCAGGACTTATTTATTCATTCAGGTCTGTATTTACATACTCATTTACAGTTGTTATATCATATCATGTGCAATATTTCTAGTAATTCTTGGACTTAGTCATTCACTCAGGAATGCATATTAGTATCCTGTCAGTTGTATCTTTTTTTCATTGCTTTTAGTATATTGAATGTGCAATACGTGCATTTATCTGTAATTAAACTCTGCACTAAGGACTGTATTTTAAGGGCATTACTATTATTACCCTAAATTATATCATACACACATTTAGCTATTTAAGTATCTCTTCCAGTCATTTACCTGTACAGTTAATTTAACCATGCTAAATATTCACTTACCTGTTCATTTAACCAGTCTGTATATTAAGTAAACTATTATTACCCTCACTTATGTCATATGCACTTTAGCTGTTTAAGTATTTCTCTGCCATAGACCTGTATAGTATAGAACCATCCACCAATGTAAAGTGTACATATTCAGCCATCCACCCATACAATGTAATGTCTTTTTATAGCACTCCAGACTTCTTGTATTTCTATACTTTTTCATACTGCCGCTCTATGGATCATGTATCTGTATTTTGTGTATTTTCTTTCTTGCATTTCGTTTTTTCGTAGCTAATGAAATTTCCCCTATCTATCTATCTATCTATCTATCTATCTATCTATCTATCTATCTATCTATCTATCTATCTATCTATCTATCTATCTATCTATCTATCTATCTATCTATCTATCTATCTATCTATCTATCTATCTATCTATCTATCTATCTATCTATCTATCTATCTATCTATTACACTGTAAATAGGGGAAATATGGGGAAATGTCAAAGGCACTGTTGAGTCATTCTGCTAAGACCCAAGAACATTGAGGGCAGAGGTGCATCAGTGACCTCTAGGATTGGAAATAAACACAGGAAATGGCAGCTTAGCAGCCACCCTCTTCGACAATGCGATGTCTAGACTGTAAAATATATGACGGAAATGTAGGGGAGCATTGTAGCTTAGAAACAGCAATACCCTGAATGTCTAAAGTGATCTATTCTAAATGTCAGACATTATGGCTGAGGAGAGGGTAAGGCTGCTTTTGGTGGTAATACAGAAAACCCTCTGCTTTTTCATGGTATTGATATTGCACTCCACCCTTACATTCTGAATACATTATATT